>JARPUW010001035.1:0-5000 GCA_030533445.1 Cyprinodon diabolis
AACCCTAACCCTAACCCTAACCCTAACCCTAACCCTAACCCTAACCCTAACCCTAACCCTAACCCTAACCCTAACCCTAACCCTAACCCTAACCCTAACCCTAACCCTAACCCTAACCCTAACCCTAACCCTAACCCTAACCCTAACCCTAACCCTAACCCTAACCCTAACCCTAACCCTAACCCTAACCCTAACCCTAACCCTAACCCTAACCCTAACCCTAACCCTAACCCTAACCCTAACCCTAACCCTAACCCTAACCCTAACCCTAACCCTAACCCTAACCCTAACCCTAACCCTAACCCTAACCCTAACCCTAACCCTAACCCTAACCCTAACCCTAACCCTAACCCTAACCCTAACCCTAACCCTAACCCTAACCCTAACCCTAACCCTAACCCTAACCCTAACCCTAACCCTAACCCTAACCCTAACCCTAACCCTAACCCTAACCCTAACCCTAACCCTAACCCTAACCTAACCCTAACCCTAACCCTAACCCTAACCCTAACCCTAACCCTAACCCTAACCCTAACCCTAACCCTAACCTAACCCTAACCCTAACCCTAACCCTAACCCTAACCCTAACCCTAACCCTAACCCTAACCCTAACCCTAACCCTAACCCTAACCTAACCCTAACCCTAACCCTAACCCTAACCCTAACCCTAACCCTAACCCTAACCCTAACCCTAACCCTAACCCTAACCCTAACCCTAACCCTAACCCTAACCCTAACCCTAACCCTAACCCTAACCCTAACCTAACCCTAACCCTAACCCTAACCCTAACCCTAACCCTAACCCTAACCCTAACCCTAACCCTAACCCTAACCCTAACCCTAACCCTAACCCTAACCCTAACCCTAACCCTAACCCTAACCCTAACCCTAACCCTAACCCTAACCCTAACCCTAACCCTAACCCTAACCCTAACCCTAACCCTAACCCTAACCCTAACCCTAACCCTAACCCTAACCCTAACCCTAACCCTAACCCTAACCCTAACCCTAACCCTAACCCTAACCCTAACCCTAACCCTAACCCTAACCCTAACCCTAACCCTAACCCTAACCTAACCCTAACCCTAACCCTAACCCTAACCCTAACCCTAACCCTAACCCTAACCCTAACCCTAACCCTAACCCTAACCCTAACCCTAACCCTAACCCTAACCCTAACCCTAACCCTAACCCTAACCCTAACCCTAACCCTAACCCTAACCCTAACCCTAACCCTAACCCTAACCCTAACCCTAACCCTAACCCTAACCCTAACCCTAACCCTAACCCTAACCCTAACCCTAACCCTAACCCTAACCCTAACCCTAACCCTAACCCTAACCCTAACCCTAACCCTAACCCTAACCCTAACCCTAACCCTAACCCTAACCCTAACCCTAACCCTAACCCTAACCCTAACCCTAACCCTAACCCTAACCCTAACCCTAACCCTAACCCTAACCCTAACCCTAACCCTAACCCTAACCCTAACCTAACCCTAACCCTAACCCTAACCCTAACCCTAACCCTAACCCTAACCCTAACCCTAACCCTAACCCTAACCCTAACCCTAACCCTAACCCTAACCCTAACCCTAACCCTAACCCTAACCCTAACCCTAACCCTAACCCTAACCCTAACCCTAACCCTAACCCTAACCCTAACCCTAACCCTAACCCTAACCCTAACCCTAACCCTAACCCTAACCCTAACCCTAACCCTAACCCTAACCCTAACCCTAACCCTAACCCTAACCCTAACCCTAACCCTAACCCTAACCCTAACCCTAACCCTAACCCTAACCCTAACCCTAACCCTAACCCTAACCCTAACCCTAACCCTAACCTAACCCTAACCCTAACCCTAACCCTAACCCTAACCCTAACCCTAACCCTAACCCTAACCCTAACCCTAACCCTAACCCTAACCCTAACCCTAACCCTAACCTAACCCTAACCCTAACCCTAACCCTAACCCTAACCCTAACCCTAACCCTAACCCTAACCCTAACCCTAACCCTAACCCTAACCCTAACCCTAACCCTAACCCTAACCCTAACCCTAACCCTAACCCTAACCCTAACCCTAACCCTAACCCTAACCCTAACCCTAACCCTAACCCTAACCCTAACCCTAACCCTAACCCTAACCCTAACCCTAACCCTAACCCTAACCCTAACCCTAACCCTAACCCTAACCCTAACCCTAACCCTAACCCTAACCCTAACCCTAACCCTAACCCTAACCCTAACCCTAACCCTAACCCTAACCCTAACCCTAACCCTAACCCTAACCCTAACCTAACCCTAACCCTAACCCTAACCCTAACCCTAACCCTAACCCTAACCCTAACCCTAACCCTAACCCTAACCCTAACCCTAACCCTAACCCTAACCCTAACCCTAACCCTAACCCTAACCCTAACCCTAACCCTAACCCTAACCCTAACCCTAACCCTAACCCTAACCCTAACCCTAACCCTAACCCTAACCCTAACCCTAACCCTAACCCTAACCCTAACCCTAACCCTAACCCTAACCCTAACCCTAACCCTAACCCTAACCCTAACCCTAACCCTAACCCTAACCCTAACCCTAACCCTAACCCTAACCCTAACCCTAACCCTAACCCTAACCCTAACCCTAACCCTAACCCTAACCCTAACCCTAACCCTAACCCTAACCCTAACCCTAACCCTAACCCTAACCCTAACCCTAACCCTAACCCTAACCCTAACCCTAACCCTAACCCTAACCCTAACCCTAACCCTAACCCTAACCCTAACCCTAACCCTAACCCTAACCCTAACCCTAACCCTAACCCTAACCCTAACCCTAACCCTAACCCTAACCCTAACCCTAACCCTAACCCTAACCCTAACCCTAACCCTAACCCTAACCCTAACCCTAACCCTAACCCTAACCCTAACCCTAACCCTAACCCTAACCCTAACCCTAACCCTAACCCTAACCCTAACCCTAACCCTAACCCTAACCCTAACCCTAACCCTAACCCTAACCCTAACCCTAACCCTAACCCTAACCCTAACCCTAACCCTAACCCTAACCCTAACCCTAACCCTAACCCTAACCCTAACCCTAACCCTAACCCTAACCCTAACCCTAACCCTAACCCTAACCCTAACCCTAACCCTAACCCTAACCCTAACCCTAACCCTAACCCTAACCCTAACCCTAACCCTAACCCTAACCCTAACCCTAACCCTAACCCTAACCCTAACCCTAACCCTAACCCTAACCCTAACCCTAACCCTAACCCTAACCCTAACCCTAACCCTAACCCTAACCCTAACCCTAACCCTAACCCTAACCCTAACCCTAACCCTAACCCTAACCCTAACCCTAACCCTAACCCTAACCCTAACCCTAACCCTAACCCTAACCCTAACCCTAACCCTAACCCTAACCCTAACCCTAACCCTAACCCTAACCCTAACCCTAACCCTAACCCTAACCCTAACCCTAACCCTAACCCTAACCCTAACCCTAACCCTAACCCTAACCCTAACCCTAACCCTAACCCTAACCCTAACCCTAACCCTAACCCTAACCCTAACCCTAACCCTAACCCTAACCCTAACCCTAACCCTAACCCTAACCCTAACCCTAACCCTAACCCTAACCCTAACCCTAACCCTAACCCTAACCCTAACCCTAACCCTAACCCTAACCCTAACCCTAACCCTAACCCTAACCCTAACCCTAACCCTAACCCTAACCCTAACCCTAACCCTAACCCTAACCCTAACCCTAACCCTAACCCTAACCCTAACCCTAACCCTAACCCTAACCCTAACCCTAACCCTAACCCTAACCCTAACCCTAACCCTAACCCTAACCCTAACCCTAACCCTAACCCTAACCCTAACCCTAACCCTAACCCTAACCCTAACCCTAACCCTAACCCTAACCCTAACCCTAACCCTAACCCTAACCCTAACCCTAACCCTAACCCTAACCCTAACCCTAACCCTAACCCTAACCCTAACCCTAACCCTAACCCTAACCCTAACCCTAACCCTAACCCTAACCCTAACCCTAACCCTAACCCTAACCCTAACCCTAACCCTAACCCTAACCCTAACCCTAACCCTAACCCTAACCCTAACCCTAACCCTAACCCTAACCCTAACCCTAACCCTAACCCTAACCCTAACCCTAACCCTAACCCTAACCCTAACCCTAACCCTAACCCTAACCCTAACCCTAACCCTAACCCTAACCCTAACCCTAACCCTAACCCTAACCCTAACCCTAACCCTAACCCTAACCCTAACCCTAACCCTAACCCTAACCCTAACCCTAACCCTAACCCTAACCCTAACCCTAACCCTAACCCTAACCCTAACCCTAACCCTAACCCTAACCCTAACCCTAACCCTAACCCTAACCCTAACCCTAACCCTAACCCTAACCCTAACCCTAACCCTAACCCTAACCCTAACCCTAACCCTAACCCTAACCCTAACCCTAACCCTAACCCTAACCCTAACCCTAACCCTAACCCTAACCCTAACCCTAACCCTAACCCTAACCCTAACCCTAACCCTAACCCTAACCCTAACCCTAACCCTAACCCTAACCCTAACCCTAACCCTAACCCTAACCCTAACCCTAACCCTAACCCTAACCCTAACCCTAACCCTAACCCTAACCCTAACCCTAACCCTAACCCTAACCCTAACCCTAACCCTAACCCTAACCCTAACCCTAACCCTAACCCTAACCCTAACCCTAACCCTAACCCTAACCCTAACCCTAACCCTAACCCTAACCCTAACCCTAACCCTAACCCTAACCCTAACCCTAACCCTAACCCTAACCCTAACCCTAACCCTAACCCTAACCCTAACCCTAACCCTAACCCTAACCCTAACCCTAACCCTAACCCTAACCCTAACCCTAACCCTAACCCTAACCCTAACCCTAACCCTAACCCTAACCCTAACCCTAACCCTAACCCTAACCCTAACCCTAACCC
>JARPUW010001036.1:0-308773 GCA_030533445.1 Cyprinodon diabolis
CAGCCTGCATTCATTTAGCTAAGCTGATGTCATCAGCCTGCATTCATTAAGCTGATGTCATCAGCTTGAACTCATTAAGCTGATGTCATCAGCCTGCATTAATTAAGCTGAGCTGATGTCATCAGTCTGCATTCATTAAGCTGATGTCATCAGCCTGCATTCATTTAGCTGATCTGATGTCATCAGCCTGCATTCATTAAGCTAATGTCATCAGCTGGAATTCATTTAAATGATGTCATCAGCCTGCATTAATTAAGCTGACGTCATCAGCCTGCATTCATCAAGCTGATTTCATCAGCCATTAATCATTAAGCTGATGTCATCAGCTGGAATTCATTTAAATGATGTCATCAGCCTGCATTAATTAAGCTGGGCTGATGTCATCAGCCTGCATTCATTAAGCTGATGTCATCAGCCTGCATTAATTAAGCTGAGCTGATGTCATCAGCCTGCATTCATTAAGCTGATGTCATCAGCCTTGATTCATTAAGCTGATGTCATCAGCTTGAATTCATTAAGCTGATATCATCAGCCTGCATTAATTAAGCTGAGCTGATGTCATCATCCTGCATTAATTAAGCTGATGTCATCAGCCTGCATTCATTTAGCTAAGCTGATGTCATCAGCCTGCATTCATTAAGCTGATGTCATCAGCTTGAACTCATTATGCTGATGTCATCAGCCTGCATTAATTAAGCTGAGCTGATGTCATCAGTCTGCATTCATTAAGCTGATGTCATCAGCCTGCATTCGTTAAGATGACGTCATCAGCCTGCATTCATTAAGCTAATGTCATCAGCTGGAATTCATTTAAATGATGTCATCAGCCTGCATTAATTAAGCTGGGCTGTTGTCATCAGCCTGCATTCATTAAGCTGATGTCATCAGCCTGCATTAATTAAGCTGAGCTGATGTCATCAGCCTGCATTCATTAAGATGACGTCATCAGCCTGCATTCATTTAGCTGATCTGATGTCATCAGCCTGCATTCATTAAGCTAATGTCATCAGCTGGAATTCATTTAAATGATGTCATCAGCCTGAATTAATTAAGCTGGGCTGATGTCATCAGCCTGCATTCATTAAGCTGATGTCATCAGCCTGCATTCATTAAGCTGATTTCATGAGCCTTGGTTCATTAAGCTGATGTCATCAGGCTGCATTCATAAAGCTGATGTCATCAGCCTGCATTAATTAAGCTGAGCTGATGTCATCAGCCTGCATTCATTAAGATGATGTCATCAGCTGGAATTAATTTAAATGATGTCATCAGCCTGCATTAATTAAGCTGGGCTTATGTCATCAGCCTGCATTCATTAAGCTGATGTCATCAGCCTGCATTCATTAAGCTGATGTCATCAGCCTGCATTCATTAAGCTGATGTCATCAGCTTGAATTCATTAAGCCGATGTCATCAGCCTGCATTAATTAAGCTGAGCTGATGTCATCAGTCTGCATTCATTAAGCTGACGTCATCAGCCTGCATTCATTAAGCTAATGTCATCAGCTGGAATTCATTTAAATGATGTCATCAGCCTGCATTCATTAAGATGACGTCATCAGCCTGCATTCATTTAGCTGATCTGATGTCATCAGCCTGCATTCATTAAGATGACGTCATCAGCCTGCATTCATTTAGCTGATGTCATCAGCCTGCATTCATTAAGCTGATGTCATCAGCTTGAATTAATTAAGCTGATGTCATCAGCCTGCATTAATTAAGCTGAGCTGATGTCATCATACTGCATTAATTAAGCTGATGTCATCAACCTGCATTCATTTAGCTGAGCAGACGTCATCAGCTTGAATTCATTAGGCTGATGTAACCAGCCTGCATTCATTTAGCTGAGCTGATGTCATCAGCCTGCATTCATTAAGCTGACGTCATCAGCTTGAATTCATTAAGCCGATGTCATCAGCCTGCATTAATTAAGCTGAGCTGATGTCATCAGTCTGCATTCATTAAGCTGACGTCATCAGCCTGCATTCATTAAGCTGATGTCATCAGCTGGAATTAATTTAAATGATGTCATCAGCCTGCATTAATTAAGCTGGGCTTATGTCATCAGCCTGCATTCATTAAGCTGATGTCATCAGCCTGCATTCATTAAGCTGATTTCATCAGCCATTAATCATTAAGCCAATGTCATCAGCTGGAATTCATTTAAATGATGTCATCAGCCTGCATTAATTAAGCTGGGCTGATGTCATCAGCCTGCATTCATTAAGCTGATGTCATCAGCCTGCATTAATTAAGCTGAGCTAATGTCATCATCCTGCATTAATTAAGCTGATGTCATCAGCCTGCATTCATTTAGCTAAGCTGATGTCATCAGCCTGCATTCATTAAGCTGATGTCATCAGCTTGAACTCATTAAGCTGATGTCATCAGCCTGCATTAATTAAGCTGATGTCATCAGCTTGAACTCATTAAGCTGATGTCATCAGCCTGCATTAATTAAGCTGAGCTGATGTCATCAGTCTGCATTAATTAAGCTGACGTCATGAGCCTGCATTCATCAAGCTGATTTCATCAGCCATTAATCATTAAGCTGATGTCATCAGCTGGAATTCATTTAAATGATGTCATCAGCCTGCATTAATTAAGCTGGGCTGATGTCATCAGCCTGCATTCATTTAGCTAAGCTGATGTCATCAGCCTGCATTCATTAAGCTGATGTCATCAGCTTGAACTCATTAAGCTGATGTCATCAGCCTGCATTAATTAAGCTGAGCTGATGTCATCAGTCTGCATTAATTAAGCTGACGTCATGAGCCTGCATTCATCAAGCTGATTTCATCAGCCATTAATCATTAAGCTGATGTCATCAGCTGGAATTCATTTAAATGATGTCATCAGCCTGCATTAATTAAGCTGGGCTGATGTCATCAGCCTGCATTCATTAAGCTGATGTCATCAGCCTGCATTAATTAAGCTGAGCTGACGTCATCAGCCTGCATTCATTAAGCTGATGTCATCAGCCTTGATTCATTAAGCTGATGTCATCAGCTTGAATTCATTAAGCTGATATCATCAGCCTGCATTAATTAAGCTGAGCTAATGTCATCATCCTGCATTAATTAAGCTGATGTCATCAGCCTGCATTCATTTAGCTAAGCTGATGTCATCAGCCTGCATTCATTAAGCTGATGTCATCAGCTTGAACTCATTAAGCTGATGTCATCAGCCTGCATTAATTAAGCTGAGCTGATGTCATCAGTCTGCATTCATTAAGCTGATGTCATCAGCCTGCATTCATTAAGATGACGTCATCAGCCTGCATTCATTAAGCTAATGTCATCAGCTGGAATTCATTTAAATGATGTCATCAGCCTGCATTAATTAAGCTGGGCTGTTGTCATCAGCCTGCATTCATTAAGCTGATGTCATCAGCCTGCATTAATTAAGCTGAGCTGATGTCATCAGCCTGCATTCATTAAGATGACGTCATCAGCCTGCATTCATTTAGCTGATCTGATGTCATCAGCCTGCATTCATTAAGCTAATGTCATCAGCTGGAATTCATTTAAATGATGTCATCAGCCTGAATTAATTAAGCTGGGCTGATGTCATCAGCCTGCATTCATTAAGCTGATGTCATCAGCCTGCATTCATTAAGCTGATTTCATGAGCCTTGGTTCATTAAGCTGATGTCATCAGGCTGCATTCATAAAGCTGATGTCATCAGCCTGCATTAATTAAGCTGAGCTGATGTCATCAGCCTGCATTCATTAAGATGACGTCATCAGCCTGCATTCATTTAGCTGATCTGATGTCATCAGCCTGCATTCATTAAGCTAATGTCATCAGCTGGAATTCATTTAAATGATGTCATCAGCCTGCATTAATTAAGCTGAGCTGATGTCATCAGCCTGCATTCATTAAGCTGATGTCATCAGCTGGAATTCATTTAAATGACGTCATCAGCCTGCATTCATTTAGCTGATCTGATGTCATCAGCGTGCATTCATTAAGCTAATGTCATCAGCTGGAATTCATTTAAATGATGTCATCAGCCTGAATTAATTAAGCTGGGCTGATGTCATCAGCCTGCATTCATTAAGCTGATGTCATCAGCCTGCATTCATTAAGCTGATTTCATGAGCCTTGGTTCATTAAGCTGATGTCATCAGGCTGCATTCATAAAGCTGATGTCATCAGCCAGCATTCATTAAGATGACATCATCAGCCTGCATTCATTTAGCTGATCTGATGTCATCAGCCTGCATTCATTAAGCTAATGTCATCAGCTGGAATTCATTTAAATGATGTCATCAGCCTGCATTAATTAAGCTGAGCTGATGTCATCAGCCTGCATTCATTAAGCTGATGTCATCAGCTGGAATTCATTTAAATGATGTCATCAGCCTACATTAATTAAGCTGGGCTGATGTCATCAGCCTGCATTCATTAAGCTGATGTCATCAGCCTGCATTAATTAAGTCGAGCTGATGTCTTCAGCCTGCATTCATTAAGATGACGTCATCAGCCTGCATTCATTTAGCTGATCTGATGTCATCAGCCTGCATTCATTAAGCTGATGTCATCAGCTGGAATTAATTTAAATGATGTCATCAGCCTGCATTAATTAAGCTGGGCTTATGTCATCAGCCTGCATTCATTAAGCTGATGTCATCAGCCTGCATTCATTAAGCTGATTTCATCAGCCATTAATCATTAAGCCAATGTCATCAGCTGGAATTCATTTAAATGATGTCATCAGCCTGCATTAATTAAGCTGGGCTGATGTCATCAGCCTGCATTCATTAAGCTGATGTCATCAGCCTGCATTAATTAAGCTGAGCTGACGTCATCAGCCTGCATTCATTAAGCGGATGTCATCAGCCTTGATTCATTAAGCTGATGTCATCAGCTTCAATTCATTAAGCTGATATCATCAGCCTGCATTAATTAAGCTGAGCTGATGTCATCATCCTGCATTAAATAAGCTGAGGTCTTCAGCCTGCATTCATTTAGCTAAGCTGATGTCATCAGCATGCATTCATTAAGCTGATGTCATCAGCCTGCATTCATTAAGCTGATGTCATCAGCTTGAATTCATTAAGCCGATGTCATCAGCCTGCATTAATTAAGCTGAGCTGATGTCATCAGTCTGCATTCATTAAGCTGACGTCATCAGCCTGCATTCATTAAGCTAATGTCATCAGCTGGAATTCATTTAAATGATGTCATCAGCCTGCATTCATTAAGATGACGTCATCAGCCTGCATTCATTTAGCTGATCTGATGTCATCAGCCTGCATTCATTAAGATGACGTCATCAGCCTGCATTCATTTAGCTGATGTCATCAGCCTGCATTCATTAAGCTGATGTCATCAGCTTGAATTAATTAAGCTGATGTCATCAGCCTGCATTAATTAAGCTGAGCTGATGTCATCATACTGCATTAATTAAGCTGATGTCATCAACCTGCATTCATTTAGCTGAGCAGACGTCATCAGCTTGAATTCATTAGGCTGATGTAACCAGCCTGCATTCATTTAGCTGAGCTGATGTCATCAGCCTGCATTCATTAAGCTGACGTCATCAGCTTGAATTCATTAAGCCGATGTCATCAGCCTGCATTAATTAAGCTGAGCTGATGTCATCAGTCTGCATTCATTAAGCTGACGTCATCAGCCTGCATTCATTAAGCTGATGTCATCAGCTGGAATTAATTTAAATGATGTCATCAGCCTGCATTAATTAAGCTGGGCTTATGTCATCAGCCTGCATTCATTAAGCTGATGTCATCAGCCTGCATTCATTAAGCTGATTTCATCAGCCATTAATCATTAAGCCAATGTCATCAGCTGGAATTCATTTAAATGATGTCATCAGCCTGCATTAATTAAGCTGGGCTGATGTCATCAGCCTGCATTCATTAAGCTGATGTCATCAGCCTGCATTAATTAAGTCGAGCTGATGTCTTCAGCCTGCATTCATTAAGATGACGTCATCAGCCTGCATTCATTTAGCTGATCTGATGTCATCAGCCTGCATTCATTAAGCTAATGTCATCAGCTGGAATTCATTTAAATGATGTCATCAGCCTGCATTTATTAAGCTGAGCTGATGTCATCAGCCTTCATTCATTAAGCTGATGTCATCAGCTGGAATTAATTTAAATGATGTCATCAGCCTGCATTAATTAAGCTGGGCTTATGTCATCAGCCTGCATTCATTAAGCTGATGTCATCAGCCTGCATTCATTAAGCTGATTTCATCAGCCATTAATCATTAAGCTGATGTCATCAGCTGGAATTCATTTAAATGATGTCATCAGCCTGCATTAATTAAGCTGGGCTGATGTCATCAGCCTGCATTCATTAAGCTGATGTCATCAGCCTGCATTAATTAAGCTGAGCTGACGTCATCAGCCTGCATTCATTAAGCTGATGTCATCAGCCTTGATTCATTAAGCTGATGTCATCAGCTTGAATTCATTAAGCTGATGTCATCAGCTTGAATTCATTAAGCTGATATCATCAGCCTGCATTAATTAAGCTGAGCTGATGTCATCATCCTGCATTAATTAAGCTGATGTCATCAGCCTGCATTCATTTAGCTAAGCTGATGTCATCAGCCTGCATTCATTAAGCTGATGTCATCAGCTTGAACTCATTAAGCTGATGTCATCAGCCTGCATTAATTAAGCTGAGCTGATGTCATCAGTCTGTATTCATTAAGCTGATGTCATCAGCCTGCATTCATTTAGCTGATCTGATGTCATCAGCCTGCATTCATTAAGCTAATGTCATCAGCTGGAATTCATTTAAATGATGTCATCAGCCTGCATTAATTAAGCTGACGTCATGAGCCTGCATTCATCAAGCTGATTTCATCAGCCATTAATCATTAAGCTGATGTCATCAGCTGGAATTCATTTAAATGATGTCATCAGCCTGCATTAATTAAGCTGGGCTGATGTCATCAGCCTGCATTCATTAAGCTGATGTCATCAGCCTGCATTAATTAAGCTGAGCTGACGTCATCAGCCTGCATTCATTAAGCTGATGTCATCAGCCTTGATTCATTAAGCTGATGTCATCAGCTTGAATTCATTAAGCTGATATCATCAGCCTGCATTAATTAAGCTGAGCTAATGTCATCATCCTGCATTAATTAAGCTGATGTCATCAGCCTGCATTCATTTAGCTAAGCTGATGTCATCAGCCTGCATTCATTAAGCTGATGTCATCAGCTTGAACTCATTAAGCTGATGTCATCAGCCTGCATTAATTAAGCTGAGCTGATGTCATCAGTCTGCATTCATTAAGCTGATGTCATCAGCCTGCATTCATTAAGATGACGTCATCAGCCTGCATTCATTAAGCTAATGTCATCAGCTGGAATTCATTTAAATGATGTCATCAGCCTGCATTAATTAAGCTGGGCTGTTGTCATCAGCCTGCATTCATTAAGCTGATGTCATCAGCCTGCATTAATTAAGCTGAGCTGATGTCATCAGCCTGCATTCATTAAGATGATGTCATCAGCCTGCATTCATTTAGCTGATCTGATGTCATCAGCCTGCATTCATTAAGCTAATGTCATCAGCTGGAATTCATTTAAATGATGTCATCAGCCTGAATTAATTAAGCTGGGCTGATGTCATCAGCCTGCATTCATTAAGCTGATGTCATCAGCCTGCATTCATTAAGCTGATTTCATGAGCCTTGGTTCATTAAGCTGATGTCATCAGGCTGCATTCATAAAGCTGATGTCATCAGCCTGCATTAATTAAGCTGAGCTGATGTCATCAGCCTGCATTCATTAAGATGACGTCATCAGCCTGCATTCATTTAGCTGATCTGATGTCATCAGCCTGCATTCATTAAGCTAATGTCATCAGCTGGAATTCATTTAAATGATGTCATCAGCCTGCATTAATTAAGCTGAGCTGATGTCATCAGCCTGCATTCATTAAGCTGATGTCATCAGCTGGAATTCATTTAAATGACGTCATCAGCCTGCATTCATTTAGCTGATCTGATGTCATCAGCGTGCATTCATTAAGCTAATGTCATCAGCTGGAATTCATTTAAATGATGTCATCAGCCTGAATTAATTAAGCTGGGCTGATGTCATCAGCCTGCATTCATTAAGCTGATGTCATCAGCCTGCATTCATTAAGCTGATTTCATGAGCCTTGGTTCATTAAGCTGATGTCATCAGGCTGCATTCATAAAGCTGATGTCATCAGCCAGCATTCATTAAGATGACGTCATCAGCCTGCATTCATTTAGCTGATCTGATGTCATCAGCCTGCATTCATTAAGCTAATGTCATCAGCTGGAATTCATTTAAATGATGTCATCAGCCTGCATTAATTAAGCTGAGCTGATGTCATCAGCCTGCATTCATTAAGCTGATGTCATCAGCTGGAATTCATTTAAATGATGTCATCAGCCTACATTAATTAAGCTGGGCTGATGTCATCAGCCTGCATTCATTAAGCTGATGTCATCAGCCTGCATTAATTAAGTCGAGCTGATGTCTTCAGCCTGCATTCATTAAGATGACGTCATCAGCCTGCATTCATTTAGCTGATCTGATGTCATCAGCCTGCATTCATTAAGCTGATGTCATCAGCTGGAATTAATTTAAATGATGTCATCAGCCTGCATTAATTAAGCTGGGCTTATGTCATCAGCCTGCATTCATTAAGCTGATGTCATCAGCCTGCATTCATTAAGCTGATTTCATCAGCCATTAATCATTAAGCCAATGTCATCAGCTGGAATTCATTTAAATGATGTCATCAGCCTGCATTAATTAAGCTGGGCTGATGTCATCAGCCTGCATTCATTAAGCTGATGTCATCAGCCTGCATTAATTGAGCTGAGCTGACGTCATCAGCCTGCATTCATTAAGCGGATGTCATCAGCCTTGATTCATAAAGCTGATGTCATCAGCTTCAATTTATTAAGCTGATATCATCAGCCTGCATTAATTAAGCTGAGCTGATGTCATCATCCTGCATTAAATAAGCTGAGGTCTTCAGCCTGCATTCATTTAGCTAAGCTGATGTCATCAGCATGCATTCATTAAGCTGATGTCATCAGCCTGCATTCATTAAGCTGATGTCATCAGCTTGAATTCATTAAGCCGATGTCATCAGCCTGCATTAATTAAGCTGAGCTGATGTCATCAGTCTGCATTCATTAAGCTGACGTCATCAGCCTGCATTCATTAAGCTAATGTCATTAGCTGGAATTCATTTAAATGATGTCATCAGCCTGCATTCATTAAGATGACGTCATCAGCCTGCATTCATTTAGCTGATCTGATGTCATCAGCCTGCATTCATTAAGATGACGTCATCAGCCTGCATTCATTTAGCTGATGTCATCAGCCTGCATTCATTAAGCTGATGTCATCAGCTTGAATTAATTAAGCTGATGTCATCAGCCTGCATTAATTAAGCTGAGCTGATGTCATCATACTGCATTAATTAAGCTGATGTCATCAACCTGCATTCATTTAGCTGAGCAGACGTCATCAGCTTGAATTCATTAGGCTGATGTAACCAGCCTGCATTCATTTAGCTGAGCTGATGTCATCAGCCTGCATTCATTAAGCTGACGTCATCAGCTTGAATTCATTAAGCCGATGTCATCAGCCTGCATTAATTAAGCTGAGCTGATGTCATCAGTCTGCATTCATTAAGCTGACGTCATCAGCCTGCATTCATTAAGCTGATGTCATCAGCTGGAATTAATTTAAATGATGTCATCAGCCTGCATTAATTAAGCTGGGCTTATGTCATCAGCCTGCATTCATTAAGCTGATGTCATCAGCCTGCATTCATTAAGCTGATTTCATCAGCCATTAATCATTAAGCCAATGTCATCAGCTGGAATTCATTTAAATGATGTCATCAGCCTGCATTAATTAAGCTGGGCTGATGTCATCAGCCTGCATTCATTAAGCTGATGTCATCAGCCTGCATTAATTAAGCTGAGCTGACGTCATCAGCCTGCATTCATTAAGCGGATGTCATCAGCCTTGATTCATTAAGCTGATGTCATCAGCTTCAATTCATTAAGCTGATATCATCAGCCTGCATTAATTAAGCTGAGCTGATGTCATCATCCTGCATTAAATAAGCTGAGGTCTTCAGCCTGCATTCATTTAGCTAAGCTGATGTCATCAGCATGCATTCATTAAGCTGATGTCATCAGCCTGCATTCATTAAGCTGATGTCATCAGCTTGAATTCATTAAGCCGATGTCATCAGCCTGCATTAATTAAGCTGAGCTGATGTCATCAGTCTGCATTCATTAAGCTGACGTCATCAGCCTGCATTCATTAAGCTAATGTCATCAGCTGGAATTCATTTAAATGATGTCATCAGCCTGCATTCATTAAGATGACGTCATCAGCCTGCATTCATTTAGCTGATCTGATGTCATCAGCCTGCATTCATTAAGATGACGTCATCAGCCTGCATTCATTTAGCTGATGTCATCAGCCTGCATTCATTAAGCTGATGTCATCAGCTTGAATTAATTAAGCTGATGTCATCAGCCTGCATTAATTAAGCTGAGCTGATGTCATCATACTGCATTAATTAAGCTGATGTCATCAACCTGCATTCATTTAGCTGAGCAGACGTCATCAACTTGAATTCATTAGGCTGATGTAACCAGCCTGCATTCATTTAGCTGAGCTGATGTCATCAGCCTGCATTCATTAAGCTGACGTCATCAGCTTGAATTCATTAAGCCGATGTCATCAGCCTGCATTAATTAAGCTGAGCTGATGTCATCAGTCTGCATTCATTAAGCTGACGTCATCAGCCTGCATTCATTAAGCTAATGTCATCAGCTGGAATTCATTTAAATGATGTCATCAGCCTGCATTCATTAAGATGACGTCATCAGCCTGCATTCATTTAGCTGATCTGATGTCATCAGCCTGCATTCATTAAGATGATGTCATCAGCCTGCATTCATTTAGCTGATGTCATCAGCCTGCATTCATTAAGCTGATGTCATCAGCTTGAATTAATTAAGCTGATGTCATCAGCCTGCATTAATTAAGCTGAGCTGATGTCATCATACTGCATTAATTAAGCTGATGTCATCAACCTGCATTCATTTAGCTGAGCAGACGTCATCAGCTTGAATTCATTAGGCTGATGTAACCAGCCTGCATTCATTTAGCTGAGCTGATGTCATCAGCCTGCATTCATTAAGCTGACGTCATCAGCTTGAATTCATTAATTTGATGTCATCAGCTTGCATAAATTAAGCTGAGCTGATGTCATCAGCCTGCATTCATTTAGCTGAGCTGATGTCATCAGCCTTGATTCATTAAGCTGATGACATCAGCTTGAATTCACTAAGCTGATGTCATCAGCCTGCATTAATTAAGCTTAGCTGATATCATCAGCCTGCATTAATTAAGCTGAGCTGATGTCATCATCCTGCATTAATTAAGCTGATGTCATCAGCCTGCATTCATTTAGCTAAGCTGATGTCATCAGCCTGCATTCATTAAGCTGATGTCATCAGCTTGAACTCATTAAGCTGATGTCATCAGCCTGCATTAATTAAGCTGAGCTGATGTCATCAGTCTGCATTCATTAAGCTGATGTCATCAGCCTGCATTCATTTAGCTGATCTGATGTCATCAGCCTGCATTCATTAAGCTAATGTCATCAGCTGGAATTCATTTAAATGATGTCATCAGCCTGCATTAATTAAGCTGACGTCATCAGCCTGCATTCATCAAGCTGATTTCATCAGCCATTAATCATTAAGCTGATGTCATCAGCTGGAATTCATTTAAATGATGTCATCAGCCTGCATTAATTAAGCTGGGCTGATGTCATCAGCCTGCATTCATTAAGCTGATGTCATCAGCCTGCATTAATTAAGCTGAGCTGACGTCATCAGCCTGCATTCATTAAGCTGATGTCATCAGCCTTGATTCATTAAGCTGATGTCATCAGCTTGAATTCATTAAGCTGATATCATCAGCCTGCATTAATTAAGCTGAGCTGATGTCATCATCCTGCATTAATTAAGCTGATGTCATCAGCCTGCATTCATTTAGCTAAGCTGATGTCATCAGCCTGCATTCATTAAGCTGATGTCATCAGCTTGAACTCATTATGCTGATGTCATCAGCCTGCATTAATTAAGCTGAGCTGATGTCATCAGTCTGCATTCATTAAGCTGATGTCATCAGCCTGCATTCGTTAAGATGACGTCATCAGCCTGCATTCATTAAGCTAATGTCATCAGCTGGAATTCATTTAAATGATGTCATCAGCCTGCATTAATTAAGCTGGGCTGTTGTCATCAGCCTGCATTCATTAAGCTGATGTCATCAGCCTGCATTAATTAAGCTGAGCTGATGTCATCAGCCTGCATTCATTAAGATGACGTCATCAGCCTGCATTCATTTAGCTGATCTGATGTCATCAGCCTGCATTCATTAAGCTAATGTCATCAGCTGGAATTCATTTAAATGATGTCATCAGCCTGAATTAATTAAGCTGGGCTGATGTCATCAGCCTGCATTCATTAAGCTGATGTCATCAGCCTGCATTCATTAAGCTGATTTCATGAGCCTTGGTTCATTAAGCTGATGTCATCAGGCTGCATTCATAAAGCTGATGTCATCAGCCTGCATTAATTAAGCTGAGCTGATGTCATCAGCCTGCATTCATTAAGATGATGTCATCAGCCTGCATTCATTTAGCTGATCTGATGTCATCAGCCTGCATTCATTAAGCTAATGTCATCAGCTGGAATTCATTTAAATGATGTCATCAGCCTGCATTAATGAAGCTGAGCTGATATCATCAGCCTGCATTCATTAAGCTGATGTCATCAGCTGGAATTCATTTAAATGATGTCATCAGCCTACATTAATTAAGCTGGGCTGATGTCATCAGCCTGCATTCATTAAGCTGATGTCATCAGCCTGCATTAATTAAGTCGAGCTGATGTCTTCAGCCTGCATTCATTAAGATGACGTCATCAGCCTGCATTCATTTAGCTGATCTGATGTCATCAGCCTGCATTCATTAAGCTGATGTCATCAGCTGGAATTAATTTAAATGATGTCATCAGCCTGCATTAATTAAGCTGGGCTTATGTCATCAGCCTGCATTCATTAAGCTGATGTCATCAGCCTGCATTCATTAAGCTGATTTCATCAGCCATTAATCATTAAGCTGATGTCATCAGCTGGAATTCATTTAAATGATGTCATCAGCCTGCATTAATTAAGCTGTGCTGATGTCATCAGCCTGCATTCATTAAGCTGATGTCATCAGCCTGCATTAATTAAGCTGAGCTGACGTCATCAGCCTGCATTCATTAAGCTGATGTCATCAGCCTTGATTCATTAAGCTGATGTCATCAGCTTGAATTCATTAAGCTGATATCATCAGCCTGCATTAATTAAGCTGAGCTGATGTAATCATCCTGCATTAAATAAGCTGAGGTCTTCAGCCTGCATTCATTTAGCTAAGCTGATGTCATCAGCATGCATTCATTAAGCTGATGTCATCAGCCTGCATTCATTAAGCTGATGTCATCAGCTTGAATTCATTAAGCCGATGTCATCAGCCTGCATTAATTAAGCTGAGCTGATGTCATCAGTCTGCATTCATTAAGCTGACGTCATCAGCCTGCATTCATTAAGCTAATGTCATCAGCTGGAATTCATTTAAATGATGTCATCAGCCTGCATTCATTAAGATGACGTCATCAGCCTGCATTCATTTAGCTGATCTGATGTCATCAGCCTGCATTCATTAAGATGACGTCATCAGCCTGCATTCATTTAGCTGATGTCATCAGCCTGCATTCATTAAGCTGATGTCATCAGCTTGAATTAATTAAGCTGATGTCATCAGCCTGCATTAATTAAGCTGAGCTGATGTCATCATACTGCATTAATTAAGCTGATGTCATCAACCTGCATTCATTTAGCTGAGCAGACGTCATCAGCTTGAATTCATTAGGCTGATGTAACCAGCCTGCATTCATTTAGCTGAGCTGATGTCATCAGCCTGCATTCATTAAGCTGACGTCATCAGCTTGAATTCATTAAGCCGATGTCATCAGCCTGCATTAATTAAGCTGAGCTGATGTCATCAGTCTGCATTCATTAAGCTGACGTCATCAGCCTGCATTCATTAAGCTGATGTCATCAGCTGGAATTAATTTAAATGATGTCATCAGCCTGCATTAATTAAGCTGGGCTTATGTCATCAGCCTGCATTCATTAAGCTGATGTCATCAGCCTGCATTCATTAAGCTGATTTCATCAGCCATTAATCATTAAGCCAATGTCATCAGCTGGAATTCATTTAAATGATGTCATCAGCCTGCATTAATTAAGCTGGGCTGATGTCATCAGCCTGCATTCATTAAGCTGATGTCATCAGCCTGCATTAATTAAGTCGAGCTGATGTCTTCAGCCTGCATTCATTAAGATGACGTCATCAGCCTGCATTCATTTAGCTGATCTGATGTCATCAGCCTGCATTCATTAAGCTAATGTCATCAGCTGGAATTCATTTAAATGATGTCATCAGCCTGCATTTATTAAGCTGAGCTGATGTCATCAGCCTTCATTCATTAAGCTGATGTCATCAGCTGGAATTAATTTAAATGATGTCATCAGCCTGCATTAATTAAGCTGGGCTTATGTCATCAGCCTGCATTCATTAAGCTGATGTCATCAGCCTGCATTCATTAAGCTGATTTCATCAGCCATTAATCATTAAGCTGATGTCATCAGCTGGAATTCATTTAAATGATGTCATCAGCCTGCATTAATTAAGCTGGGCTGATGTCATCAGCCTGCATTCATTAAGCTGATGTCATCAGCCTGCATTAATTAAGCTGAGCTGACGTCATCAGCCTGCATTCATTAAGCTGATGTCATCAGCCTTGATTCATTAAGCTGATGTCATCAGCTTGAATTCATTAAGCTGATGTCATCAGCTTGAATTCATTAAGCTGATATCATCAGCCTGCATTAATTAAGCTGAGCTGATGTCATCATCCTGCATTAATTAAGCTGATGTCATCAGCCTGCATTCATTTAGCTAAGCTGATGTCATCAGCCTGCATTCATTAAGCTGATGTCATCAGCTTGAACTCATTAAGCTGATGTCATCAGCCTGCATTAATTAAGCTGAGCTGATGTCATCAGTCTGTATTCATTAAGCTGATGTCATCAGCCTGCATTCATTTAGCTGATCTGATGTCATCAGCCTGCATTCATTAAGCTAATGTCATCAGCTGGAATTCATTTAAATGATGTCATCAGCCTGCATTAATTAAGCTGACGTCATGAGCCTGCATTCATCAAGCTGATTTCATCAGCCATTAATCATTAAGCTGATGTCATCAGCTGGAATTCATTTAAATGATGTCATCAGCCTGCATTAATTAAGCTGGGCTGATGTCATCAGCCTGCATTCATTAAGCTGATGTCATCAGCCTGCATTAATTAAGCTGAGCTGACGTCATCAGCCTGCATTCATTAAGCTGATGTCATCAGCCTTGATTCATTAAGCTGATGTCATCAGCTTGAATTCATTAAGCTGATATCATCAGCCTGCATTAATTAAGCTGAGCTAATGTCATCATCCTGCATTAATTAAGCTGATGTCATCAGCCTGCATTCATTTAGCTAAGCTGATGTCATCAGCCTGCATTCATTAAGCTGATGTCATCAGCTTGAACTCATTAAGCTGATGTCATCAGCCTGCATTAATTAAGCTGAGCTGATGTCATCAGTCTGCATTCATTAAGCTGATGTCATCAGCCTGCATTCATTAAGATGACGTCATCAGCCTGCATTCATTAAGCTAATGTCATCAGCTGGAATTCATTTAAATGATGTCATCAGCCTGCATTAATTAAGCTGGGCTGTTGTCATCAGCCTGCATTCATTAAGCTGATGTCATCAGCCTGCATTAATTAAGCTGAGCTGATGTCATCAGCCTGCATTCATTAAGATGATGTCATCAGCCTGCATTCATTTAGCTGATCTGATGTCATCAGCCTGCATTCATTAAGCTAATGTCATCAGCTGGAATTCATTTAAATGATGTCATCAGCCTGAATTAATTAAGCTGGGCTGATGTCATCAGCCTGCATTCATTAAGCTGATGTCATCAGCCTGCATTCATTAAGCTGATTTCATGAGCCTTGGTTCATTAAGCTGATGTCATCAGGCTGCATTCATAAAGCTGATGTCATCAGCCTGCATTAATTAAGCTGAGCTGATGTCATCAGCCTGCATTCATTAAGATGACGTCATCAGCCTGCATTCATTTAGCTGATCTGATGTCATCAGCCTGCATTCATTAAGCTAATGTCATCAGCTGGAATTCATTTAAATGATGTCATCAGCCTGCATTAATTAAGCTGAGCTGATGTCATCAGCCTGCATTCATTAAGCTGATGTCATCAGCTGGAATTCATTTAAATGACGTCATCAGCCTGCATTCATTTAGCTGATCTGATGTCATCAGCCTGCATTCATTAAGCTAATGTCATCAGCTGGAATTCATTTAAATGATGTCATCAGCCTGCATTAATTAAGCTGAGCTGATGTCATCAGCCTGCATTCATTAAGCTAATGTCATCAGCTGGAATTCATTTAAATGATGTCATCAGCCTGAATTAATTAAGCTGGGCTGATGTCATCAGCCTGCATTCATTAAGCTGATGTCATCAGCCTGCATTCATTAAGCTGATTTCATGAGCCTTGGTTCATTAAGCTGATGTCATCAGGCTGCATTCATAAAGCTGATGTCATCAGCCTGCATTAATTAAGCTGAGCTGATGTCATCAGCCTGCATTCATTAAGCTGATGTCATCAGCTGGAATTCATTTAAATGATGTCATCAGCCTACATTAATTAAGCTGGGCTGATGTCATCAGCCTGCATTCATTAAGCTGATGTCATCAGCCTGCATTAATTAAGTCGAGCTGATGTCTTCAGCCTGCATTCATTAAGATGACGTCATCAGCCTGCATTCATTTAGCTGATCTGATGTCATCAGCCTGCATTCATTAAGCTGATGTCATCAGCTGGAATTAATTTAAATGATGTCATCAGCCTGCATTAATTAAGCTGGGCTTATGTCATCAGCCTGCATTCATTAAGCTGATGTCATCAGCCTGCATTCATTAAGCTGATTTCATCAGCCATTAATCATTAAGCCAATGTCATCAGCTGGAATTCATTTAAATGATGTCATCAGCCTGCATTAATTAAGCTGGGCTGATGTCATCAGCCTGCATTCATTAAGCTGATGTCATCAGCCTGCATTAATTAAGCTGAGCTGACGTCATCAGCCTGCATTCATTAAGCGGATGTCATCAGCCTTGATTCATAAAGCTGATGTCATCAGCTTCAATTTATTAAGCTGATATCATCAGCCTGCATTAATTAAGCTGAGCTGATGTCATCATCCTGCATTAAATAAGCTGAGGTCTTCAGCCTGCATTCATTTAGCTAAGCTGATGTCATCAGCATGCATTCATTAAGCTGATGTCATCAGCCTGCATTCATTAAGCTGATGTCATCAGCTTGAATTCATTAAGCCGATGTCATCAGCCTGCATTAATTAAGCTGAGCTGATGTCATCAGTCTGCATTCATTAAGCTGACGTCATCAGCCTGCATTCATTAAGCTAATGTCATCAGCTGGAATTCATTTAAATGATGTCATCAGCCTGCATTCATTAAGATGACGTCATCAGCCTGCATTCATTTAGCTGATCTGATGTCATCAGCCTGCATTCATTAAGATGACGTCATCAGCCTGCATTCATTTAGCTGATGTCATCAGCCTGCATTCATTAAGCTGATGTCATCAGCTTGAATTAATTAAGCTGATGTCATCAGCCTGCATTAATTAAGCTGAGCTGATGTCATCATACTGCATTAATTAAGCTGATGTCATCAACCTGCATTCATTTAGCTGAGCAGACGTCATCAGCTTGAATTCATTAGGCTGATGTAACCAGCCTGCATTCATTTAGCTGAGCTGATGTCATCAGCCTGCATTCATTAAGCTGACGTCATCAGCTTGAATTCATTAAGCCGATGTCATCAGCCTGCATTAATTAAGCTGAGCTGATGTCATCAGTCTGCATTCATTAAGCTGACGTCATCAGCCTGCATTCATTAAGCTGATGTCATCAGCTGGAATTAATTTAAATGATGTCATCAGCCTGCATTAATTAAGCTGGGCTTATGTCATCAGCCTGCATTCATTAAGCTGATGTCATCAGCCTGCATTCATTAACCTGATTTCATCAGCCATTAATCATTAAGCCAATGTCATCAGCTGGAATTCATTTAAATGATGTCATCAGCCTGCATTAATTAAGCTGGGCTGATGTCATCAGCCTGCATTCATTAAGCTGATGTCATCAGCCTGCATTAATTAAGCTGAGCTGACGTCATCAGCCTGCATTCATTAAGCGGATGTCATCAGCCTTGATTCATTAAGCTGATGTCATCAGCTTCAATTCATTAAGCTGATATCATCAGCCTGCATTAATTAAGCTGAGCTGATGTCATCATCCTGCATTAAATAAGCTGAGGTCTTCAGCCTGCATTCATTTAGCTAAGCTGATGTCATCAGCATGCATTCATTAAGCTGATGTCATCAGCCTGCATTCATTAAGCTGATGTCATCAGCTTGAATTCATTAAGCCGATGTCATCAGCCTGCATTAATTAAGCTGAGCTGATGTCATCAGTCTGCATTCATTAAGCTGACGTCATCAGCCTGCATTCATTAAGCTAATGTCATCAGCTGGAATTCATTTAAATGATGTCATCAGCCTGCATTCATTAAGATGACGTCATCAGCCTGCATTCATTTAGCTGATCTGATGTCATCAGCCTGCATTCATTAAGATGACGTCATCAGCCTGCATTCATTTAGCTGATGTCATCAGCCTGCATTCATTAAGCTGATGTCATCAGCTTGAATTAATTAAGCTGATGTCATCAGCCTGCATTAATTAAGCTGAGCTGATGTCATCATACTGCATTAATTAAGCTGATGTCATCAACCTGCATTCATTTAGCTGAGCAGACGTCATCAGCTTGAATTCATTAGGCTGATGTAACCAGCCTGCATTCATTTAGCTGAGCTGATGTCATCAGCCTGCATTCATTAAGCTGACGTCATCAGCTTGAATTCATTAAGCCGATGTCATCAGCCTGCATTAATTAAGCTGAGCTGATGTCATCAGTCTGCATTCATTAAGCTGACGTCATCAGCCTGCATTCATTAAGCTAATGTCATCAGCTGGAATTCATTTAAATGATGTCATCAGCCTGCATTCATTAAGATGACGTCATCAGCCTGCATTCATTTAGCTGATCTGATGTCATCAGCCAGCATTCATTAAGATGACGTCATCAGCCTGCATTCATTTAGCTGATGTCATCAGCCTGCATTCATTAAGCTGATGTCATCAGCTTGAATTAATTAAGCTGATGTCATCAGCCTGCATTAATTAAGCTGAGCTGATGTCATCATACTGCATTAATTAAGCTGATGTCATCAACCTGCATTCATTTAGCTGAGCAGACGTCATCAGCTTGAATTCATTAGGCTGATGTAACCAGCCTGCATTCATTTAGCTGAGCTGATGTCATCAGCCTGCATTCATTAAGCTGACGTCATCAGCTTGAATTCATTAATTTGATGTCATCAGCTTGCATAAATTAAGCTGAGCTGATGTCATCAGCCTGCATTCATTTAGCTGAGCTGATGTCATCAGCCTTGATTCATTAAGCTGATGACATCAGCTTGAATTCACTAAGCTGATGTCATCAGCCTGCATTAATTAAGCTTAGCTGATATCATCAGCCTGCATTAATTAAGCTGAGCTGATGTCATCATCCTGCATTAATTAAGCTGATGTCATCAGCCTGCATTCATTTAGCTAAGCTGATGTCATCAGCCTGCATTCATTAAGCTGATGTCATCAGCTTGAACTCATTAAGCTGATGTCATCAGCCTGCATTAATTAAGCTGAGCTGATGTCATCAGTCTGCATTCATTAAGCTGATGTCATCAGCCTGCATTCATTTAGCTGATCTGATGTCATCAGCCTGCATTCATTAAGCTAATGTCATCAGCTGGAATTCATTTAAATGATGTCATCAGCCTGCATTAATTAAGCTGACGTCATCAGCCTGCATTCATCAAGCTGATTTCATCAGCCATTAATCATTAAGCTGATGTCATCAGCTGGAATTCATTTAAATGATGTCATCAGCCTGCATTAATTAAGCTGGGCTGATGTCATCAGCCTGCATTCATTAAGCTGATGTCATCAGCCTGCATTAATTAAGCTGAGCTGACGTCATCAGCCTGCATTCATTAAGCTGATGTCATCAGCCTTGATTCATTAAGCTGATGTCATCAGCTTGAATTCATTAAGCTGATATCATCAGCCTGCATTAATTAAGCTGAGCTGATGTCATCATCCTGCATTAATTAAGCTGATGTCATCAGCCTGCATTCATTTAGCTAAGCTGATGTCATCAGCCTGCATTCATTAAGCTGATGTCATCAGCTTGAACTCATTATGCTGATGTCATCAGCCTGCATTAATTAAGCTGAGCTGATGTCATCAGTCTGCATTCATTAAGCTGATGTCATCAGCCTGCATTCATTTAGCTGATCTGATGTCATCAGCCTGCATTCATTAAGCTAATGTCATCAGCTGGAATTCATTTAAATGATGTCATCAGCCTGCATTAATTAAGCTGACGTCATCAGCCTGCATTCATCAAGCTGATTTCATCAGCCATTAATCATTAAGCTGATGTCATCAGCTGGAATTCATTTCAATGATGTCATCAGCCTGCATTAATTAAGCTGGGCTGATGTCATCAGCCTGCATTCATTAAGCTGATGTCATCAGCCTGCATTAATTAAGCTGAGCTGACGTCATCAGCCTGCATTCATTAAGCTGATGTCATCAGCTTTGATTCATTAAGCTGATGTCATCAGCCTGCATTCATTAAGCTAATGTCATCAGCCTGCATTAATTAAGCTGGGCTGTTGTCATCAGCCTGCATTAATTAAGCTGGGCTGTTGTCATCAGCCTGCATTCATTAAGCTGATGTCATCAGCCTGCATTAATTAAGCTGAGCTGATGTCATCAGCCTGCATTCATTAAGATGACGTCATCAGCCTGCATTCATTTAGCTGATCTGATGTCATCAGCCTGCATTCATTAAGCTAATGTCATCAGCTGGAATTCATTTAAATGATGTCATCAGCCTGAATTAATTAAGCTGGGCTGATGTCATCAGCCTGCATTCATTAAGCTGATGTCATCAGCCTGCATTCATTAAGCTGATTTCATGAGCCTTGGTTCATTAAGCTGATGTCATCAGGCTGCATTCATAAAGCTGATGTCATCAGCCTGCATTAATTAAGCTGAGCTGATGTCATCAGCCTGCATTCATTAAGATGATGTCATCAGCCTGCATTCATTTAGCTGATCTGATGTCATCAGCCTGCATTCATTAAGCTAATGTCATCAGCTGGAATTCATTTAAATGATGTCATCAGCCTGCATTAATTAAGCTGAGCTGATATCATCAGCCTGCATTCATTAAGCTGATGTCATCAGCTGGAATTCATTTAAATGATGTCATCAGCCTACATTAATTAAGCTGGGCTGATGTCATCAGCCTGCATTCATTAAGCTGATGTCATCAGCCTGCATTAATTAAGTCGAGCTGATGTCTTCAGCCTGCATTCATTAAGATGACGTCATCAGCCTGCATTCATTTAGCTGATCTGATGTCATCAGCCTGCATTCATTAAGCTGATGTCATCAGCTGGAATTAATTTAAATGATGTCATCAGCCTGCATTAATTAAGCTGGGCTTATGTCATCAGCCTGCATTCATTAAGCTGATGTCATCAGCCTGCATTCATTAAGCTGATTTCATCAGCCATTAATCATTAAGCTGATGTCATCAGCTGGAATTCATTTAAATGATGTCATCAGCCTGCATTAATTAAGCTGTGCTGATGTCATCAGCCTGCATTCATTAAGCTGATGTCATCAGCCTGCATTAATTAAGCTGAGCTGACGTCATCAGCCTGCATTCATTAAGCTGATGTCATCAGCCTTGATTCATTAAGCTGATGTCATCAGCTTGAATTCATTAAGCTGATATCATCAGCCTGCATTAATTAAGCTGATCTGATGTCATCAGCCTGCATTCATTAAGCTAATGTCATCAGCTGGAATTCATTTAAATGATGTCATCAGCCTGAATTAATTAAGCTGGGCTGATGTCATCAGCCTGCATTCATTAAGCTGATGTCATCAGCCTGCATTCATTAAGCTGATTTCATGAGCCTTGGTTCATTAAGCTGATGTCATCAGGCTGCATTCATAAAGCTGATGTCATCAGCCTGCATTAATTAAGCTGAGCTGATGTCATCAGCCTGCATTCATTAAGATGATGTCATCAGCCTGCATTCATTTAGCTGATCTGATGTCATCAGCCTGCATTCATTAAGCTAATGTCATCAGCTGGAATTCATTTAAATGATGTCATCAGCCTGCATTAATTAAGCTGAGCTGATATCATCAGCCTGCATTCATTAAGCTGATGTCATCAGCTGGAATTCATTTAAATGATGTCATCAGCCTACATTAATTAAGCTGGGCTGATGTCATCAGCCTGCATTCATTAAGCTGATGTCATCAGCCTGCATTAATTAAGTCGAGCTGATGTCTTCAGCCTGCATTCATTAAGATGACGTCATCAGCCTGCATTCATTTAGCTGATCTGATGTCATCAGCCTGCATTCATTAAGCTGATGTCATCAGCTGGAATTAATTTAAATGATGTCATCAGCCTGCATTAATTAAGCTGGGCTTATGTCATCAGCCTGCATTCATTAAGCTGATGTCATCAGCCTGCATTCATTAAGCTGATTTCATCAGCCATTAATCATTAAGCTGATGTCATCAGCTGGAATTCATTTAAATGATGTCATCAGCCTGCATTAATTAAGCTGTGCTGATGTCATCAGCCTGCATTCATTAAGCTGATGTCATCAGCCTGCATTAATTAAGCTGAGCTGACGTCATCAGCCTGCATTCATTAAGCTGATGTCATCAGCCTTGATTCATTAAGCTGATGTCATCAGCTTGAATTCATTAAGCTGATATCATCAGCCTGCATTAATTAAGCTGAGCTGATGTAATCATCCTGCATTAAATAAGCTGAGGTCTTCAGCCTGCATTCATTTAGCTAAGCTGATGTCATCAGCATGCATTCATTAAGCTGATGTCATCAGCCTGCATTCATTAAGCTGATGTCATCAGCTTGAATTCATTAAGCCGATGTCATCAGCCTGCATTAATTAAGCTGAGCTGATGTCATCAGTCTGCATTCATTAAGCTGACGTCATCAGCCTGCATTCATTAAGCTAATGTCATCAGCTGGAATTCATTTAAATGATGTCATCAGCCTGCATTCATTAAGATGACGTCATCAGCCTGCATTCATTTAGCTGATCTGATGTCATCAGCCTGCATTCATTAAGATGACGTCATCAGCCTGCATTCATTTAGCTGATGTCATCAGCCTGCATTCATTAAGCTGATGTCATCAGCTTGAATTAATTAAGCTGATGTCATCAGCCTGCATTAATTAAGCTGAGCTGATGTCATCATACTGCATTAATTAAGCTGATGTCATCAACCTGCATTCATTTAGCTGAGCAGACGTCATCAGCTTGAATTCATTAGGCTGATGTAACCAGCCTTCATTCATTTAGCTGAGCTGATGTCATCAGCCTGCATTCATTAAGCTGACGTCATCAGCTTGAATTCATTAAGCCGATGTCATCAGCCTGCATTAATTAAGCTGAGCTGATGTCATCAGTCTGCATTCATTAAGCTGACGTCATCAGCCTGCATTCATTAAGCTAATGTCATCAGCTGGAATTCATTTAAATGATGTCATCAGCCTGCATTCATTAAGATGACGTCATCAGCCTGCATTCATTTAGCTGATCTGATGTCATCAGCCTGCATTCATTAAGATGACGTAATCAGCCTGCATTCATTTAGCTGATGTCATCAGCCTGCATTCATTAAGCTGATGTCATCAGCTTGAATTAATTAAGCTGATGTCATCAGCCTGCATTAATTAAGCTGAGTTGATGTCATCATACTGCATTAATTAAGCTGATGTCATCAACCTGCATTCATTTAGCTGAGCAGACGTCATCAGCTTGAATTCATTAGGCTGATGTAACCAGCCTGCATTCATTTAGCTGAGCTGATGTCATCAGCCTGCATTCATTAAGCTGACGTCATCAGCTTGAATTCATTAATTTGATGTCATCAGCTTGCATAAATTAAGCTGAGCTGATGTCATCAGCCTGCATTCATTTAGCTGAGCTGATGTCATCAGCCTTGATTCATTAAGCTGATGACATCAGCTTGAATTCACTAAGCTGATGTCATCAGCCTGCATTAATTAAGCTTAGCTGATATCATCAGCCTGCATTAATTAAGCTGAGCTGATGTCATCATCCTGCATTAATTAAGCTGATGTCATCAGCCTGCATTCATTTAGCTAAGCTGATGTCATCAGCCTGCATTCATTAAGCTGATGTCATCAGCTTGAACTCATTAAGCTGATGTCATCAGCCTGCATTAGTTAAGCTGAGCTGATGTCATCAGTCTGCATTCATTAAGCTGATGTCATCAGCCTGCATTCATTTAGCTGATCTGATGTCATCAGCCTGCATTCATTAAGCTAATGTCATCAGCTGGAATTCATTTAAATGATGTCATCAGCCTGCATTAATTAAGCTGACGTCATCAGCCTGCATTCATCAAGCTGATTTCATCAGCCATTAATCATTAAGCTGATGTCATCAGCTGGAATTCATTTAAATGATGTCATCAGCCTGCATTAATTAAGCTGAGCTGATGTCATCATACTGCATTAATTAAGCTGATGTCATCAACCTGCATTCATTTAGCTGAGCAGACGTCATCAGCTTGAATTCATTAGGCTGATGTAACCAGCCTGCATTCATTTAGCTGAGCTGATGTCATCAGCCTGCATTCATTAAGCTGACGTCATCAGCTTGAATTCATTAAGCCGATGTCATCAGCCTGCATTAATTAAGCTGAGCTGATGTCATCAGTCTGCATTCATTAAGCTGACGTCATCAGCCTGCATTCATTAAGCTGATGTCATCAGCTGGAATTAATTTAAATGATGTCATCAGCCTGCATTAATTAAGCTGGGCTTATGTCATCAGCCTGCATTCATTACGCTGATGTCATCAGCCTGCATTCATTAAGCTGATTTCATCAGCCATTAATCATTAAGCCAATGTCATCAGCTGGAATTCATTTAAATGATGTCATCAGCCTGCATTAATTAAGCTGGGCTGATGTCATCAGCCTGCATTCATTAAGCTGATGTCATCAGCCTGCATTAATTAAGCTGAGCTGACGTCATCAGCCTGCATTCATTAAGCGGATGTCATCAGCCTTGATTCATTAAGCTGATGTCATCAGCTTGAATTCATTAAGCTGATATCATCAGCCTGCATTAATTAAGCTGAGCTGATGTAATCATCCTGCATTAAATAAGCTGAGGTCTTCAGCCTGCATTCATTTAGCTAAGCTGATGTCATCAGCATGCATTCATTAAGCTGATGTCATCAGCCTGCATTCATTAAGCTGATGTCATCAGCTTGAATTCATTAAGCCGATGTCATCAGCCTGCATTAATTAAGCTGAGCTGATGTCATCAGTCTGCATTCATTAAGCTGACGTCATCAGCCTGCATTCATTAAGCTAATGTCATCAGCTGGAATTCATTTAAATGATGTCATCAGCCTGCATTCATTAAGATGACGTCATCAGCCTGCATTCATTTAGCTGATCTGATGTCATCAGCCTGCATTCATTAAGATGACGTCATCAGCCTGCATTCATTTAGCTGATGTCATCAGCCTGCATTCATTAAGCTGATGTCATCAGCTTGAATTAATTAAGCTGATGTCATCAGCCTGCATTAATTAAGCTGAGCTGATGTCATCATACTGCATTAATTAAGCTGATGTCATCAACCTGCATTCATTTAGCTGAGCAGACGTCATCAGCTTGAATTCATTAGGCTGATGTAACCAGCCTTCATTCATTTAGCTGAGCTGATGTCATCAGCCTGCATTCATTAAGCTGACGTCATCAGCTTGAATTCATTAAGCCGATGTCATCAGCCTGCATTAATTAAGCTGAGCTGATGTCATCAGTCTGCATTCATTAAGCTGACGTCATCAGCCTGCATTCATTAAGCTAATGTCATCAGCTGGAATTCATTTAAATGATGTCATCAGCCTGCATTCATTAAGATGACGTCATCAGCCTGCATTCATTTAGCTGATCTGATGTCATCAGCCTGCATTCATTAAGATGACGTAATCAGCCTGCATTCATTTAGCTGATGTCATCAGCCTGCATTCATTAAGCTGATGTCATCAGCTTGAATTAATTAAGCTGATGTCATCAGCCTGCATTAATTAAGCTGAGTTGATGTCATCATACTGCATTAATTAAGCTGATGTCATCAACCTGCATTCATTTAGCTGAGCAGACGTCATCAGCTTGAATTCATTAGGCTGATGTAACCAGCCTGCATTCATTTAGCTGAGCTGATGTCATCAGCCTGCATTCATTAAGCTGACGTCATCAGCTTGAATTCATTAATTTGATGTCATCAGCTTGCATAAATTAAGCTGAGCTGATGTCATCAGCCTGCATTCATTTAGCTGAGCTGATGTCATCAGCCTTGATTCATTAAGCTGATGACATCAGCTTGAATTCACTAAGCTGATGTCATCAGCCTGCATTAATTAAGCTTAGCTGATATCATCAGCCTGCATTAATTAAGCTGAGCTGATGTCATCATCCTGCATTAATTAAGCTGATGTCATCAGCCTGCAATCATTTAGCTAAGCTGATGTCATCAGCCTGCTTTCATTAAGCTGATGTCATCAGCTTGAACTCATTAAGCTGATGTCATCAGCCTGCATTAGTTAAGCTGAGCTGATGTCATCAGTCTGCATTCATTAAGCTGATGTCATCAGCCTGCATTCATTTAGCTGATCTGATGTCATCAGCCTGCATTCATTAAGCTAATGTCATCAGCTGGAATTCATTTAAATGATGTCATCAGCCTGCATTAATTAAGCTGACGTCATCAGCCTGCATTCATCAAGCTGATTTCATCAGCCATTAATCATTAAGCTGATGTCATCAGCTGGAATTCATTTAAATGATGTCATCAGCCTGCATTAATTAAGCTGAGCTGATGTCATCATACTGCATTAATTAAGCTGATGTCATCAACCTGCATTCATTTAGCTGAGCAGACGTCATCAGCTTGAATTCATTAGGCTGATGTAACCAGCCTGCATTCATTTAGCTGAGCTGATGTCATCAGCCTGCATTCATTAAGCTGACGTCATCAGCTTGAATTCATTAAGCCGATGTCATCAGCCTGCATTAATTAAGCTGAGCTGATGTCATCAGTCTGCATTCATTAAGCTGACGTCATCAGCCTGCATTCATTAAGCTGATGTCATCAGCTGGAATTAATTTAAATGATGTCATCAGCCTGCATTAATTAAGCTGGGCTTATGTCATCAGCCTGCATTCATTACGCTGATGTCATCAGCCTGCATTCATTAAGCTGATTTCATCAGCCATTAATCATTAAGCCAATGTCATCAGCTGGAATTCATTTAAATGATGTCATCAGCCTGCATTAATTAAGCTGGGCTGATGTCATCAGCCTGCATTCATTAAGCTGATGTCATCAGCCTGCATTAATTAAGCTGAGCTGACGTCATCAGCCTGCATTCATTAAGCGGATGTCATCAGCCTTGATTCATTAAGCTGATGTCATCAGCTTCAATTCATTAAGCTGATATCATCAGCCTGCATTAATTAAGCTGAGCTGATGTCATCATCCTGCATTAAATAAGCTGAGGTCTTCAGCCTGCATTCATTTAGCTAAGCTGATGTCATCAGCATGCATTCATTAAGCTGATGTCATCAGCCTGCATTCATTAAGCTGATGTCATCAGCTTGAATTCATTAAGCCGATGTCATCAGCCTGCATTAATTAAGCTGAGCTGATGTCATCAGTCTGCATTCATTAAGCTGACGTCATCAGCCTGCATTCATTAAGCTAATGTCATCAGCTGGAATTCATTTAAATGATGTCATCAGCCTGCATTCATTAAGATGACGTCATCAGCCTGCATTCATTTAGCTGATCTGATGTCATCAGCCTGCATTCATTAAGATGACGTCATCAGCCTGCATTCATTTAGCTGATGTCATCAGCCTGCATTCATTAAGCTGATGTCATCAGCTTGAATTAATTAAGCTGATGTCATCAGCCTGCATTAATTAAGCTGAGCTGATGTCATCATACTGCATTAATTAAGCTGATGTCATCAACCTGCATTCATTTAGCTGAGCAGACGTCATCAGCTTGAATTCATTAGGCTGATGTAACCAGCCTGCATTCATTTAGCTGAGCTGATGTCATCAGCCGGCATTCATTAAGCTGACGTCATCAGCTTGAATTCATTAAGCCGATGTCATCAGCCTGCATTAATTAAGCTGAGCTGATGTCATCAGTCTGCATTCATTAAGCTGACGTCATCAGCCTGCATTCATTAAGCTAATGTCATCAGCTGGAATTCATTTAAATGATGTCATCAGCCTGCATTCATTAAGATGACGTCATCAGCCTGCATTCATTTAGCTGATCTGATGTCATCAGCCTGCATTCATTAAGATGACGTCATCAGCCTGCATTCATTTAGCTGATGTCATCAGCCTGCATTCATTAAGCTGATGTCATCAGCTTGAATTAATTAAGCTGATGTCATCAGCCTGCATTAATTAAGCTGAGCTGATGTCATCATACTGCATTAATTAAGCTGATGTCATCAACCTGCATTCATTTAGCTGAGCAGACGTCATCAGCTTGAATTCATTAGGCTGATGTAACCAGCCTGCATTCATTTAGCTGAGCTGATGTCATCAGCCTGCATTCATTAAGCTGACGTCATCAGCTTGAATTCATTAATTTGATGTCATCAGCTTGCATAAATTAAGCTGAGCTGATGTCATCAGCCTGCATTCATTTAGCTGAGCTGATGTCATCAGCCTTGATTCATTAAGCTGATGACATCAGCTTGAATTCACTAAGCTGATGTCATCAGCCTGCATTAATTAAGCTTAGCTGATATCATCAGCCTGCATTAATTAAGCTGAGCTGATGTCATCATCCTGCATTAATTAAGCTGATGTCATCAGCCTGCATTCATTTAGCTAAGCTGATGTCATCAGCCTGCATTCATTAAGCTGATGTCATCAGCTTGAACTCATTAAGCTGATGTCATCAGCCTGCATTAATTAAGCTGAGCTGATGTCATCAGTCTGCATTCATTAAGCTGATGTCATCAGCCTGCATTCATTTAGCTGATCTGATGTCATCAGCCTGCATTCATTAAGCTAATGTCATCAGCTGGAATTCATTTAAATGATGTCATCAGCCTGCATTAATTAAGCTGACGTCATCAGCCTGCATTCATCAAGCTGATTTCATCAGCCATTAATCATTAAGCTGATGTCATCAGCTGGAATTCATTTAAATGATGTCATCAGCCTGCATTAATTAAGCTGGGCTGATGTCATCAGCCTGCATTCATTAAGCTGATGTCATCAGCCTGCATTAATTAAGCTGAGCTGACGTCATCAGCCTGCATTCATTAAGCTGATGTCATCAGCCTTGATTCATTAAGCTGATGTCATCAGCTTGAATTCATTAAGCTGATATCATCAGCCTGCATTAATTAAGCTGAGCTGATGTCATCATCCTGCATTAATTAAGCTGATGTCATCAGCCTGCATTCATTTAGCTAAGCTGATGTCATCAGCCTGCATTCATTAAGCTGATGTCATCAGCTTGAACTCATTATGCTGATGTCATCAGCCTGCATTAATTAAGCTGAGCTGATGTCATCAGTCTGCATTCATTAAGCTGATGTCATCAGCCTGCATTCATTAAGATGACGTCATCAGCCTGCATTCATTAAGCTAATGTCATCAGCTGGAATTCATTTAAATGATGTCATCAGCCTGCATTAATTAAGCTGGGCTGTTGTCATCAGCCTGCATTCATTAAGCTGATGTCATCAGCCTGCATTAATTAAGCTGAGCTGATGTCATCAGCCTGCATTCATTAAGATGACGTCATCAGCCTGCATTCATTTAGCTGATCTGATGTCATCAGCCTGCATTCATTAAGCTAATGTCATCAGCTGGAATTCATTTAAATGATGTCATCAGCCTGAATTAATTAAGCTGGGCTGATGTCATCAGCCTGCATTCATTAAGCTGATGTCATCAGCCTGCATTCATTAAGCTGATTTCATGAGCCTTGGTTCATTAAGCTGATGTCATCAGGCTGCATTCATAAAGCTGATGTCATCAGCCTGCATTAATTAAGCTGAGCTGATGTCATCAGCCTGCATTCATTAAGATGATGTCATCAGCCTGCATTCATTTAGCTGATCTGATGTCATCAGCCTGCATTCATTAAGCTAATGTCATCAGCTGGAATTCATTTAAATGATGTCATCAGCCTGCATTAATTAAGCTGAGCTGATATCATCAGCCTGCATTCATTAAGCTGATGTCATCAGCTGGAATTCATTTAAATGATGTCATCAGCCTACATTAATTAAGCTGGGCTGATGTCATCAGCCTGCATTCATTAAGCTGATGTCATCAGCCTGCATTAATTAAGTCGAGCTGATGTCTTCAGCCTGCATTCATTAAGATGACGTCATCAGCCTGCATTCATTTAGCTGATCTGATGTCATCAGCCTGCATTCATTAAGCTGATGTCATCAGCCTGCATTAATTAAGCTGGGCTTATGTCATCAGCCTGCATTCATTAAGCTGATGTCATCAGCCTGCATTCATTAAGCTGATTTCATCAGCCATTAATCATTAAGCTGATGTCATCAGCTGGAATTCATTTAAATGATGTCATCAGCCTGCATTAATTAAGCTGTGCTGATGTCATCAGCCTGCATTCATTAAGCTGACGTCATCAGCCTGCATTCATTAAGCTGAGCTGACGTCATCAGCCTGCATTCATTAAGCTGATGTCATCAGCCTTGATTCATTAAGCTGATGTCATCAGCTTGAATTCATTAAGCTGATATCATCAGCCTGCATTAATTAAGCTGAGCTGATGTCATCATCCTGCATTAAATAAGCTGAGGTCTTCAGCCTGCATTCATTTAGCTAAGCTGATGTCATCAGCATGCATTCATTAAGCTGATGTCATCAGTCTGCATTCATTAAGCTGACGTCATCAGCCTGCATTCATTAAGCTAATGTCATCAGCTGGAATTCATTTAAATGATGTCATCAGCCTGCATTCATTAAGATGACGTCATCAGCCTGCATTCATTTAGCTGATCTGATGTCATCAGCCTGCATTCATTAAGATGACGTCATCAGCCTGCATTCATTTAGCTGATGTCATCAGCCTGCATTCATTAAGCTGATGTCATCAGCTTGAATTAATTAAGCTGATGTCATCAGCCTGCATTAATTAAGCTGAGCTGATGTCATCATACTGCATTAATTAAGCTGATGTCATCAACCTGCATTCATTTAGCTGAGCAGACGTCATCAGCTTGAATTCATTAGGCTGATGTAACCAGCCTGCATTCATTTAGCTGAGCTGATGTCATCAGCCTGCATTCATTAAGCTGACGTCATCAGCTTGAATTCATTAAGCCGATGTCATCAGCCTGCATTAATTAAGCTGAGCTGATGTCATCAGTCTGCATTCATTAAGCTGACGTCATCAGCCTGCATTCATTAAGCTAATGTCATCAGCTGGAATTCATTTAAATGATGTCATCAGCCTGCATTCATTAAGATGACGTCATCAGCCTGCATTCATTTAGCTGATCTGATGTCATCAGCCTGCATTCATTAAGATGACGTAATCAGCCTGCATTCATTTAGCTGATGTCATCAGCCTGCATTCATTAAGCTGATGTCATCAGCTTGAATTAATTAAGCTGATGTCATCAGCCTGCATTAATTAAGCTGAGCTGATGTCATCATACTGCATTAATTAAGCTGATGTCATCAACCTGCATTCATTTAGCTGAGCAGACGTCATCAGCTTGAATTCATTAGGCTGATGTAACCAGACTGCAATCATTTAGCTGAGCTGATGTCATCAGCCTGCATTCATTAAGCTGACGTCATCAGCTTGAATTCATTAATTTGATGTCATCAGCTTGAATAAATTAAGCTGAGCTGATGTCATCAGCCTGCATTCATTTAGCTGAGCTGATGTCATCAGCCTTGATTCATTAAGCTGATGACATCAGCTTGAATTCACTAAGCTGATGTCATCAGCCTGCATTAATTAAGCTTAGCTGATATCATCAGCCTGCATTAATTAAGCTGAGCTGATGTCATCATCCTGCATTAATTAAGCTGATGTCATCAGCCTGCATTCATTTAGCTAAGCTGATGTCATCAGCCTGCATTCATTAAGCTGATGTCATCAGCTTGAACTCATTAAGCTGATGTCATCAGCCTGCATTAATTAAGCTGAGCTGATGTCATCAGTCTGCATTCATTAAGCTGATGTCATCAGCCTGCATTCATTTAGCTGATCTGATGTCATCAGCCTGCATTCATTAAGCTAATGTCATCAGCTGGAATTCATTTAAATGATGTCATCAGCCTGCATTAATTAAGCTGACGTCATCAGCCTGCATTCATCAAGCTGATTTCATCAGCCATTAATCATTAAGCTGATGTCATCAGCTGGAATTCATTTAAATGATGTCATCAGCCTGCATTCATTAAGCTAATGTTATCAGCTAGAATTCATTTAAATGATGTCATCAGCCTGCATTAATTAAGCTGAGCTGACATCATCGGCCTGCATTCATTAAGCTGGGCTGATGTCATCAGCCTGCATTCATTAGGCTGATGTCATCAGCCTGCATTAATTAAGCTGAGCTGATATCATCAGCCTGCATTCATTAAGATGACGTCATCAGCCTGCATTCATTTAGCTGATCTGATGTCATCAGCCTGCATTCATTAAGCTAATGTCATCAGCTGGAATTCATTTAAATGATGTCATCAGCCTGCATTAATTAAGCTGACGTCATCAGCCTGCATTCATCAAGCTGATTTCATCAGCCATTAATCATTAAGCTGATGTCATCAGCTGGAATTCATTTAAATGATGTCATCAGCCTGCATTAATTAAGCTGAGCTGACGTCATCAGCCTGCATTCATTAAGCTGATGTCATCAGCCTTGATTCATTAAGCTGATGTCATCAGCTTGAATTCACTAAGCTGATATCATCAGCCTGCATTAATTAAGCTGAGCTGATGTCATCATCCTGCATTAATTAAGCTGATGTCATCAGCCTGCATTCATTTAGCTAAGCTGATGTCATCAGCCTGCATTCATTAAGCTGATGTCATCAGCTTGAACTCATTAAGCTGATGTCATCAGCCTGCATTAATTAAGCTGAGCTGATGTCATCAGTCTGCATTCATTAAGCTGATGTCATCAGCCTGCATTCATTAAGATGACATCATCAGCCTGCATTCAATAAGCTAATGTCATCAGCTGGAATTCATTTAAATCATGTCATCAGCCTGCATTAATTAAGCTGGGCTGTTGTCATCAGCCTGCATTCATTAAGCTGATGTCATCAGCCTGCATTAATTAAGCTGAGCTGATGTCATCAGCCTGCATTCATTTAGCTGATGTCATCAGCCTGCATTCATTAAGCTGATGTCATCAGCTTGAATTAATTAAGCTGATGTCATCAGCCTGCATTAATTAAGCTGAGCTGATGTCATCATACTGCATTAATTAAGCTGATGTCATCAACCTGCATTCATTTAGCTGAGCAGACGTCATCAGCTTGAATTCATTAGGCTGATGTAACCAGCCTTCATTCATTTAGCTGAGCTGATGTCATCAGCCTGCATTCATTAAGCTGACGTCATCAGCTTGAATTCATTAAGCCGATGTCATCAGCCTGCATTAATTAAGCTGAGCTGATGTCATCAGTCTGCATTCATTAAGCTGACGTCATCAGCCTGCATTCATTAAGCTAATGTCATCAGCTGGAATTCATTTAAATGATGTCATCAGCCTGCATTCATTAAGATGACGTCATCAGCCTGCATTCATTTAGCTGATCTGATGTCATCAGCCTGCATTCATTAAGATGACGTAATCAGCCTGCATTCATTTAGCTGATGTCATCAGCCTGCATTCATTAAGCTGATGTCATCAGCTTGAATTAATTAAGCTGATGTCATCAGCCTGCATTAATTAAGCTGAGTTGATGTCATCATACTGCATTAATTAAGCTGATGTCATCAACCTGCATTCATTTAGCTGAGCAGACGTCATCAGCTTGAATTCATTAGGCTGATGTAACCAGCCTGCATTCATTTAGCTGAGCTGATGTCATCAGCCTGCATTCATTAAGCTGACGTCATCAGCTTGAATTCATTAATTTGATGTCATCAGCTTGCATAAATTAAGCTGAGCTGATGTCATCAGCCTGCATTCATTTAGCTGAGCTGATGTCATCAGCCTTGATTCATTAAGCTGATGACATCAGCTTGAATTCACTAAGCTGATGTCATCAGCCTGCATTAATTAAGCTTAGCTGATATCATCAGCCTGCATTAATTAAGCTGAGCTGATGTCATCATCCTGCATTAATTAAGCTGATGTCATCAGCCTGCATTCATTTAGCTAAGCTGATGTCATCAGCCTGCATTCATTAAGCTGATGTCATCAGCTTGAACTCATTAAGCTGATGTCATCAGCCTGCATTAGTTAAGCTGAGCTGATGTCATCAGTCTGCATTCATTAAGCTGATGTCATCAGCCTGCATTCATTTAGCTGATCTGATGTCATCAGCCTGCATTCATTAAGCTAATGTCATCAGCTGGAATTCATTTAAATGATGTCATCAGCCTGCATTAATTAAGCTGACGTCATCAGCCTGCATTCATCAAGCTGATTTCATCAGCCATTAATCATTAAGCTGATGTCATCAGCTGGAATTCATTTAAATGATGTCATCAGCCTGCATTAATTAAGCTGAGCTGATGTCATCATACTGCATTAATTAAGCTGATGTCATCAACCTGCATTCATTTAGCTGAGCAGACGTCATCAGCTTGAATTCATTAGGCTGATGTAACCAGCCTGCATTCATTTAGCTGAGCTGATGTCATCAGCCTGCATTCATTAAGCTGACGTCATCAGCTTGAATTCATTAAGCCGATGTCATCAGCCTGCATTAATTAAGCTGAGCTGATGTCATCAGTCTGCATTCATTAAGCTGACGTCATCAGCCTGCATTCATTAAGCTGATGTCATCAGCTGGAATTAATTTAAATGATGTCATCAGCCTGCATTAATTAAGCTGGGCTTATGTCATCAGCCTGCATTCATTACGCTGATGTCATCAGCCTGCATTCATTAAGCTGATTTCATCAGCCATTAATCATTAAGCCAATGTCATCAGCTGGAATTCATTTAAATGATGTCATCAGCCTGCATTAATTAAGCTGGGCTGATGTCATCAGCCTGCATTCATTAAGCTGATGTCATCAGCCTGCATTAATTAAGCTGAGCTGACGTCATCAGCCTGCATTCATTAAGCGGATGTCATCAGCCTTGATTCATTAAGCTGATGTCATCAGCTTGAATTCATTAAGCTGATATCATCAGCCTGCATTAATTAAGCTGAGCTGATGTAATCATCCTGCATTAAATAAGCTGAGGTCTTCAGCCTGCATTCATTTAGCTAAGCTGATGTCATCAGCATGCATTCATTAAGCTGATGTCATCAGCCTGCATTCATTAAGCTGATGTCATCAGCTTGAATTCATTAAGCCGATGTCATCAGCCTGCATTAATTAAGCTGAGCTGATGTCATCAGTCTGCATTCATTAAGCTGACGTCATCAGCCTGCATTCATTAAGCTAATGTCATCAGCTGGAATTCATTTAAATGATGTCATCAGCCTGCATTCATTAAGATGACGTCATCAGCCTGCATTCATTTAGCTGATCTGATGTCATCAGCCTGCATTCATTAAGATGACGTCATCAGCCTGCATTCATTTAGCTGATGTCATCAGCCTGCATTCATTAAGCTGATGTCATCAGCTTGAATTAATTAAGCTGATGTCATCAGCCTGCATTAATTAAGCTGAGCTGATGTCATCATACTGCATTAATTAAGCTGATGTCATCAACCTGCATTCATTTAGCTGAGCAGACGTCATCAGCTTGAATTCATTAGGCTGATGTAACCAGCCTTCATTCATTTAGCTGAGCTGATGTCATCAGCCTGCATTCATTAAGCTGACGTCATCAGCTTGAATTCATTAAGCCGATGTCATCAGCCTGCATTAATTAAGCTGAGCTGATGTCATCAGTCTGCATTCATTAAGCTGACGTCATCAGCCTGCATTCATTAAGCTAATGTCATCAGCTGGAATTCATTTAAATGATGTCATCAGCCTGCATTCATTAAGATGACGTCATCAGCCTGCATTCATTTAGCTGATCTGATGTCATCAGCCTGCATTCATTAAGATGACGTAATCAGCCTGCATTCATTTAGCTGATGTCATCAGCCTGCATTCATTAAGCTGATGTCATCAGCTTGAATTAATTAAGCTGATGTCATCAGCCTGCATTAATTAAGCTGAGTTGATGTCATCATACTGCATTAATTAAGCTGATGTCATCAACCTGCATTCATTTAGCTGAGCAGACGTCATCAGCTTGAATTCATTAGGCTGATGTAACCAGCCTGCATTCATTTAGCTGAGCTGATGTCATCAGCCTGCATTCATTAAGCTGACGTCATCAGCTTGAATTCATTAATTTGATGTCATCAGCTTGCATAAATTAAGCTGAGCTGATGTCATCAGCCTGCATTCATTTAGCTGAGCTGATGTCATCAGCCTTGATTCATTAAGCTGATGACATCAGCTTGAATTCACTAAGCTGATGTCATCAGCCTGCATTAATTAAGCTTAGCTGATATCATCAGCCTGCATTAATTAAGCTGAGCTGATGTCATCATCCTGCATTAATTAAGCTGATGTCATCAGCCTGCAATCATTTAGCTAAGCTGATGTCATCAGCCTGCTTTCATTAAGCTGATGTCATCAGCTTGAACTCATTAAGCTGATGTCATCAGCCTGCATTAGTTAAGCTGAGCTGATGTCATCAGTCTGCATTCATTAAGCTGATGTCATCAGCCTGCATTCATTTAGCTGATCTGATGTCATCAGCCTGCATTCATTAAGCTAATGTCATCAGCTGGAATTCATTTAAATGATGTCATCAGCCTGCATTAATTAAGCTGACGTCATCAGCCTGCATTCATCAAGCTGATTTCATCAGCCATTAATCATTAAGCTGATGTCATCAGCTGGAATTCATTTAAATGATGTCATCAGCCTGCATTAATTAAGCTGAGCTGATGTCATCATACTGCATTAATTAAGCTGATGTCATCAACCTGCATTCATTTAGCTGAGCAGACGTCATCAGCTTGAATTCATTAGGCTGATGTAACCAGCCTGCATTCATTTAGCTGAGCTGATGTCATCAGCCTGCATTCATTAAGCTGACGTCATCAGCTTGAATTCATTAAGCCGATGTCATCAGCCTGCATTAATTAAGCTGAGCTGATGTCATCAGTCTGCATTCATTAAGCTGACGTCATCAGCCTGCATTCATTAAGCTGATGTCATCAGCTGGAATTAATTTAAATGATGTCATCAGCCTGCATTAATTAAGCTGGGCTTATGTCATCAGCCTGCATTCATTACGCTGATGTCATCAGCCTGCATTCATTAAGCTGATTTCATCAGCCATTAATCATTAAGCCAATGTCATCAGCTGGAATTCATTTAAATGATGTCATCAGCCTGCATTAATTAAGCTGGGCTGATGTCATCAGCCTGCATTCATTAAGCTGATGTCATCAGCCTGCATTAATTAAGCTGAGCTGACGTCATCAGCCTGCATTCATTAAGCGGATGTCATCAGCCTTGATTCATTAAGCTGATGTCATCAGCTTCAATTCATTAAGCTGATATCATCAGCCTGCATTAATTAAGCTGAGCTGATGTCATCATCCTGCATTAAATAAGCTGAGGTCTTCAGCCTGCATTCATTTAGCTAAGCTGATGTCATCAGCATGCATTCATTAAGCTGATGTCATCAGCCTGCATTCATTAAGCTGATGTCATCAGCTTGAATTCATTAAGCCGATGTCATCAGCCTGCATTAATTAAGCTGAGCTGATGTCATCAGTCTGCATTCATTAAGCTGACGTCATCAGCCTGCATTCATTAAGCTAATGTCATCAGCTGGAATTCATTTAAATGATGTCATCAGCCTGCATTCATTAAGATGACGTCATCAGCCTGCATTCATTTAGCTGATCTGATGTCATCAGCCTGCATTCATTAAGATGACGTCATCAGCCTGCATTCATTTAGCTGATGTCATCAGCCTGCATTCATTAAGCTGATGTCATCAGCTTGAATTAATTAAGCTGATGTCATCAGCCTGCATTAATTAAGCTGAGCTGATGTCATCATACTGCATTAATTAAGCTGATGTCATCAACCTGCATTCATTTAGCTGAGCAGACGTCATCAGCTTGAATTCATTAGGCTGATGTAACCAGCCTGCATTCATTTAGCTGAGCTGATGTCATCAGCCGGCATTCATTAAGCTGACGTCATCAGCTTGAATTCATTAAGCCGATGTCATCAGCCTGCATTAATTAAGCTGAGCTGATGTCATCAGTCTGCATTCATTAAGCTGACGTCATCAGCCTGCATTCATTAAGCTAATGTCATCAGCTGGAATTCATTTAAATGATGTCATCAGCCTGCATTCATTAAGATGACGTCATCAGCCTGCATTCATTTAGCTGATCTGATGTCATCAGCCTGCATTCATTAAGATGACGTCATCAGCCTGCATTCATTTAGCTGATGTCATCAGCCTGCATTCATTAAGCTGATGTCATCAGCTTGAATTAATTAAGCTGATGTCATCAGCCTGCATTAATTAAGCTGAGCTGATGTCATCATACTGCATTAATTAAGCTGATGTCATCAACCTGCATTCATTTAGCTGAGCAGACGTCATCAGCTTGAATTCATTAGGCTGATGTAACCAGCCTGCATTCATTTAGCTGAGCTGATGTCATCAGCCTGCATTCATTAAGCTGACGTCATCAGCTTGAATTCATTAATTTGATGTCATCAGCTTGCATAAATTAAGCTGAGCTGATGTCATCAGCCTGCATTCATTTAGCTGAGCTGATGTCATCAGCCTTGATTCATTAAGCTGATGACATCAGCTTGAATTCACTAAGCTGATGTCATCAGCCTGCATTAATTAAGCTTAGCTGATATCATCAGCCTGCATTAATTAAGCTGAGCTGATGTCATCATCCTGCATTAATTAAGCTGATGTCATCAGCCTGCATTCATTTAGCTAAGCTGATGTCATCAGCCTGCATTCATTAAGCTGATGTCATCAGCTTGAACTCATTAAGCTGATGTCATCAGCCTGCATTAATTAAGCTGAGCTGATGTCATCAGTCTGCATTCATTAAGCTGATGTCATCAGCCTGCATTCATTTAGCTGATCTGATGTCATCAGCCTGCATTCATTAAGCTAATGTCATCAGCTGGAATTCATTTAAATGATGTCATCAGCCTGCATTAATTAAGCTGACGTCATCAGCCTGCATTCATCAAGCTGATTTCATCAGCCATTAATCATTAAGCTGATGTCATCAGCTGGAATTCATTTAAATGATGTCATCAGCCTGCATTAATTAAGCTGGGCTGATGTCATCAGCCTGCATTCATTAAGCTGATGTCATCAGCCTGCATTAATTAAGCTGAGCTGACGTCATCAGCCTGCATTCATTAAGCTGATGTCATCAGCCTTGATTCATTAAGCTGATGTCATCAGCTTGAATTCATTAAGCTGATATCATCAGCCTGCATTAATTAAGCTGAGCTGATGTCATCATCCTGCATTAATTAAGCTGATGTCATCAGCCTGCATTCATTTAGCTAAGCTGATGTCATCAGCCTGCATTCATTAAGCTGATGTCATCAGCTTGAACTCATTATGCTGATGTCATCAGCCTGCATTAATTAAGCTGAGCTGATGTCATCAGTCTGCATTCATTAAGCTGATGTCATCAGCCTGCATTCATTAAGATGACGTCATCAGCCTGCATTCATTAAGCTAATGTCATCAGCTGGAATTCATTTAAATGATGTCATCAGCCTGCATTAATTAAGCTGGGCTGTTGTCATCAGCCTGCATTCATTAAGCTGATGTCATCAGCCTGCATTAATTAAGCTGAGCTGATGTCATCAGCCTGCATTCATTAAGATGACGTCATCAGCCTGCATTCATTTAGCTGATCTGATGTCATCAGCCTGCATTCATTAAGCTAATGTCATCAGCTGGAATTCATTTAAATGATGTCATCAGCCTGAATTAATTAAGCTGGGCTGATGTCATCAGCCTGCATTCATTAAGCTGATGTCATCAGCCTGCATTCATTAAGCTGATTTCATGAGCCTTGGTTCATTAAGCTGATGTCATCAGGCTGCATTCATAAAGCTGATGTCATCAGCCTGCATTAATTAAGCTGAGCTGATGTCATCAGCCTGCATTCATTAAGATGATGTCATCAGCCTGCATTCATTTAGCTGATCTGATGTCATCAGCCTGCATTCATTAAGCTAATGTCATCAGCTGGAATTCATTTAAATGATGTCATCAGCCTGCATTAATTAAGCTGAGCTGATATCATCAGCCTGCATTCATTAAGCTGATGTCATCAGCTGGAATTCATTTAAATGATGTCATCAGCCTACATTAATTAAGCTGGGCTGATGTCATCAGCCTGCATTCATTAAGCTGATGTCATCAGCCTGCATTAATTAAGTCGAGCTGATGTCTTCAGCCTGCATTCATTAAGATGACGTCATCAGCCTGCATTCATTTAGCTGATCTGATGTCATCAGCCTGCATTCATTAAGCTGATGTCATCAGCCTGCATTAATTAAGCTGGGCTTATGTCATCAGCCTGCATTCATTAAGCTGATGTCATCAGCCTGCATTCATTAAGCTGATTTCATCAGCCATTAATCATTAAGCTGATGTCATCAGCTGGAATTCATTTAAATGATGTCATCAGCCTGCATTAATTAAGCTGTGCTGATGTCATCAGCCTGCATTCATTAAGCTGACGTCATCAGCCTGCATTCATTAAGCTGAGCTGACGTCATCAGCCTGCATTCATTAAGCTGATGTCATCAGCCTTGATTCATTAAGCTGATGTCATCAGCTTGAATTCATTAAGCTGATATCATCAGCCTGCATTAATTAAGCTGAGCTGATGTCATCATCCTGCATTAAATAAGCTGAGGTCTTCAGCCTGCATTCATTTAGCTAAGCTGATGTCATCAGCATGCATTCATTAAGCTGATGTCATCAGTCTGCATTCATTAAGCTGACGTCATCAGCCTGCATTCATTAAGCTAATGTCATCAGCTGGAATTCATTTAAATGATGTCATCAGCCTGCATTCATTAAGATGACGTCATCAGCCTGCATTCATTTAGCTGATCTGATGTCATCAGCCTGCATTCATTAAGATGACGTCATCAGCCTGCATTCATTTAGCTGATGTCATCAGCCTGCATTCATTAAGCTGATGTCATCAGCTTGAATTAATTAAGCTGATGTCATCAGCCTGCATTAATTAAGCTGAGCTGATGTCATCATACTGCATTAATTAAGCTGATGTCATCAACCTGCATTCATTTAGCTGAGCAGACGTCATCAGCTTGAATTCATTAGGCTGATGTAACCAGCCTGCATTCATTTAGCTGAGCTGATGTCATCAGCCTGCATTCATTAAGCTGACGTCATCAGCTTGAATTCATTAAGCCGATGTCATCAGCCTGCATTAATTAAGCTGAGCTGATGTCATCAGTCTGCATTCATTAAGCTGACGTCATCAGCCTGCATTCATTAAGCTAATGTCATCAGCTGGAATTCATTTAAATGATGTCATCAGCCTGCATTCATTAAGATGACGTCATCAGCCTGCATTCATTTAGCTGATCTGATGTCATCAGCCTGCATTCATTAAGATGACGTAATCAGCCTGCATTCATTTAGCTGATGTCATCAGCCTGCATTCATTAAGCTGATGTCATCAGCTTGAATTAATTAAGCTGATGTCATCAGCCTGCATTAATTAAGCTGAGCTGATGTCATCATACTGCATTAATTAAGCTGATGTCATCAACCTGCATTCATTTAGCTGAGCAGACGTCATCAGCTTGAATTCATTAGGCTGATGTAACCAGACTGCAATCATTTAGCTGAGCTGATGTCATCAGCCTGCATTCATTAAGCTGACGTCATCAGCTTGAATTCATTAATTTGATGTCATCAGCTTGAATAAATTAAGCTGAGCTGATGTCATCAGCCTGCATTCATTTAGCTGAGCTGATGTCATCAGCCTTGATTCATTAAGCTGATGACATCAGCTTGAATTCACTAAGCTGATGTCATCAGCCTGCATTAATTAAGCTTAGCTGATATCATCAGCCTGCATTAATTAAGCTGAGCTGATGTCATCATCCTGCATTAATTAAGCTGATGTCATCAGCCTGCATTCATTTAGCTAAGCTGATGTCATCAGCCTGCATTCATTAAGCTGATGTCATCAGCTTGAACTCATTAAGCTGATGTCATCAGCCTGCATTAATTAAGCTGAGCTGATGTCATCAGTCTGCATTCATTAAGCTGATGTCATCAGCCTGCATTCATTTAGCTGATCTGATGTCATCAGCCTGCATTCATTAAGCTAATGTCATCAGCTGGAATTCATTTAAATGATGTCATCAGCCTGCATTAATTAAGCTGACGTCATCAGCCTGCATTCATCAAGCTGATTTCATCAGCCATTAATCATTAAGCTGATGTCATCAGCTGGAATTCATTTAAATGATGTCATCAGCCTGCATTCATTAAGCTAATGTTATCAGCTAGAATTCATTTAAATGATGTCATCAGCCTGCATTAATTAAGCTGAGCTGACATCATCGGCCTGCATTCATTAAGCTGGGCTGATGTCATCAGCCTGCATTCATTAGGCTGATGTCATCAGCCTGCATTAATTAAGCTGAGCTGATATCATCAGCCTGCATTCATTAAGATGACGTCATCAGCCTGCATTCATTTAGCTGATCTGATGTCATCAGCCTGCATTCATTAAGCTAATGTCATCAGCTGGAATTCATTTAAATGATGTCATCAGCCTGCATTAATTAAGCTGACGTCATCAGCCTGCATTCATCAAGCTGATTTCATCAGCCATTAATCATTAAGCTGATGTCATCAGCTGGAATTCATTTAAATGATGTCATCAGCCTGCATTAATTAAGCTGAGCTGACGTCATCAGCCTGCATTCATTAAGCTGATGTCATCAGCCTTGATTCATTAAGCTGATGTCATCAGCTTGAATTCACTAAGCTGATATCATCAGCCTGCATTAATTAAGCTGAGCTGATGTCATCATCCTGCATTAATTAAGCTGATGTCATCAGCCTGCATTCATTTAGCTAAGCTGATGTCATCAGCCTGCATTCATTAAGCTGATGTCATCAGCTTGAACTCATTAAGCTGATGTCATCAGCCTGCATTAATTAAGCTGAGCTGATGTCATCAGTCTGCATTCATTAAGCTGATGTCATCAGCCTGCATTCATTAAGATGACATCATCAGCCTGCATTCAATAAGCTAATGTCATCAGCTGGAATTCATTTAAATCATGTCATCAGCCTGCATTAATTAAGCTGGGCTGTTGTCATCAGCCTGCATTCATTAAGCTGATGTCATCAGCCTGCATTAATTAAGCTGAGCTGATGTCATCAGCCTGCATTCATTAAGATGACGTCATCAGCCTGCATTCATTTAGCTGATCTGATGTCATCAGCCTGCATTCATTAAGCTAATGTCATCAGCTGGAATTCATTTAAATGATGTCATCAGCCTGAATTAATTAAGCTGGGCTGATGTCATCAGCCTGCATTCATTAAGCTGATGTCATCAGCCTGCATTCATTAAGCTGATTTCATGAGCCTTGGTTCATTAAGCTGATGTCATCAGGCTGCATTCATAAAGCTGATGTCATCAGCCTGCATTAATTAAGCTGAGCTGATGTCATCAGCCTGCATTCATTAAGATGACGTCATCAGCCTGCATTCATTTAGCTGATCTGATGTCATCAGCCTGCATTCATTAAGCTAATGTCATCAGCTGGAATTCATTTAAATTATGTCATCAGCCTGCATTAATTAAGCTGAGCTGATGTCATCAGCCTGCATTCATTAAGCTGATGTCATCAGCTGGAATTCATTTAAATGATGTCATCAGCCTACATTAATTAAGCTGGGCTGATGTCATCAGCCTGCATTCATTAAGCTGATGTCATCAGCCTGCATTAATTAAGTCGAGCTGATGTCTTCAGCCTGCATTCATTAAGATGACGTCATCAGCCTGCATTCATTTAGCTGATCTGATGTCATCAGCCTGCATTCATTAAGCTAATGTCATCAGCTGGAATTCATTTAAATGATGTCATCAGCCTGCATTTATTAAGCTGAGCTGATGTCATCAGCCTTCATTCATTAAGCTGATGTCATCAGCTGGAATTCATTTAAATGATGTCATCAGCCTGCATTAATTAAGCTGGGCTTATGTCATCAGCCTGCATTCATTAAGCTGATGTCATCAGCCTGCATTCATTAAGCTGATTTCATCAGCCATTAATCATTAAGCTGATGTCATCAGCTGGAATTCATTTAAATTATGTCATCAGCCTGCATTAATTAAGCTGGGCTGATGTCATCAGCCTGCATTCATTAAGCTGATGTCATCAGCCTGCATTAATTAAGCTGAGCTGACGTCATCAGCCTGCATTCATTAAGCTGATGTCATCAGCCTTGATTCATTAAGCTGATGTCATCAGCTTGAATTCATTAAGCTGATGTCATCAGCTTGAATTCATTAAGCTGATATCATCAGCCTGCATTAATTAAGCTGAGCTGATGTCATCATCCTGCATTAATTAAGCTGATGTCATCAGCCTGCATTCATTTAGCTAAGCTGATGTCATCAGCCTGCATTCATTAAGCTGATGTCATCAGCTTGAACTCATTAAGCTGATGTCATCAGCCTGCATTAATTAAGCTGAGCTGATGTCATCAGTCTGTATTCATTAAGCTGATGTCATCAGCCTGCATTCATTTAGCTGATCTGATGTCATCAGCCTGCATTCATTAAGCTAATGTCATCAGCTGGAATTCATTTAAATGATGTCATTAGCCTGCATTAATTAAGCTGACGTCATGAGCCTGCATTCATCAAGCTGATTTCATCAGCCATTAATCATTAAGCTGATGTCATCAGCTGGAATTCATTTAAATGATGTCATCAGCCTGCATTAATTAAGCTGGGCTGATGTCATCAGCCTGCATTCATTAAGCTGATGTCATCAGCCTGCATTAATTAAGCTGAGCTGACGTCATCAGCCTGCATTCATTAAGCTGATGTCATCAGCCTTGATTCATTAAGCTGATGTCATCAGCTTGCATTCATTAAGCTGATATCATCAGCCTGCATTAATTAAGCTGAGCTAATGTCATCATCCTGCATTAATTAAGCTGATGTCATCAGCCTGCATTCATTTAGCTAAGCTGATGTCATCAGCCTGCATTCATTAAGCTGATGTCATCAGCTTGAACTCATTAAGCTGATGTCATCAGCCTGCATTAATTAAGCTGAGCTGATGTCATCAGTCTGCATTCATTAAGCTGATGTCATCAGCCTGCATTCATTAAGATGACGTCATCAGCCTGCATTCATTAAGCTAATGTCATCAGCTGGAATTCATTTAAATGATGTCATCAGCCTGCATTAATTAAGCTGGGCTGTTGTCATCAGCCTGCATTCATTAAGCTGATGTCATCAGCCTGCATTAATTAAGCTGAGCTGATGTCATCAGCCTGCATTCATTAAGATGACGTCATCAGCCTGCATTCATTTAGCTGATCTGATGTCATCAGCCTGCATTCATTAAGCTAATGTCATCAGCTGGAATTCATTTAAATGATGTCATCAGCCTGAATTAATTAAGCTGGGCTGATGTCATCAGCCTGCATTCATTAAGCTGATGTCATCAGCCTGCATTCATTAAGCTGATTTCATGAGCCTTGGTTCATTAAGCTGATGTCATCAGGCTGCATTCATAAAGCTGATGTCATCAGCCTGCATTAATTAAGCTGAGCTGATGTCATCAGCCTGCATTCATTAAGCTAATGTCATCAGCTGGAATTCATTTAAATGATGTCATCAGCCTGCATTAATTAAGCTGAGCTGATGTCATCAGCCTGCATTCATTAAGCTGATGTCATCAGCTGGAATTCATTTAAATGACGTCATCAGCCTGCATTCATTTAGCTGATCTGATGTCATCAGCCTGCATTCATTAAGCTAATGTCATCAGCTGGAATTCATTTAAATGATGTCATCAGCCTGAATTAATTAAGCTGGGCTGATGTCATCAGCCTGCATTCATTAAGCTGATGTCATCAGCCTGCATTCATTAAGCTGATTTCATGAGCCTTGGTTCATTAAGCTGATGTCATCAGGCTGCATTCATAAAGCTGATGTCATCAGCCAGCATTCATTAAGATGACGTCATCAGCCTGCATTCATTTAGCTGATCTGATGTCATCAGCCTGCATTCATTAAGCTAATGTCATCAGCTGGAATTCATTAAGCTGATGTCATCAGCTGGAATTCATTTAAATGATGTCATCAGCCTACATTAATTAAGCTGGGCTGATGTCATCAGCCTGCATTCATTAAGCTGATGTCATCAGCCTGCATTAATTAAGTCGAGCTGATGTCTTCAGCCTGCATTCATTAAGATGACGTCATCAGCCTGCATTCATTTAGCTGATCTGATGTCATCAGCCTGCATTCATTAAGCTGATGTCATCAGCTGGAATTAATTTAAATGATGTCATCAGCCTGCATTAATTAAGCTGGGCTTATGTCATCAGCCTGCATTCATTAAGCTGATGTCATCAGCCTGCATTCATTAAGCTGATTTCATCAGCCTTTAATCATTAAGCTGATGTCATCAGCTGGAATTCATTTAAATGATGTCATCAGCCTGCATTAATTAAGCTGGGCTGATGTCATCAGCCTGCATTCATTAAGCTGATGTCATCAGCCTGCATTAATTAAGCTGAGCTGACGTCATCAGCCTGCATTCATTAAGCTGATGTCATCAGCCTTGATTCATTAAGCTGATGTCATCAGCTTGAATTCATTAAGCTGATATCATCAGCCTGCATTAATTACGCTGAGCTGATGTCATCATCCTGCATTAAATAAGCTGAGGTCTTCAGCCTGCATTCATTTAGCTAAGCTGATGTCATCAGCATGCATTCATTAAGCTGATGTCATCAGCCTGCATTCATTAAGCTGATGTCATCAGCTTGAATTCATTAAGCCGATGTCATCAGCCTGCATTAATTAAGCTGAGCTGATGTCATCAGTCTGCATTCATTAAGCTGACGTCATCAGCCTGCATTCATTAAGCTAATGTCATCAGCTGGAATTCATTTAAATGATGTCATCAGCCTGCATTCATTAAGATGACGTCATCAGCCTGCATTCATTTAGCTGATCTGATGTCATCAGCCTGCATTCATTAAGCTGATGTCATCAGCTTGAATTAATTAAGCTGATGTCATCAGCCTGCATTAATTAAGCTGAGCTGATGTCATCATACTGCATTAATTAAGCTGATGTCATCAACCTGCATTCATTTAGCTGAGCAGACGTCATCAGCTTGAATTCATTAGGCTGATGTAACCAGCCTGCATTCATTTAGCTGAGCTGATGTCATCAGCCTGCATTCATTAAGCTGACGTCATCAGCTTGAATTCATTAAGACGATGTCATCAGCCTGCATTAATTAAGCTGAGCTGATGTCATCAGTCTGCATTCATTAAGCTGACGTCATCAGCCTGCATTCATTAAGCTAATGTCATCAGCTGGAATTCATTTAAATGATGTCATCAGCCTGCATTCATTAAGATGACGTCATCAGCCTGCATTCATTTAGCTGATCTGATGTCATCAGCCTGCATTCATTAAGATGACGTCATCAGCCTGCATTCATTTAGCTGATGTCATCAGCCTGCATTCTTTAAGCTGATGTCATCAGCTTGAATTAATTAAGCTGATGTCATCAGCCTGCATTAATTAAGCTGAGCTGATGTCATCATACTGCATTAATTAAGCTGATGTCATCAACCTGCATTCATTTAGCTGAGCAGACGTCATCAGCTTGAATTCATTAGGCAGATGTAACCAGCCTGCATTCATTTAGCTGAGCTGATGTCATCAGCCTGCATTCATTAAGCTGACGTCATCAGCTTGAATTCATTAATTTGATGTCATCAGCTTGCATAAATTAAGCTGAGCTGATGTCATCAGCCTGCATTCATTTAGCTGAGCTGATGTCATCAGCCTTGATTCATTAAGCTGATGACATCAGCTTGAATTCACTAAGCTGATGTCATCAGCCTGCATTAATTAAGCTTAGCTGATATCATCAGCCTGCATTAATTAAGCTGAGCTGATGTCATCATCCTGCATTAATTAAGCTGATGTCATCAGCCTGCATTCATTTAGCTAAGCTGATGTCATCAGCCTGCATTCATTAAGCTGATGTCATCAGCTTGAACTCATTAAGCTGATGTCATCAGCCTGCATTAATTAAGCTGAGCTGATGTCATCAGTCTGCATTCATTAAGCTGATGTCATCAGCCTGCATTCATTTAGCTGATCTGATGTCATCAGCCTGCATTCATTAAGCTAATGTCATCAGCTGGAATTCATTTAAATGATGTCATCAGCCTGCATTAATTAAGCTGACGTCATCAGCCTGCATTCATCAAGCTGATTTCATCAGCCATTAATCATTAAGCTGATGTCATCAGCTGGAATTCATTTAAATGATGTCATCAGCCTGCATTAATTAAGCTGGGCTGATGTCATCAGCCTGCATTCATTAAGCTGATGTCATCAGCCTGCATTAATTAAGCTGAGCTGACGTCATCAGCCTGCATTCATTAAGCTGATGTCATCAGCCTTGATTCATTAAGCTGATCTCATCAGCTTGAATTCATTAAGCTGATATCATCAGCCTGCATTAATTAAGCTGAGCTGATGTCATCATCCTGCATTAATTAAGCTGATGTCATCAGCCTGCATTCATTTAGCTAAGCTGATGTCATCAGCCTGCATTCATTAAGCTGATGTCATCAGCTTGAACTCATTATGCTGATGTCATCAGCCTGCATTAATTAAGCTGAGCTGATGTTTTCAGTCTGCATTCATTAAGCTGATGTCATCAGCCTGCATTCATTAAGCTGATTTCATGAGCCTTGGTTCATTAAGCTGATGTCATCAGGCTGCATTCATAAAGCTGATGTCATCAGCCTGCATTAATTAAGCTGAGCTGATGTCATCAGCCTGCATTCATTAAGATGATGTCATCAGCCTGCATTCATTTAGCTGATCTGATGTCATCAGCCTGCATTCATTAAGCTAATGTCATCAGCTGGAATTCATTTAAATGATGTCATCAGCCTGCATTAATTAAGCTGAGCTGATATCATCAGCCTGCATTCATTAAGCTGATGTCATCAGCTGGAATTCATTTAAATGATGTCATCAGCCTACATTAATTAAGCTGGGCTGATGTCATCAGCCTGCATTCATTAAGCTGATGTCATCAGCCTGCATTAATTAAGTCGAGCTGATGTCTTCAGCCTGCATTCATTAAGATGACGTCATCAGCCTGCATTCATTTAGCTGATCTGATGTCATCAGCCTGCATTCATTAAGCTGATGTCATCAGCCTGCATTAATTAAGCTGGGCTTATGTCATCAGCCTGCATTCATTAAGCTGATGTCATCAGCCTGCATTCATTAAGCTGATTTCATCAGCCATTAATCATTAAGCTGATGTCATCAGCTGGAATTCATTTAAATGATGTCATCAGCCTGCATTAATTAAGCTGTGCTGATGTCATCAGCCTGCATTCATTAAGCTGATGTCATCAGCCTGCATTAATTAAGCTGAGCTGACGTCATCAGCCTGCATTCATTAAGCTGATGTCATCAGCCTTGATTCATTAAGCTGATGTCATCAGCTTGAATTCATTAAGCTGATATCATCAGCCTGCATTAATTAAGCTGAGCTGATGTCATCATCCTGCATTAAATAAGCTGAGGTCTTCAGCCTGCATTCATTTAGCTAAGCTGATGTCATCAGCATGCATTCATTAAGCTGATGTCATCAGCCTGCATTCATTAAGCTGATGTCATCAGCTTGAATTCATTAAGCCGATGTCATCAGCCTGCATTAATTAAGCTGAGCTGATGTCATCAGTCTGCATTCATTAAGCTGACGTCATCAGCCTGCATTCATTAAGCTAATGTCATCAGCTGGAATTCATTTAAATGATGTCATCAGCCTGCATTCATTAAGATGACGTCATCAGCCTGCATTCATTTAGCTGATCTGATGTCATCAGCCTGCATTCATTAAGCTGACGTCATCAGCTTGAATTCATTAATTTGATGTCATCAGCTTGCATAAATTAAGCTGAGCTGATGTCATCAGCCTGCATTCATTTAGCTGAGCTGATGTCATCAGCCTTGATTCATTAAGCTGATGACATCAGCTTGAATTCACTAAGCTGATGTCATCAGCCTGCATTAATTAAGCTTAGCTGATATCATCAGCCTGCATTAATTAAGCTGAGCTGATGTCATCATCCTGCATTAATTAAGCTGATGTCATCAGCCTGCATTCATTTAGCTAAGCTGATGTCATCAGCCTGCATTCATTAAGCTGATGTCATCAGCTTGAACTCATTAAGCTGATGTCATCAGCCTGCATTAATTAAGCTGAGCTGATGTCATCAGTCTGCATTCATTAAGCTGATGTCATCAGCCTGCATTCATTTAGCTGATCTGATGTCATCAGCCTGCATTCATTAAGCTAATGTCATCAGCTGGAATTCATTTAAATGATGTCATCAGCCTGCATTAATTAAGCTGACGTCATCAGCCTGCATTCATCAAGCTGATTTCATCAGCCATTAATCATTAAGCTGATGTCATCAGCTGGAATTCATTTAAATGATGTCATCAGCCTGCATTAATTAAGCTGGGCTGATGTCATCAGCCTGCATTCATTAAGCTGATGTCATCAGCCTGCATTAATTAAGCTGAGCTGACGTCATCAGCCTGCATTCATTAAGCTGATGTCATCAGCCTTGATTCATTAAGCTGATCTCATCAGCTTGAATTCATTAAGCTGATATCATCAGCCTGCATTAATTAAGCTGAGCTGATGTCATCATCCTGCATTAATTAAGCTGATGTCATCAGCCTGCATTCATTTAGCTAAGCTGATGTCATCAGCCTGCATTCATTAAGCTGATGTCATCAGCTTGAACTCATTATGCTGATGTCATCAGCCTGCATTAATTAAGCTGAGCTGATGTTTTCAGTCTGCATTCATTAAGCTGATGTCATCAGCCTGCATTCATTAAGCTGATTTCATGAGCCTTGGTTCATTAAGCTGATGTCATCAGGCTGCATTCATAAAGCTGATGTCATCAGCCTGCATTAATTAAGCTGAGCTGATGTCATCAGCCTGCATTCATTAAGATGATGTCATCAGCCTGCATTCATTTAGCTGATCTGATGTCATCAGCCTGCATTCATTAAGCTAATGTCATCAGCTGGAATTCATTTAAATGATGTCATCAGCCTGCATTAATTAAGCTGAGCTGATATCATCAGCCTGCATTCATTAAGCTGATGTCATCAGCTGGAATTCATTTAAATGATGTCATCAGCCTACATTAATTAAGCTGGGCTGATGTCATCAGCCTGCATTCATTAAGCTGATGTCATCAGCCTGCATTAATTAAGTCGAGCTGATGTCTTCAGCCTGCATTCATTAAGATGACGTCATCAGCCTGCATTCATTTAGCTGATCTGATGTCATCAGCCTGCATTCATTAAGCTGATGTCATCAGCCTGCATTAATTAAGCTGGGCTTATGTCATCAGCCTGCATTCATTAAGCTGATGTCATCAGCCTGCATTCATTAAGCTGATTTCATCAGCCATTAATCATTAAGCTGATGTCATCAGCTGGAATTCATTTAAATGATGTCATCAGCCTGCATTAATTAAGCTGTGCTGATGTCATCAGCCTGCATTCATTAAGCTGATGTCATCAGCCTGCATTAATTAAGCTGAGCTGACGTCATCAGCCTGCATTCATTAAGCTGATGTCATCAGCCTTGATTCATTAAGCTGATGTCATCAGCTTGAATTCATTAAGCTGATATCATCAGCCTGCATTAATTAAGCTGAGCTGATGTCATCATCCTGCATTAAATAAGCTGAGGTCTTCAGCCTGCATTCATTTAGCTAAGCTGATGTCATCAGCATGCATTCATTAAGCTGATGTCATCAGCCTGCATTCATTAAGCTGATGTCATCAGCTTGAATTCATTAAGCCGATGTCATCAGCCTGCATTAATTAAGCTGAGCTGATGTCATCAGTCTGCATTCATTAAGCTGACGTCATCAGCCTGCATTCATTAAGCTAATGTCATCAGCTGGAATTCATTTAAATGATGTCATCAGCCTGCATTCATTAAGATGACGTCATCAGCCTGCATTCATTTAGCTGATCTGATGTCATCAGCCTGCATTCATTTAGCTGATGTCATCAGCCTGCATTCATTAAGCTGATGTCATCAGCTTGAATTAATTAAGCTGATGTCATCAGCCTGCATTAATTAAGCTGAGCTGATGTCATCATACTGCATTAATTAAGCTGATGTCATCAACCTGCATTCATTTAGCTGAGCAGACGTCATCAGCTTGAATTCATTAGGCTGATGTAACCAGCCTGCATTCATTTAGCTGAGCTGATGTCATCAGCCTGCATTCATTAAGCTGACGTCATCAGCTTGAATTCATTAAGCCGATGTCATCAGCCTGCATTAATTAAGCTGAGCTGATGTCATCAGTCTGCATTCATTAAGCTGACGTCATCAGCCTGCATTCATTAAGCTAATGTCATCAGCTGGAATTCATTTAAATGATGTCATCAGCCTGCATTCATTAAGATGACGTCATCAGCCTGCATTCATTTAGCTGATCTGATGTCATCAGCCTGCATTCATTAAGATGACGTAATCAGCCTGCATTCATTTAGCTGATGTCATCAGCCTGCATTCATTAAGCTGATGTCATCAGCTTGAATTAATTAAGCTGATGTCATCAGCCTGCATTAATTAAGCTGAGCTGATGTCATCATACTGCATTAATTAAGCTGATGTCATCAACCTGCATTCATTTAGCTGAGCAGACGTCATCAGCTTGAATTCATTAGGCTGATGTAACCAGCCTGCATTCATTTAGCTGAGCTGATGTCATCAGCCTGCATTCATTAAGCTGACGTCATCAGCTTGAATTCATTAATTTGATGTCATCAGCTTGAATAAATTAAGCTGAGCTGATGTCATCAGCCTGCATTCATTTAGCTGAGCTGATGTCATCAGCCTTGATTCATTAAGCTGATGACATCAGCTTGAATTCACTAAGCTGATGTCATCAGCCTGCATTAATTAAGCTTAGCTGATATCATCAGCCTGCATTAATTAAGCTGAGCTGATGTCATCATCCTGCATTAATTAAGCTGATGTCATCAGCCTGCATTCATTTAGCTAAGCTGATGTCATCAGCCTGCATTCATTAAGCTGATGTCATCAGCTTGAACTCATTAAGCTGATGTCATCAGCCTGCATTAATTAAGCTGAGCTGATGTCATCAGTCTGCATTCATTAAGCTGATGTCATCAGCCTGCATTCATTTAGCTGATCTGATGTCATCAGCCTGCATTCATTAAGCTAATGTCATCAGCTGGAATTCATTTAAATGATGTCATCAGCCTGCATTAATTAAGCTGACGTCATCAGCCTGCATTCATCAAGCTGATTTCATCAGCCATTAATCATTAAGCTGATGTCATCAGCTGGAATTCATTTAAATGATGTCATCAGCCTGCATTCATTAAGCTAATGTTATCAGCTAGAATTCATTTAAATTATGTCATCAGCCTGCATTAATTAAGCTGAGCTGACATCATCGGCCTGCATTCATTAAGCTGGGCTGATGTCATCAGCCTGCATTCATTAGGCTGATGTCATCAGCCTGCATTAATTAAGCTGAGCTGATATCATCAGCCTGCATTCATTAAGATGACGTCATCAGCCTGCATTCATTTAGCTGATCTGATGTCATCAGCCTGCATTCATTAAGCTAATGTCATCAGCTGGAATTCATTTAAATGATGTCATCAGCCTGCATTAATTAAGCTGACGTCATCAGCCTGCATTCATCAAGCTGATTTCATCAGCCATTAATCATTAAGCTGATGTCATCAGCTGGAATTCATTTAAATGATGTCATCAGCCTGCATTAATTAAGCTGAGCTGACGTCATCAGCCTGCATTCATTAAGCTGATGTCATCAGCCTTGATTCATTAAGCTGATGTCATCAGCTTGAATTCACTAAGCTGATATCATCAGCCTGCATTAATTAAGCTGAGCTGATGTCATCATCCTGCATTAATTAAGCTGATGTCATCAGCCTGCATTCATTTAGCTAAGCTGATGTCATCAGCCTGCATTCATTAAGCTGATGTCATCAGCTTGAACTCATTAAGCTGATGTCATCAGCCTGCATTAATTAAGCTGAGCTGATGTCATCAGTCTGCATTCATTAAGCTGATGTCATCAGCCTGCATTCATTAAGATGACATCATCAGCCTGCATTCAATAAGCTAATGTCATCAGCTGGAATTCATTTAAATCATGTCATCAGCCTGCATTAATTAAGCTGGGCTGTTGTCATCAGCCTGCATTCATTAAGCTGATGTCCTCAGCCTGCATTAATTAAGCTGAGCTGATGTCATCAGCCTGCATTCATTAAGATGACGTCATCAGCCTGCATTCATTTAGCTGATCTGATGTCATCAGCCTGCATTCATTAAGCTAATGTCATCAGCTGGAATTCATTTAAATGATGTCATCAGCCTGAATTAATTAAGCTGGGCTGATGTCATCAGCCTGCATTCATTAAGCTGATGTCATCAGCCTGCATTCATTAAGCTGATTTCATGAGCCTTGGTTCATTAAGCTGATGTCATCAGGCTGCATTCATAAAGCTGATGTCATCAGCCTGCATTAATTAAGCTGAGCTGATGTCATCAGCCTGCATTCATTAAGATGACGTCATCAGCCTGCATTCATTTAGCTGATCTGATGTCATCAGCCTGCATTCATTAAGCTAATGTCATCAGCTGGAATTCATTTAAATTATGTCATCAGCCTGCATTAATTAAGCTGAGCTGATGTCATCAGCCTGCATTCATTAAGCTGATGTCATCAGCTGGAATTCATTTAAATGATGTCATCAGCCTACATTAATTAAGCTGGGCTGATGTCATCAGCCTGCATTCATTAAGCTGATGTCATCAGCCTGCATTAATTAAGTCGAGCTGATGTCTTCAGCCTACATTCATTAAGATGACGTCATCAGCCTGCATTCATTTAGCTGATCTGATGTCATCAGCCTGCATTCATTAAGCTAATGTCATCAGCTGGAATTCATTTAAATGATGTCATCAGCCTGCATTTATTAAGCTGAGCTGATGTCATCAGCCTTCATTCATTAAGCTGATGTCATCAGCTGGAATTCATTTAAATGATGTCATCAGCCTGCATTAATTAAGCTGGGCTTATGTCATCAGCCTGCATTCATTAAGCTGATGTCATCAGCCTGCATTCATTAAGCTGATTTCATCAGCCATTAATCATTAAGCTGATGTCATCAGCTGGAATTCATTTAAATTATGTCATCAGCCTGCATTAATTAAGCTGGGCTGATGTCATCAGCCTGCATTCATTAAGCTGATGTCATCAGCCTGCATTAATTAAGCTGAGCTGACGTCATCAGCCTGCATTCATTAAGCTGATGTCATCAGCCTTGATTCATTAAGCTGATGTCATCAGCTTGAATTCATTAAGCTGATGTCATCAGCTTGAATTCATTAAGCTGATATCATCAGCCTGCATTAATTAAGCTGAGCTGATGTCATCATCCTGCATTAATTAAGCTGATGTCATCAGCCTGCATTCATTTAGCTAAGCTGATGTCATCAGCCTGCATTCATTAAGCTGATGTCATCAGCTTGAACTCATTAAGCTGATGTCATCAGCCTGCATTAATTAAGCTGAGCTGATGTCATCAGTCTGTATTCATTAAGCTGATGTCATCAGCCTGCATTCATTTAGCTGATCTGATGTCATCAGCCTGCATTCATTAAGCTAATGTCATCAGCTGGAATTCATTTAAATGATGTCATTAGCCTGCATTAATTAAGCTGACGTCATGAGCCTGCATTCATCAAGCTGATTTCATCAGCCATTAATCATTAAGCTGATGTCATCAGCTGGAATTCATTTAAATGATGTCATCACCCTGCATTAATTAAGCTGGGCTGATGTCATCAGCCTGCATTCATTAAGCTGATGTCATCAGCCTGCATTAATTAAGCTGAGCTGACGTCATCAGCCTGCATTCATTAAGCTGATGTCATCAGCCTTGATTCATTAAGCTGATGTCATCAGCTTGCATTCATTAAGCTGATATCATCAGCCTGCATTAATTAAGCTGAGCTAATGTCATCATCCTGCATTAATTAAGCTGATGTCATCAGCCTGCATTCATTTAGCTAAGCTGATGTCATCAGCCTGCATTCATTAAGCTGATGTCATCAGCTTGAACTCATTAAGCTGATGTCATCAGCCTGCATTAATTAAGCTGAGCTGATGTCATCAGTCTGCATTCATTAAGCTGATGTCATCAGCCTGCATTCATTAAGATGACGTCATCAGCCTGCATTCATTAAGCTAATGTCATCAGCTGGAATTCATTTAAATGATGTCATCAGCCTGCATTAATTAAGCTGAGCTGATGTCATCATACTGCATTAATTAAGCTTATGTCATCAACCTGCATTCATTTAGCTGAGCAGACGTCATCAGCTTGAATTCATTAGGCTGATGTAACCAGCCTGCATTCATTTAGCTGAGCTGATGTCATCAGCCTGCATTCATTAAGCTGACGTCATCAGCTTGAATTCATTAAGACGATGTCATCAGCCTGCATTAATTAAGCTGAGCTGATGTCATCAGTCTGCATTCATTAAGCTGACGTCATCAGCCTGCATTCATTAAGCTAATGTCATCAGCTGGAATTCATTTAAATGATGTCATCAGCCTGCATTCATTAAGATGACGTCATCAGCCTGCATTCATTTAGCTGATCTGATGTCATCAGCCTGCATTCATTAAGATGACGTCATCAGCCTGCATTCATTTAGCTGATGTCATCAGCCTGCATTCTTTAAGCTGATGTCATCAGCTTGAATTAATTAAGCTGATGTCATCAGCCTGCATTAATTAAGCTGAGCTGATGTCATCATACTGCATTAATTAAGCTGATGTCATCAACCTGCATTCATTTAGCTGAGCAGACGTCATCAGCTTGAATTCATTAGGCAGATGTAACCAGCCTGCATTCATTTAGCTGAGCTGATGTCATCAGCCTGCATTCATTAAGCTGACGTCATCAGCTTGAATTCATTAATTTGATGTCATCAGCTTGCATAAATTAAGCTGAGCTGATGTCATCAGCCTGCATTCATTTAGCTGAGCTGATGTCATCAGCCTTGATTCATTAAGCTGATGACATCAGCTTGAATTCACTAAGCTGATGTCATCAGCCTGCATTAATTAAGCTTAGCTGATATCATCAGCCTGCATTAATTAAGCTGAGCTGATGTCATCATCCTGCATTAATTAAGCTGATGTCATCAGCCTGCATTCATTTAGCTAAGCTGATGTCATCAGCCTGCATTCATTAAGCTGATGTCATCAGCTTGAACTCATTAAGCTGATGTCATCAGCCTGCATTAATTAAGCTGAGCTGATGTCATCAGTCTGCATTCATTAAGCTGATGTCATCAGCCTGCATTCATTTAGCTGATCTGATGTCATCAGCCTGCATTCATTAAGCTAATGTCATCAGCTGGAATTCATTTAAATGATGTCATCAGCCTGCATTAATTAAGCTGACGTCATCAGCCTGCATTCATCAAGCTGATTTCATCAGCCATTAATCATTAAGCTGATGTCATCAGCTGGAATTCATTTAAATGATGTCATCAGCCTGCATTAATTAAGCTGGGCTGATGTCATCAGCCTGCATTCATTAAGCTGATGTCATCAGCCTGCATTAATTAAGCTGAGCTGACGTCATCAGCCTGCATTCATTAAGCTGATGTCATCAGCCTTGATTCATTAAGCTGATCTCATCAGCTTGAATTCATTAAGCTGATATCATCAGCCTGCATTAATTAAGCTGAGCTGATGTCATCATCCTGCATTAATTAAGCTGATGTCATCAGCCTGCATTCATTTAGCTAAGCTGATGTCATCAGCCTGCATTCATTAAGCTGATGTCATCAGCTTGAACTCATTATGCTGATGTCATCAGCCTGCATTAATTAAGCTGAGCTGATGTTTTCAGTCTGCATTCATTAAGCTGATGTCATCAGCCTGCATTCATTAAGCTGATTTCATGAGCCTTGGTTCATTAAGCTGATGTCATCAGGCTGCATTCATAAAGCTGATGTCATCAGCCTGCATTAATTAAGCTGAGCTGATGTCATCAGCCTGCATTCATTAAGATGATGTCATCAGCCTGCATTCATTTAGCTGATCTGATGTCATCAGCCTGCATTCATTAAGCTAATGTCATCAGCTGGAATTCATTTAAATGATGTCATCAGCCTGCATTAATTAAGCTGAGCTGATATCATCAGCCTGCATTCATTAAGCTGATGTCATCAGCTGGAATTCATTTAAATGATGTCATCAGCCTACATTAATTAAGCTGGGCTGATGTCATCAGCCTGCATTCATTAAGCTGATGTCATCAGCCTGCATTAATTAAGTCGAGCTGATGTCTTCAGCCTGCATTCATTAAGATGACGTCATCAGCCTGCATTCATTTAGCTGATCTGATGTCATCAGCCTGCATTCATTAAGCTGATGTCATCAGCCTGCATTAATTAAGCTGGGCTTATGTCATCAGCCTGCATTCATTAAGCTGATGTCATCAGCCTGCATTCATTAAGCTGATTTCATCAGCCATTAATCATTAAGCTGATGTCATCAGCTGGAATTCATTTAAATGATGTCATCAGCCTGCATTAATTAAGCTGTGCTGATGTCATCAGCCTGCATTCATTAAGCTGATGTCATCAGCCTGCATTAATTAAGCTGAGCTGACGTCATCAGCCTGCATTCATTAAGCTGATGTCATCAGCCTTGATTCATTAAGCTGATGTCATCAGCTTGAATTCATTAAGCTGATATCATCAGCCTGCATTAATTAAGCTGAGCTGATGTCATCATCCTGCATTAAATAAGCTGAGGTCTTCAGCCTGCATTCATTTAGCTAAGCTGATGTCATCAGCATGCATTCATTAAGCTGATGTCATCAGCCTGCATTCATTAAGCTGATGTCATCAGCTTGAATTCATTAAGCCGATGTCATCAGCCTGCATTAATTAAGCTGAGCTGATGTCATCAGTCTGCATTCATTAAGCTGACGTCATCAGCCTGCATTCATTAAGCTAATGTCATCAGCTGGAATTCATTTAAATGATGTCATCAGCCTGCATTCATTAAGATGACGTCATCAGCCTGCATTCATTTAGCTGATCTGATGTCATCAGCCTGCATTCATTAAGATGACGTCATCAGCCTGCATTCATTTAGCTGATGTCATCAGCCTGCATTCATTAAGCTGATGTCATCAGCTTGAATTAATTAAGCTGATGTCATCAGCCTGCATTAATTAAGCTGAGCTGATGTCATCATACTGCATTAATTAAGCTGATGTCATCAACCTGCATTCATTTAGCTGAGCAGACGTCATCAGCTTGAATTCATTAGGCTGATGTAACCAGCCTGCATTCATTTAGCTGAGCTGATGTCATCAGCCTGCATTCATTAAGCTGACGTCATCAGCTTGAATTCATTAAGCCGATGTCATCAGCCTGCATTAATTAAGCTGAGCTGATGTCATCAGTCTGCATTCATTAAGCTGACGTCATCAGCCTGCATTCATTAAGCTAATGTCATCAGCTGGAATTCATTTAAATGATGTCATCAGCCTGCATTCATTAAGATGACGTCATCAGCCTGCATTCATTTAGCTGATCTGATGTCATCAGCCTGCATTCATTAAGATGACGTAATCAGCCTGCATTCATTTAGCTGATGTCATCAGCCTGCATTCATTAAGCTGATGTCATCAGCTTGAATTAATTAAGCTGATGTCATCAGCCTGCATTAATTAAGCTGAGCTGATGTCATCATACTGCATTAATTAAGCTGATGTCATCAACCTGCATTCATTTAGCTGAGCAGACGTCATCAGCTTGAATTCATTAGGCTGATGTAACCAGCCTGCATTCATTTAGCTGAGCTGATGTCATCAGCCTGCATTCATTAAGCTGACGTCATCAGCTTGAATTCATTAATTTGATGTCATCAGCTTGAATAAATTAAGCTGAGCTGATGTCATCAGCCTGCATTCATTTAGCTGAGCTGATGTCATCAGCCTTGATTCATTAAGCTGATGACATCAGCTTGAATTCACTAAGCTGATGTCATCAGCCTGCATTAATTAAGCTTAGCTGATATCATCAGCCTGCATTAATTAAGCTGAGCTGATGTCATCATCCTGCATTAATTAAGCTGATGTCATCAGCCTGCATTCATTTAGCTAAGCTGATGTCATCAGCCTGCATTCATTAAGCTGATGTCATCAGCTTGAACTCATTAAGCTGATGTCATCAGCCTGCATTAATTAAGCTGAGCTGATGTCATCAGTCTGCATTCATTAAGCTGATGTCATCAGCCTGCATTCATTTAGCTGATCTGATGTCATCAGCCTGCATTCATTAAGCTAATGTCATCAGCTGGAATTCATTTAAATGATGTCATCAGCCTGCATTAATTAAGCTGACGTCATCAGCCTGCATTCATCAAGCTGATTTCATCAGCCATTAATCATTAAGCTGATGTCATCAGCTGGAATTCATTTAAATGATGTCATCAGCCTGCATTCATTAAGCTAATGTTATCAGCTAGAATTCATTTAAATGATGTCATCAGCCTGCATTAATTAAGCTGAGCTGACATCATCGGCCTGCATTCATTAAGCTGGGCTGATGTCATCAGCCTGCATTCATTAGGCTGATGTCATCAGCCTGCATTAATTAAGCTGAGCTGATATCATCAGCCTGCATTCATTAAGATGACGTCATCAGCCTGCATTCATTTAGCTGATCTGATGTCATCAGCCTGCATTCATTAAGCTAATGTCATCAGCTGGAATTCATTTAAATGATGTCATCAGCCTGCATTAATTAAGCTGACGTCATCAGCCTGCATTCATCAAGCTGATTTCATCAGCCATTAATCATTAAGCTGATGTCATCAGCTGGAATTCATTTAAATGATGTCATCAGCCTGCATTAATTAAGCTGAGCTGACGTCATCAGCCTGCATTCATTAAGCTGATGTCATCAGCCTTGATTCATTAAGCTGATGTCATCAGCTTGAATTCACTAAGCTGATATCATCAGCCTGCATTAATTAAGCTGAGCTGATGTCATCATCCTGCATTAATTAAGCTGATGTCATCAGCCTGCATTCATTTAGCTAAGCTGATGTCATCAGCCTGCATTCATTAAGCTGATGTCATCAGCTTGAACTCATTAAGCTGATGTCATCAGCCTGCATTAATTAAGCTGAGCTGATGTCATCAGTCTGCATTCATTAAGCTGATGTCATCAGCCTGCATTCATTAAGATGACATCATCAGCCTGCATTCAATAAGCTAATGTCATCAGCTGGAATTCATTTAAATCATGTCATCAGCCTGCATTAATTAAGCTGGGCTGTTGTCATCAGCCTGCATTCATTAAGCTGATGTCATCAGCCTGCATTAATTAAGCTGAGCTGATGTCATCAGCCTGCATTCATTAAGATGACGTCATCAGCCTGCATTCATTTAGCTGATCTGATGTCATCAGCCTGCATTCATTAAGCTAATGTCATCAGCTGGAATTCATTTAAATGATGTCATCAGCCTGAATTAATTAAGCTGGGCTGATGTCATCAGCCTGCATTCATTAAGCTGATGTCATCAGCCTGCATTCATTAAGCTGATTTCATGAGCCTTGGTTCATTAAGCTGATGTCATCAGGCTGCATTCATAAAGCTGATGTCATCAGCCTGCATTAATTAAGCTGAGCTGATGTCATCAGCCTGCATTCATTAAGATGACGTCATCAGCCTGCATTCATTTAGCTGATCTGATGTCATCAGCCTGCATTCATTAAGCTAATGTCATCAGCTGGAATTCATTTAAATTATGTCATCAGCCTGCATTAATTAAGCTGAGCTGATGTCATCAGCCTGCATTCATTAAGCTGATGTCATCAGCTGGAATTCATTTAAATGATGTCATCAGCCTACATTAATTAAGCTGGGCTGATGTCATCAGCCTGCATTCATTAAGCTGATGTCATCAGCCTGCATTAATTAAGTCGAGCTGATGTCTTCAGCCTACATTCATTAAGATGACGTCATCAGCCTGCATTCATTTAGCTGATCTGATGTCATCAGCCTGCATTCATTAAGCTAATGTCATCAGCTGGAATTCATTTAAATGATGTCATCAGCCTGCATTTATTAAGCTGAGCTGATGTCATCAGCCTTCATTCATTAAGCTGATGTCATCAGCTGGAATTCATTTAAATGATGTCATCAGCCTGCATTAATTAAGCTGGGCTTATGTCATCAGCCTGCATTCATTAAGCTGATGTCATCAGCCTGCATTCATTAAGCTGATTTCATCAGCCATTAATCATTAAGCTGATGTCATCAGCTGGAATTCATTTAAATTATGTCATCAGCCTGCATTAATTAAGCTGGGCTGATGTCATCAGCCTGCATTCATTAAGCTGATGTCATCAGCCTGCATTAATTAAGCTGAGCTGACGTCATCAGCCTGCATTCATTAAGCTGATGTCATCAGCCTTGATTCATTAAGCTGATGTCATCAGCTTGAATTCATTAAGCTGATGTCATCAGCTTGAATTCATTAAGCTGATATCATCAGCCTGCATTAATTAAGCTGAGCTGATGTCATCATCCTGCATTAATTAAGCTGATGTCATCAGCCTGCATTCATTTAGCTAAGCTGATGTCATCAGCCTGCATTCATTAAGCTGATGTCATCAGCTTGAACTCATTAAGCTGATGTCATCAGCCTGCATTAATTAAGCTGAGCTGATGTCATCAGTCTGTATTCATTAAGCTGATGTCATCAGCCTGCATTCATTTAGCTGATCTGATGTCATCAGCCTGCATTCATTAAGCTAATGTCATCAGCTGGAATTCATTTAAATGATGTCATTAGCCTGCATTAATTAAGCTGACGTCATGAGCCTGCATTCATCAAGCTGATTTCATCAGCCATTAATCATTAAGCTGATGTCATCAGCTGGAATTCATTTAAATGATGTCATCACCCTGCATTAATTAAGCTGGGCTGATGTCATCAGCCTGCATTCATTAAGCTGATGTCATCAGCCTGCATTAATTAAGCTGAGCTGACGTCATCAGCCTGCATTCATTAAGCTGATGTCATCAGCCTTGATTCATTAAGCTGATGTCATCAGCTTGCATTCATTAAGCTGATATCATCAGCCTGCATTAATTAAGCTGAGCTAATGTCATCATCCTGCATTAATTAAGCTGATGTCATCAGCCTGCATTCATTTAGCTAAGCTGATGTCATCAGCCTGCATTCATTAAGCTGATGTCATCAGCTTGAACTCATTAAGCTGATGTCATCAGCCTGCATTAATTAAGCTGAGCTGATGTCATCAGTCTGCATTCATTAAGCTGATGTCATCAGCCTGCATTCATTAAGATGACGTCATCAGCCTGCATTCATTAAGCTAATGTCATCAGCTGGAATTCATTTAAATGATGTCATCAGCCTGCATTAATTAAGCTGGGCTGTTGTCATCAGCCTGCATTCATTAAGCTGATGTCATCAGCCTGCATTAATTAAGCTGAGCTGATGTCATCAGCCTGCATTCATTAAGATGACGTCATCAGCCTGCATTCATTTAGCTGATCTGATGTCATCAGCCTGCATTCATTAAGCTAATGTCATCAGCTGGAATTCATTTAAATGATGTCATCAGCCTGAATTAATTAAGCTGGGCTGATGTCATCAGCCTGCATTCATTAAGCTGATGTCATCAGCCTGCATTCATTAAGCTGATTTCATGAGCCTTGGTTCATTAAGCTGATGTCATCAGGCTGCATTCATAAAGCTGATGTCATCAGCCTGCATTAATTAAGCTGAGCTGATGTCATCAGCCTGCATTCATTAAGATGACGTCATCAGCCTGCATTCATTTAGCTGATCTGATGTCATCAGCCTGCATTCATTAAGCTAATGTCATCAGCTGGAATTCATTTAAATGATGTCATCAGCCTGCATTAATTAAGCTGAGCTGATGTCATCAGCCTGCATTCATTAAGCTGATGTCATCAGCTGGAATTCATTTAAATGACGTCATCAGCCTGCATTCATTTAGCTGATCTGATGTCATCAGCCTGCATTCATTAAGCTAATGTCATCAGCTGGAATTCATTTAAATGATGTCATCAGCCTGAATTAATTAAGCTGGGCTGATGTCATCAGCCTGCATTCATTAAGCTGATGTCATCAGCCTGCATTCATTAAGCTGATTTCATGAGCCTTGGTTCATTAAGCTGATGTCATCAGGCTGCATTCATAAAGCTGATGTCATCAGCCAGCATTCATTAAGATGACGTCATCAGCCTGCATTCATTTAGCTGATCTGATGTCATCAGCCTGCATTCATTAAGCTAATGTCATCAGCTGGAATTCATTAAGCTGATGTCATCAGCTGGAATTCATTTAAATGATGTCATCAGCCTACATTAATTAAGCTGGGCTGATGTCATCAGCCTGCATTCATTAAGCTGATGTCATCAGCCTGCAGTAATTAAGTCGAGCTGATGTCTTCAGCCTGCATTCATTAAGATGACGTCATCAGCCTGCATTCATTTAGCTGATCTGATGTCATCAGCCTGCATTCATTAAGCTGATGTCATCAGCTGGAATTAATTTAAATGATGTCATCAGCCTGCATTAATTAAGCTGGGCTTATGTCATCAGCCTGCATTCATTAAGCTGATGTCATCAGCCTGCATTCATTAAGCTGATTTCATCAGCCATTAATCATTAAGCTGATGTCATCAGCTGGAATTCATTTAAATGATGTCATCAGCCTGCATTAATTAAGCTGGGCTGATGTCATCAGCCTGCATTCATTAAGCTGATGTCATCAGCCTGCATTAATTAAGCTGAGCTGACGTCATCAGCCTGCATTCATTAAGCTGATGTCATCAGCCTTGATTCATTAAGCTGATGTCATCAGCTTGAATTCATTAAGCTGATATCATCAGCCTGCATTAATTAAGCTGAGCTGATGTCATCATCCTGCATTAAATAAGCTGAGGTCTTCAGCCTGCATTCATTTAGCTAAGCTGATGTCATCAGCATGCATTCATTAAGCTGATGTCATCAGCCTGCATTCATTAAGCTGATGTCATCAGCTTGAATTCATTAAGCCGATGTCATCAGCCTGCATTAATTAAGCTGAGCTGATGTCATCAGTCCGCATTCATTAAGCTGACGTCATCAGCCTGCATTCATTAAGCTAATGTCATCAGCTGGAATTCATTTAAATGATGTCATCAGCCTGCATTCATTAAGATGACGTCATCAGCCTGCATTCATTTAGCTGATCTGATGTCATCAGCCTGCATTCATTAAGCTGATGTCATCAGCTTGAATTAATTAAGCTGATGTCATCAGCCTGCATTAATTAAGCTGAGCTGATGTCATCATACTGCATTAATTAAGCTGATGTCATCAACCTGCATTCATTTAGCTGAGCAGACGTCATCAGCTTGAATTCATTAGGCTGATGTAACCAGCCTGCATTCATTTAGCTGAGCTGATGTCATCAGCCTGCATTCATTAAGCTGACGTCATCAGCTTGAATTCATTAAGACGATGTCATCAGCCTGCATTAATTAAGCTGAGCTGATGTCATCAGTCTGCATTCATTAAGCTGACGTCATCAGCCTGCATTCATTAAGCTAATGTCATCAGCTGGAATTCATTTAAATGATGTCATCAGCCTGCATTCATTAAGATGACGTCATCAGCCTGCATTCATTTAGCTGATCTGATGTCATCAGCCTGCATTCATTAAGATGACGTCATCAGCCTGCATTCATTTAGCTGATGTCATCAGCCTGCATTCTTTAAGCTGATGTCATCAGCTTGAATTAATTAAGCTGATGTCATCAGCCTGCATTAATTAAGCTGAGCTGATGTCATCATACTGCATTAATTAAGCTGATGTCATCAACCTGCATTCATTTAGCTGAGCAGACGTCATCAGCTTGAATTCATTAGGCTGATGTAACCAGCCTGCATTCATTTAGCTGAGCTGATGTCATCAGCCTGCATTCATTAAGCTGACGTCATCAGCTTGAATTCATTAATTTGATGTCATCAGCTTGCATAAATTAAGCTGAGCTGATGTCATCAGCCTGCATTCATTTAGCTGAGCTGATGTCATCAGCCTTGATTCATTAAGCTGATGACATCAGCTTGAATTCACTAAGCTGATGTCATCAGCCTGCATTAATTAAGCTTAGCTGATATCATCAGCCTGCATTAATTAAGCTGAGCTGATGTCATCATCCTGCATTAATTAAGCTGATGTCATCAGCCTGCATTCATTTAGCTAAGCTGATGTCATCAGCCTGCATTCATTAAGCTGATGTCATCAGCTTGAACTCATTAAGCTGATGTCATCAGCCTGCATTAATTAAGCTGAGCTGATGTCATCAGTCTGCATTCATTAAGCTGATGTCATCAGCCTGCATTCATTTAGCTGATCTGATGTCATCAGCCTGCATTCATTAAGCTAATGTCATCAGCTGGAATTCATTTAAATGATGTCATCAGCCTGCATTAATTAAGCTGACGTCATCAGCCTGCATTCATCAAGCTGATTTCATCAGCCATTAATCATTAAGCTGATGTCATCAGCTGGAATTCATTTAAATGATGTCATCAGCCTGCATTAATTAAGCTGGGCTGATGTCATCAGCCTGCATTCATTAAGCTGATGTCATCAGCCTGCATTAATTAAGCTGAGCTGACGTCATCAGCCTGCATTCATTAAGCTGATGTCATCAGCCTTGATTCATTAAGCTGATGTCATCAGCTTGAATTCATTAAGCTGATATCATCAGCCTGCATTAATTAAGCTGAGCTGATGTCATCATCCTGCATTAATTAAGCTGATGTCATCAGCCTGCATTCATTTAGCTAAGCTGATGTCATCAGCCTGCATTCATTAAGCTGATGTCATCAGCTTGAACTCATTATGCTGATGTCATCAGCCTGCATTAATTAAGCTGAGCTGATGTTTTCAGTCTGCATTCATTAAGCTGATGTCATCAGCCTGCATTCATTAAGATGACGTCATCAGCCTGCATTCATTAAGCTAATGTCATCAGCTGGAATTCATTTAAATGATGTCATCAGCCTGCATTAATTAAGCTGGGCTGTTGTCATCAGCCTGCATTCATTAAGCTGATGTCATCAGCCTGCATTAATTAAGCTGAGCTGATGTCATCAGCCTGCATTCATTAAGATGACGTCATCAGCCTGCATTCATTTAGCTGATCTGATGTCATCAGCCTGCATTCATTAAGCTAATGTCATCAGCTGGAATTCATTTAAATGATGTCATCAGCCTGCATTAATTAAGCTGACGTCATGAGCCTGCATTCATCAAGCTGATTTCATCAGCCATTAATCATTAAGCTGATGTCATCAGCTGGAATTCATTTAAATGATGTCATCAGCCTGCATTAATTAAGCTGGGCTGATGTCATCAGCCTGCATTCATTAAGCTGATGTCATCAGCCTGCATTAATTAAGCTGAGCTGACGTCATCAGCCTGCATTCATTAAGCTGATGTCATCAGCCTTGATTCATTAAGCTGATGTCATCAGCTTGAATTCATTAAGCTGATATCATCAGCCTGCATTAATTAAGCTGAGCTAATGTCATCATCCTGCATTAATTAAGCTGATGTCATCAGCCTGCATTCATTTAGCTAAGCTGATGTCATCAGCCTGCATTCATTAAGCTGATGTCATCAGCTTGAACTCATTAAGCTGATGTCATCAGCCTGCATTAATTAAGCTGAGCTGATGTCATCAGTCTGCATTCATTAAGCTGATGTCATCAGCCTGCATTCATTAAGATGACGTCATCAGCCTGCATTCATTAAGCTAATGTCATCAGCTGGAATTCATTTAAATGATGTCATCAGCCTGCATTAATTAAGCTGGGCTGTTGTCATCAGCCTGCATTCATTAAGCTGATGTCATCAGCCTGCATTAATTAAGCTGAGCTGATGTCATCAGCCTGCATTCATTAAGATGACGTCATCAGCCTGCATTCATTTAGCTGATCTGATGTCATCAGCCTGCATTCATTAAGCTAATGTCATCAGCTGGAATTCATTTAAATGATGTCATCAGCCTGAATTAATTAAGCTGGGCTGATGTCATCAGCCTGCATTCATTAAGCTGATGTCATCAGCCTGCATTCATTAAGCTGATTTCATGAGCCTTGGTTCATTAAGCTGATGTCATCAGGCTGCATTCATAAAGCTGATGTCATCAGCCTGCATTAATTAAGCTGAGCTGATGTCATCAGCCTGCATTCATTAAGATGACGTCATCAGCCTGCATTCATTTAGCTGATCTGATGTCATCAGCCTGCATTCATTAAGCTAATGTCATCAGCTGGAATTCATTTAAATGATGTCATCAGCCTGCATTAATTAAGCTGAGCTGATGTCATCAGCCTGCATTCATTAAGCTGATGTCATCAGCTGGAATTCATTTAAATGATGTCATCAGCCTGCATTCATTTAGCTGATCTGATGTCATCAGCCTGCATTCATTAAGCTAATGTCATCAGCTGGAATTCATTTAAATGATGTCATCAGCCTGAATTAATTAAGCTGGGCTGATGTCATCAGCCTGCATTCATTAAGCTGATGTCATCAGCCTGCATTCATTAAGCTGATTTCATGAGCCTTGGTTCATTAAGCTGATGTCATCAGGCTGCATTCATAAAGCTGATGTCATCAGCCAGCATTCATTAAGATGACGTCATCAGCCTGCATTCATTTAGCTGATCTGATGTCATCAGCCTGCATTCATTAAGCTAATGTCATCAGCTGGAATTCATTAAGCTGATGTCATCAGCTGGAATTCATTTAAATGATGTCATCAGCCTACATTAATTAAGCTGGGCTGATGTCATCAGCCTGCATTCATTAAGCTGATGTCATCAGCCTGCATTAATTAAGTCGAGCTGATGTCTTCAGCCTGCATTCATTAAGATGACGTCATCAGCCTGCATTCATTTAGCTGATCTGATGTCATCAGCCTGCATTCATTAAGCTAATGTCATCAGCTGGAATTCATTTAAATGATGTCATCAGCCTGCATTAATTAAGCTGACGTCATGAGCCTGCATTCATCAAGCTGATTTCATCAGCCATTAATCATTAAGCTGATGTCATCAGCTGGAATTCATTTAAATGATGTCATCAGCCTGCATTAATTAAGCTGGGCTGATGTCATCAGCCTGCATTCATTAAGCTGATGTCATCAGCCTGCATTAATTAAGCTGAGCTGACGTCATCAGCCTGCATTCATTAAGCTGATGTCATCAGCCTTGATTCATTAAGCTGATGTCATCAGCTTGAATTCATTAAGCTGATATCATCAGCCTGCATTAATTAAGCTGAGCTAATGTCATCATCCTGCATTAATTAAGCTGATGTCATCAGCCTGCATTCATTTAGCTAAGCTGATGTCATCAGCCTGCATTCATTAAGCTGATGTCATCAGCTTGAACTCATTAAGCTGATGTCATCAGCCTGCATTAATTAAGCTGAGCTGATGTCATCAGTCTGCATTCATTAAGCTGATGTCATCAGCCTGCATTCATTAAGATGACGTCATCAGCCTGCATTCATTAAGCTAATGTCATCAGCTGGAATTCATTTAAATGATGTCATCAGCCTGCATTAATTAAGCTGGGCTGTTGTCATCAGCCTGCATTCATTAAGCTGATGTCATCAGCCTGCATTAATTAAGCTGAGCTGATGTCATCAGCCTGCATTCATTAAGATGACGTCATCAGCCTGCATTCATTTAGCTGATCTGATGTCATCAGCCTGCATTCATTAAGCTAATGTCATCAGCTGGAATTCATTTAAATGATGTCATCAGCCTGAATTAATTAAGCTGGGCTGATGTCATCAGCCTGCATTCATTAAGCTGATGTCATCAGCCTGCATTCATTAAGCTGATTTCATGAGCCTTGGTTCATTAAGCTGATGTCATCAGGCTGCATTCATAAAGCTGATGTCATCAGCCTGCATTAATTAAGCTGAGCTGATGTCATCAGCCTGCATTCATTAAGATGACGTCATCAGCCTGCATTCATTTAGCTGATCTGATGTCATCAGCCTGCATTCATTAAGCTAATGTCATCAGCTGGAATTCATTTAAATGATGTCATCAGCCTGCATTAATTAAGCTGAGCTGATGTCATCAGCCTGCATTCATTAAGCTGATGTCATCAGCTGGAATTCATTTAAATGATGTCATCAGCCTGCATTCATTTAGCTGATCTGATGTCATCAGCCTGCATTCATTAAGCTAATGTCATCAGCTGGAATTCATTTAAATGATGTCATCAGCCTGAATTAATTAAGCTGGGCTGATGTCATCAGCCTGCATTCATTAAGCTGATGTCATCAGCCTGCATTCATTAAGCTGATTTCATGATCCTTGGTTCATTAAGCTGATGTCATCAGGCTGCATTCATAAAGCTGATGTCATCAGCCAGCATTCATTAAGATGACGTCATCAGCCTGCATTCATTTAGCTGATCTGATGTCATCAGCCTGCATTCATTAAGCTAATGTCATCAGCTGGAATTCATTAAGCTGATGTCATCAGCTGGAATTCATTTAAATGATGTCATCAGCCTACATTAATTAAGCTGGGCTGATGTCATCAGCCTGCATTCATTAAGCTGATGTCATCAGCCTGCATTAATTAAGTCGAGCTGATGTCTTCAGCCTGCATTCATTAAGATGACGTCATCAGCCTGCATTCATTTAGCTGATCTGATGTCATCAGCCTGCATTCATTAAGCTGATGTCATCAGCTGGAATTAATTTAAATGATGTCATCAGCCTGCATTAATTAAGCTGATGTCATCAGCCTGCATTCATTAAGCTGATTTCATCAGCCATTAATCATTAAGCTGATGTCATCAGCTGGAATTCATTTAAATGATGTCATCAGCCTGCATTAATTAAGCTGGGCTGATGTCATCAGCCTGCATTCATTAAGCTGATGTCATCAGCCTGCATTAATTAAGCTGAGCTGACGTCATCAGCCTGCATTCATTAAGCTGATGTCATCAGCCTTGATTCATTAAGCTGATGTCATCAGCTTGAATTCATTAAGCTGATATCATCAGCCTGCATTAATTAAGCTGAGCTGATGTCATCATCCTGCATTAAATAAGCTGAGGTCTTCAGCCTGCATTCATTTAGCTAAGCTGATGTCATCAGCATGCATTCATTAAGCTGATGTCATCAGCCTGCATTCATTAAGCTGATGTCATCAGCTTGAATTCATTAAGCCGATGTCATCAGCCTGCATTAATTAAGCTGAGCTGATGTCATCAGTCTGCATTCATTAAGCTGACGTCATCAGCCTGCATTCATTTAGCTAATGTCATCAGCTGGAATTCATTTAAATGATGTCATCAGCCTGCATTCATTAAGATGACGTCATCAGCCTGCATTCATTTAGCTGATCTGATGTCATCAGCCTGCATTCATTAAGCTGATGTCATCAGCTTGAATTAATTAAGCTGATGTCATCAGCCTGCATTAATTAAGCTGATGTCATCAGCTTGAATTAATTAAGCTGATGTCATCAGCCTGCATTAATTAAGCTGAGCTGATGTCATCATACTGCATTAATTAAGCTGATGTCATCAACCTGCATTCATTTAGCTGAGCAGACGTCATCAGCTTGAATTCATTAGGCTGATGTAACCAGCCTGCATTCATTTAGCTGAGCTGATGTCATCAGCCTGCATTCATTAAGCTGACGTCATCAGCTTGAATTAATTAAGCTGATGTCATCAGCCTGCATTAATTAAGCTGATGTCATCAGCTTGAATTAATTAAGCTGATGTCATCAGCCTGCATTAATTAAGCTGAGCTGATGTCATCATACTGCATTAATTAAGCTGATGTCATCAACCTGCATTCATTTAGCTGAGCAGACGTCATCAGCTTGAATTCATTAGGCTGATGTAACCAGCCTGCATTCATTTAGCTGAGCTGATGTCATCAGCCTGCATTCATTAAGCTGACGTCATCAGCTTGAATTCATTAATTTGATGTCATCAGCTTGCATAAATTAAGCTGAGCTGATGTCATCAGCCTGCATTCATTTAGCTGAGCTGATGTCATCAGCCTTGATTCATTAAGCTGATGACATCAGCTTGAATTCACTAAGCTGATGTCATCTGCCTGCATTAATTAAGCTTAGCTGATATCATCAGCCTGCATTAATTAAGCTGAGCTGATGTCATCATCCTGCATTAATTAAGCTGATGTCATCAGCCTGCATTCATTTAGCTAAGCTGATGTCATCAGCCTGCATTCATTAAGCTGATGTCATCAGCTTGAACTCATTAAGCTGATGTCATCAGCCTGCATTAATTAAGCTGAGCTGATGTCATCAGTCTGCATTCATTAAGCTGATGTCATCAGCCTGCATTCATTTAGCTGATCTGATGTCATCAGCCTGCATTCATTAAGCTAATGTCATCAGCTGGAATTCATTTAAATGATGTCATCAGCCTGCATTAATTAAGCTGACGTCATCAGCCTGCATTCATCAAGCTGATTTCATCATCCATTAATCATTAAGCTGATGTCATCAGCTGGAATTCATTTAAATGATGTCATCAGCCTGCATTAATTAAGCTGGGCTGATGTCATCAGCCTGCATTCATTAAGCTGATGTCATCAGCCTGCATTAATTAAGCTGAGCTGACGTCATCAGCCTGCATTCATTAAGCTGATGTCATCAGCCTTGATTCATTAAGCTGATGTCATCAGCTTGAATTCATTAAGCTGATATCATCAGCCTGCATTAATTAAGCTGAGCTGATGTCATCATCCTGCATTAATTAAGCTGATGTCATCAGCCTGCATTCATTTAGCTAAGCTGATGTCATCAGCCTGCATTCATTAAGCTGATGTCATCAGCTTGAACTCATTATGCTGATGTCATCAGCCTGCATTAATTAAGCTGAGCTGATGTCATCAGTCTGCATTCATTAAGCTGATGTCATCAGCCTGCATTCATTAAGATGACGTCATCAGCCTGCATTCATTAAGCTAATGTCATCAGCTGGAATTCATTTAGCTGAGCTGATGTCATCAGCCTGCATTCATTAAGCTGACGTCATCAGCTTGAATTCAATAAGCTGATGTCATCAGCTTGCATTAATTAAGCTGAGCTGATGTCATCAGCCTGCATTCATTTAGCTGAGCTGATGTCATCAGCCTGTATTCATTAAGCTGACCTCATCAGCCTGCATTCATTAAGCTGATGTCATCAGCCTTGATTCATTAAGCTGATATCATCAGCTTGAATTCATTAAGCTGATGTCATCAGCTTGAATTCATTAAGCTGATGTCATCAGCTTGCATTAATTAAGCTGAGCTGATGTCATCAGCCTGCATTCATTTTGCTGAGCTGATGTCATCAGCCTGCATTCATTAAGCTGACGTTATCAGCCTGCATTCATTGAGCTGATGTCATCACCCTATATTAATTTAGCTGAGCTGATGTCATCAGCCTGTATTCATTAAGCTGACGCCATCAGCCTGCATTCATTAAGCTGACGTTATCAGCCCGCATTCATTGAGCTGATGTCATCAGCCTGCATTCATTAAGCTAATGTCATCAGCTAGAATTCATTTAAATGATGTCATCAGCCTGCATTAATTAAGCTGAGCTGATGTCATCGGCCTGCATTCATTAAGCTGGGCTGATGTCATCAGCCTGCATTCATTAGGCTGATGTCATCAGCCTGCATTAATTAAGCTGAGCTGATGTCATCAGCCTGCAGTCATTAAGATGACGTCATCAGCCTGCATTCATTTAGCTGATCTGATGTCATCAGCCTGCATTCATTAAGCTAATGTCATCAGCTGGAATTCATTTAAATGATGTCATCAGCCTGCATTAATTAAGCTGACGTGATCAGCCTGCATTCATTAAGCTGATGTCATCAGCCTGCATTCATTAAGATGACGTCATCAGCCTGCATTCATTAAGCTAATGTCATCAGCTGGAATTCATTTAAATCATGTCATCAGCCTGCATTAATTAAGCTGGGCTGTTGTCATCAGCCTGCATTCATTAAGCTGATGTCATCAGCCTGCATTAATTAAGCTGAGCTGATGTCATCAGCCTGCATTCATTAAGATGACGTCATCAGCCTGCATTCATTTAGCTGATCTGATGTCATCAGCCTGCATTCATTAAGCTAATGTCATCAGCTGGAATTCATTTAAATGATGTCATCAGCCTGAATTAATTAAGCTGAGCTGATGTCATCAGCCTGCATTCATTAAGCTGACGTCATCAGCTTGAATTCATTAAGCCGATGTCATCAGCCTGCATTAATTAAGCTGAGCTGATGTCATCAGTCTGCATTCATTAAGCTGACGTCATCAGCCTGCATTCATTAAGCTAATGTCATCAGCTGGAATTCATTTAAATGATGTCATCAGCCTGCATTCATTAAGATGACGTCATCAGCCTGCATTCATTTAGCTGATCTGATGTCATCAGCCTGCATTCATTAAGATGACGTCATCAGCCTGCATTCATTTAGCTGATGTCATCAGCCTGCATTCATTAAGCTGATGTCATCAGCTTGAATTAATTAAGCTGATGTCATCAGCCTGCATTAATTAAGCTGAGCTGATGTCATCATACTGCATTAATTAAGCTGATGTCATCAACCTGCATTCATTTAGCTGAGCAGACGTCATCAGCTTGAATTCATTAGGCTGATGTAACCAGCCTGCATTCATTTAGCTGAGCTGATGTCATCAACCTGCATTCATTAAGCTGACGTCATCAGCTTGAATTCATTAATTTGATGTCATCAGCTTGCATAAATTAAGCTGAGCTGATGTCATCAGCCTGCATTCATTTAGCTGAGCTGATGTCATCAGCCTTGATTCATTAAGCTGATGACATCAGCTTGAATTCACTAAGCTGATGTCATCAGCCTGCATTAATTAAGCTTAGCTGATATCATCAGCCTGCATTAATTAAGCTGAGCTGATGTCATCATCCTGCATTAATAAAGCTGATGTCATCAGCCTGCATTCATTTAGCTAAGCTGATGTCATCAGCCTGCATTCATTAAGCTGATGTCATCAGCTTGAACTCATTAAGCTGATGTCATCAGCCTGCATTAATTAAGCTGAGCTGATGTCATCAGTCTGCATTCATTAAGCTGATGTCATCAGCCTGCATTCATTTAGCTGATCTGATGTCATCAGCCTGCATTCATTAAGCTAATGTCATCAGCTGGAATTCATTTAAATGATGTCATCAGCCTGCATTAATTAAGCTGACGTCATCAGCCTGCATTCATCAAGCTGATTTCATCAGCCATTAATCATTAAGCTGATGTCATCAGCTGGAATTCATTTAAATGATGTCATCAGCCTGCATTAATTAAGCTGGGCTGATGTCATCAGCCTGCATTCATTAAGCTGAGCTGACGTCATCAGCCTGCATTCATTAAGCTGATGTCATCAGCCTTGATTCATTAAGCTGATGTCATCAGCTTGAATTCATTAAGCTGATATCATCAGCCTGCATTAATTAAGCTGAGCTGATGTCATCATCCTTCATTAATTAAGCTGAGGTCATCAGCCTGCATTCATTTAGCTAAGCTGATGTCATCAGCATGCATTCATTAAGCTGACGTCATCAGCCTGCATTCATTAAGCTGATGTCATCAGCTTGAATTCATTAAGCCGATGTCATCAGCCTGCATTAATTAAGCTGAGCTGATGTCATCAGTCTGCATTCATTAAGCTGACGTCATCAGCCTGCATTCATTAAGCTAATGTCATCAGCTGGAATTCATTTAAATGATGTCATCAGCCTGCATTCATTAAGATGACGTCATCAGCCGGCATTCATTTAGCTGATCTGATGTCATCAGCCTGCATTCATTAAGCTAATGTCATCAGCTGGAATTCATTTAAATGATGTCATCAGCCTGCATTCATTAAGATGACGTCATCAGCCGGCATTCATTTAGCTGATCTGATGTCATCAGCCTGCATTCATTAAGCTAATGTCATCAGCTGGAATTCATTTAAATGATGTCATCAGCCTGCATTAATTAAGCTGAGCTGATGTCATCAGCCTGCATTCATTAAGCTGATGTCATCAGCTGGAATTAATTTAAATGATGTCATCAGCCTGCATTAATTAAGCTGACGTCATCAGCCTGCATTCATTAAGCTGATTTCATCAGCCATTAATCATTAAGCTGATGTCATCAGCTGGAATTCATTTAAATGATGCCATCAGCCTGCATTAATTAAGCTGGGCTGATGTCATCAGCCTGCATTCATTAAGCTGATGTCATCAGCCTGCATTAATTAAGCTGAGCTGACGTCATCAGCCTGCATTCATTAAGCTGATGTCATCAGCCTTGATTCATTAAGCTGATGTCATCAGCTTGAATTCATTAAGCTGATATCATCAGCCTGCATTAATTAAGCTGAGCTGATGTCATCATCCTGCATTAAATAAGCTGATGTAATCAGCCTGCATTCATTTAGCTAAGCTGATGTCATCAGCCTGCATTCATTAAGCTGACGTCATCAGCCTGCATTCATTAAGCTGATGTCATCAGCTTGAACTCATTAAGCTGATGTCATCAGCCTGCATTAATTAAGCTGAGATGATGTCATCAGTCTGCATTCATTAAGCTGATGTCATCAGCCTGCATTCATTAAGATGACGTCATCAGCCTGCATTCATTAAGCTAATGTCATCAGCTGGAATTCATTTAGCTGAGCTGATGTCATCAGCCTGCATTCATTAAGCTGACGTCATCAGCTTGAATTCAATAAGCTGATGTCATCAGCTTGCATTAATTAAGCTGAGCTGATGTCATCAGCCTGCATTCATTTAGCTGAGCTGATGTCATCAGCCTGTATTCATTAAGCTGACCTCATCAGCCTGCATTCATTAAGCTGATGTCATCAGCCTTGATTCATTAAGCTGATATCATCAGCTTGAATTCATTAAGCTGATGTCATCAGCTTGAATTCATTAAGCTGATGTCATCAGCTTGCATTAATTAAGCTGAGCTGATGTCATCAGCCTGCATTCATTTTGCTGAGCTGATGTCATCAGCCTGCATTCATTAAGCTGACGTTATCAGCCTGCATTCATTGAGCTGATGTCATCACCCTATATTAATTTAGCTGAGCTGATGTCATCAGCCTGTATTCATTAAGCTGACGCCATCAGCCTGCATTCATTAAGCTGACGTTATCAGCCCGCATTCATTGAGCTGATGTCATCAGCCTGCATTCATTAAGCTAATGTCATCAGCTAGAATTCATTTAAATGATGTCATCAGCCTGCATTAATTAAGCTGAGCTGATGTCATCGGCCTGCATTCATTAAGCTGGGCTGATGTCATCAGCCTGCATTCATTAGGCTGATGTCATCAGCCTGCATTAATTAAGCTGAGCTGATGTCATCAGCCTGCAGTCATTAAGATGACGTCATCAGCCTGCATTCATTTAGCTGATCTGATGTCATCAGCCTGCATTCATTAAGCTAATGTCATCAGCTGGAATTCATTTAAATGATGTCTTCAGCCTGCATTAATTAAGCTGACGTGATCAGCCTGCATTCATTAAGCTGATGTCATCAGCCTGCATTCATTAAGATGACGTCATCAGCCTGCATTCATTAAGCTAATGTCATCAGCTGGAATTCATTTAAATCATGTCATCAGCCTGCATTAATTAAGCTGGGCTGTTGTCATCAGCCTGCATTCATTAAGCTGATGTCATCAGCCTGCATTAAATAAGCTGAGCTGATGTCATCAGCCTGCATTCATTAAGATGACGTCATCAGCCTGCATTCATTTAGCTGATCTGATGTCATCAGCCTGCATTCATTAAGCTAATGTCATCAGCTGGAATTCATTTAAATGATGTCATCAGCCTGAATTAATTAAGCTGAGCTGATGTCATCAGCCTGCATTCATTAAGCTGACGTCATCAGCTTGAATTCATTAAGCCGATGTCATCAGCCTGCATTAATTAAGCTGAGCTGATGTCATCAGTCTGCATTCATTAAGCTGACGTCATCAGCCTGCATTCATTAAGCTAATGTCATCAGCTGGAATTCATTTAAATGATGTCATCAGCCTGCATTCATTAAGATGACGTCATCAGCCTGCATTCATTTAGCTGATCTGATGTCATCAGCCTGCATTCATTAAGATGACGTCATCAGCCTGCATTCATTTAGCTGATGTCATCAGCCTGCATTCATTAAGCTGATGTCATCAGCTTGAATTAATTAAGCTGATGTCATCAGCCTGCATTAATTAAGCTGAGCTGATGTCATCATACTGCATTAATTAAGCTGATGTCATCAACCTGCATTCATTTAGCTGAGCAGACGTCATCAGCTTGAATTCATTAGGCTGATGTAACCAGCCTGCATTCATTTAGCTGAGCTGATGTCATCAGCCTGCATTCATTAAGCTGACGTCATCAGCTTGAATTCATTAATTTGATGTCATCAGCTTGCATAAATTAAGCTGAGCTGATGTCATCAGCCTGCATTCATTTAGCTGAGCTGATGTCATCAGCCTTGATTCATTAAGCTGATGACATCAGCTTGAATTCACTAAGCTGATGTCATCAGCCTGCATTAATTAAGCTTAGCTGATATCATCAGCCTGCATTAATTAAGCTGAGCTGATGTCATCATCCTGCATTAATTAAGCTGATGTCATCAGCCTGCATTCATTTAGCTAAGCTGATGTCATCAGCCTGCATTCATTAAGCTGATGTCATCAGCTTGAACTCATTAAGCTGATGTCATCAGCCTGCATTAATTAAGCTGAGCTGATGTCATCAGTCTGCATTCATTAAGCTGATGTCATCAGCCTGCATTCATTTAGCTGATCTGATGTCATCAGCCTGCATTCATTAAGCTAATGTCATCAGCTGGAATTCATTTAAATGATGTCATCAGCCTGCATTAATTAAGCTGACGTCATCAGCCTGCATTCATCAAGCTGATTTCATCAGCCATTAATCATTAAGCTGATGTCATCAGCTGGAATTCATTTAAATGATGTCATCAGCCTGCATTAATTAAGCTGGGCTGATGTCATCAGCCTGCATTCATTAAGCTGATGTCATCAGCCTGCATTAATTAAGCTGAGCTGACGTCATCAGCCTGCATTCATTAAGCTGATGTCATCAGCCTTGATTCATTAAGCTGATGTCATCAGCTTGAATTCATTAAGCTGATATCATCAGCCTGCATTAATTAAGCTGAGCTGATGTCATCATCCTGCATTAATTAAGCTGATGTCATCAGCCTGCATTCATTTAGCTAAGCTGATGTCATCAGCCTGCATTCATTAAGCTGATGTCATCAGCTTGAACTCATTATGCTGATGTCATCAGCCTGCATTAATTAAGCTGAGCTGATGTCATCAGTCTGCATTCATTAAGCTGATGTCATCAGCCTGCATTCATTAAGATGACGTCATCAGCCTGCATTCATTAAGCTAATGTCATCAGCTGGAATTCATTTAAATGATGTCATCAGCCTGCATTAATTAAGCTGGGCTGTTGTCATCAGCCTGCATTCATTAAGCTGATGTCATCAGCCTGCATTAATTAAGCTGAGCTGATGTCATCAGCCTGCATTCATTAAGATGACGTCATCAGCCTGCATTCATTTAGCTGATCTGATGTCATCAGCCTGCATTCATTAAGCTAATGTCATCAGCTGGAATTCATTTAAATGATGTCATCAGCCTGAATTAATTAAGCTGGGCTGATGTCATCAGCCTGCATTCATTAAGCTGATGTCATCAGCCTGCATTCATTAAGCTGATTTCATGAGCCTTGGTTCATTAAGCTGATGTCATCAGGCTGCATTCATAAAGCTGATGTCATCAGCCTGCATTAATTAAGCTGAGCTGATGTCATCAGCCTGCATTCATTAAGATGATGTCATCAGCCTGCATTCATTTAGCTGATCTGATGTCATCAGCCTGCATTCATTAAGCTAATGTCATCAGCTGGAATTCATTTAAATTATGTCATCAGCCTGCATTAATTAAGCTGAGCTGATATCATCAGCCTGCATTCATTAAGCTGATGTCATCAGCTGGAATTCATTTAAATGATGTCATCAGCGTACATTAATTAAGCTGGGCTGATGTCATCAGCCTGCATTCATTAAGCTGATGTCATCAGCCTGCATTAATTAAGTTGAGCTGATGTCTTCAGCCTGCATTCATTAAGATGACGTCATCAGCCTGCATTCATTTAGCTGATCTGATGTCATCAGCCTGCATTCATTAAGCTAATGTCATCAGCTGGAATTCATTTAAATGATGTCATCAGCCTGCATTCATTAAGATGACGTCATCAGCCGGCATTCATTTAGCTAATGTCATCAGCTGGAATTCATTTAAATGATGTCATCAGCCTGCATTCATTAAGATGACATCATCAGCCGGCATTCATTTAGCTGATCTGATGTCATCAGCCTGCATTCATTAAGCTAATGTCATCAGCTGGAATTCATTTAAATGATGTCATCAGCCTGCATTAATTAAGCTGAGCTGATGTCATCAGCCTGCATTCATTAAGCTGATATCATCAGCTGGAATTAATTTAAATGATGTCATCAGCCTGCATTAATTAAGCTGACGTCATCAGCCTGCATTCATTAAGCTGATTTCATCAGCCATTAATCATTAAGCTGATGTCATCAGCTGGAATTCATTTAAATGATGCCATCAGCCTGCATTAATTAAGCTGGGCTGATGTCATCAGCCTGCATTCATTAAGCTGATGTCATCAGCCTGCATTAATTAAGCTGAGCTGACGTCATCAGCCTGCATTCATTAAGCTGATGTCATCAGCCTTGATTCATTAAGCTGATGTCATCAGCTTGAATTCATTAAGCTGATATCATCAGCCTGCATTAATTAAGCTGAGCTGATGTCATCATCCTGCATTAAATAAGCTGATGTAATCAGCCTGCATTCATTTAGCTAAGCTGATGTCATCAGCCTGCATTCATTAAGCTGACGTCATCAGCCTGCATTCATTAAGCTGATGTCATCAGCTTGAACTCATTAAGCTGATGTCATCAGCCTGCATTAATTAAGCTGAGATGATGTCATCAGTCTGCATTCATTAAGCTGATGTCATCAGCCTGCATTCATTAAGATGACGTCATCAGCCTGCATTCATTAAGCTAATGTCATCAGCTGGAATTCATTTAGCTGAGCTGATGTCATCAGCCTGCATTCATTAAGCTGACGTCATCAGCTTGAATTCATTAAGCTGATGTCATCAGCTTGCATTAATTAAGCTGAGCTGATGTCATCAGCCTGCATTCATTTAGCTGAGCTGATGTCATCAGCCTGTATTCATTAAGCTGACCTCATCAGCCTGCATTCATTAAGCTGATGTCATCAGCCTTGATTCATTAAGCTGATATCATCAGCTTGAATTCATTAAGCTGATGTCATCAGCTTGAATTCATTAAGCTGATGTCATCAGCTTGCATTAATTAAGCTGAGCTGACGTTATCAGCCTGCATTCATTGAGCTGATGTCATCACCCTATATTAATTTAGCTGAGCTGATGTCATCAGCCTGTATTCATTAAGCTGACGCCATCAGCCTGCATTCATTAAGCTGACGTTATCAGCCCGCATTCATTGAGCTGATGTCATCAGCCTGCATTCATTAAGCTAATGTCATCAGCTAGAATTCATTTAAATGATGTCATCAGCCTGCATTAATTAAGCTGAGCTGATGTCATCGGCCTGCATTCATTAAGCTGGGCTGATGTCATCAGCCTGCATTCATTAGGCTGATGTCATCAGCCTGCATTAATTAAGCTGTGCTGATGTCATCAGCCTGCAGTCATTAAGATGACGTCATCAGCCTGCATTCATTTAGCTGATCTGATGTCATCAGCCTGCATTCATTAAGCTAATGTCATCAGCTGGAATTCATTTAAATGATGTCATCAGCCTGCATTAATTAAGCTGACGTGATCAGCCTGCATTCATTAAGCTGATGTCATCAGCCTGCATTCATTAAGATGACGTCATCAGCCTGCATTCATTAAGCTAATGTCATCAGCTGGAATTCATTTAAATCATGTCATCAGCCTGCATTAATTAAGCTGGGCTGTTGTCATCAGCCTGCATTCATTAAGCTGATGTCATCAGCCTGCATTAATTAAGCTGAGCTGATGTCATCAGCCTGCATTCATTAAGATGACGTCATCAGCCTGCATTCATTTAGCTGATCTGATGTCATCAGCCTGCATTCATTAAGCTAATGTCATCAGCTGGAATTCATTTAAATGATGTCATCAGCCTGAATTAATTAAGCTGGGCTGATGTCATCAGCCTGCATTCATTAAGCTGATGTCATCAGCCTGCATTCATTAAGCTGATTTCATGAGCCTTGGTTCATTAAGCTGATGTCATCAGGCTGCATTCATAAAGCTGATGTCATCAGCCTGCATTAATTAAGCTGAGCTGATGTCATCAGCCTGCATTCATTAAGATGACGTCATCAGCCTGCATTCATTTAGCTGATCTGATGTCATCAGCCTGCATTCATTAAGCTAATGTCATCAGCTGGAATTCATTTAAATGATGTCATCAGCCTGCATTAATTAAGCTGAGCTGATGTCATCAGCCTGCATTCATTAAGCTGATGTCATCAGCTGGAATTCATTTAAATGATGTCATCAGCCTACATTAATTAAGCTGGGCTGATGTCATCAGCCTGCATTAATTAAGCTGGGCTTATGTCATCAGCCTGCATTCATTAAGCTGATGTCATCAGCTGGAATTCATTTAAATTATGTCATCAGCCTGCATTAATTAAGCTGGGCTGATGTCATCAGCCTGCATTCATTAAGCTGATGTCATCAGCCTGCATTAATTAAGCTGAGCTGACGTCATCAGCCTGCATTCATTAAACTGATGTCATCAGCCTTGATTCATTAAGCTGATTTCATCAGCCATTAATCATTAAGCTGATGTCATCAGCTGGAATTCATTTAAATTATGTCATCAGCCTGCATTAATTAAGCTGGGCTGATGTCATCAGCCTGCATTCATTAAGCTGATGTCATCAGCCTGCATTAATTAAGCTGAGCTGACGTCATCAGCCTGCATTCATTAAGATGACGTCATCAGCCTGCATTCATTTAGCTGATCTGATGTCATCAGCCTGCATTCATTAAGCTAATGTCATCAGCTGGAATTCATTTAAATGATGTCATCAGCCTGCATTAATTAAGCTGAGCTGATGTCATCAGCCTTCATTCATTAAGCTGATGTCATCAGCTGGAATTCATTTAAATGATGTCATCAGCCTGCATTAATTAAGCTGGGCTTATGTCATCAGCCTGCATTCATTAAGCTGATGTCATCAGCCTGCATTCATTAAGCTGATTTCATCAGCCATTAATCATTAAGCTGATGTCATCAGCTGGAATTCATTTAAATTATGTCATCAGCCTGCATTAATTAAGCTGGGCTGATGTCATCAGCCTGCATTCATTAAGCTGATGTCATCAGCCTGCATTAATTAAGCTGAGCTGACGTCATCAGCCTGCATTCATTAAGCTGATGTCATCAGCCTTGATTCATTAAGCTGATGTCATCAGTTTGAATTCATTAAGCTGATGTCATCAGCTTGAATTCATTAAGCTGATATCATCAGCCTGCATTAATTAAGCTGAGCTGATGTCATCATCCTGCATTAATTAAGCTGATGTCATCAGCCTGCATTCATTTAGCTAAGCTGATGTCATCAGCCTGCATTCATTAAGCTGATGTCATCAGCTTGAACTCATTAAGCTGATGTCATCAGCCTGCATTAATTAAGCTGAGCTGATGTCATCAGTCTGCATTCATTAAGCTGATGTCATCAGCCTGCATTCATTTAGCTGATCTGATGTCATCAGCCTGCATTCATTAAGCTAATGTCATCAGCTGGAATTCATTTAAATGATGTCATCAGCCTGCATTAATTAAGCTGACGTCATCAGCCTGCATTCATCAAGCTGATTTCATCAGCCATTAATCATTAAGCTGATGTCATCAGCTGGAATTCATTTAAATGATGTCATCAGCCTGCATTAATTAAGCTGGGCTGATGTCATCAGCCTGCATTCATTAAGCTGATGTCATCAGCCTGCATTAATTAAGCTGAGCTGACGTCATCAGCCTGGATTCATTAAGCTGATGTCATCAGCCTTGATTCATTAAGCTGATGTCATCAGCTTGAATTCATTAAGCTGATATCATCAGCCTGCATTAATTAAGCTGAGCTGATGTCATCATCCTGCATTAATTAAGCTGATGTCATCAGCCTGCATTCATTAAGCTGATGTCATCAGCTTGAACTCATTAAGCTGATGTCATCAGCCTGCATTAATTAAGCTGAGCTGATGTCATCAGTCTGCATTCATTAAGCTGATGTCATCAGCCTGCATTCATTAAGATGACGTCATCAGCCTGCATTCATTAAGCTAATGTCATCAGCTGGAATTCATTTAAATGATGTCATCAGCCTGCATTAATTAAGCTGGGCTGTTGTCATCAGCCTGCATTCATTAAGCTGATGTCATCAGCCTGCATTAATTAAGCTGAAATGATGTCATCAGCCTGCATTCATTAAGATGACGTCATCAGCCTGCATTCATTTAGCTGATCTGATGTCATCAGCCTGCATTCATTAAGCTAATGTCATCAGCTGGAATTCATTTAAATGATGTCATCAGCCTGAATTAATTAAGCTGGGCTGATGTCATCAGCCTGCATTCATTAAGCTGGTGTCATCAGCCTGCATTCATTAAGCTGATTTCATGAGCCTTGGTTCATTAAGCTGATGTCATCAGGCTGCATTCATAAAGCTGATGTCATCAGCCTGCATTAATTAAGCTGAGCTGATGTCATCAGCCTGCATTCATTAAGATGACGTCATCAGCCTGCATTCATTTAGCTGATCTGATGTCATCAGCCTGCATTCATTAAGCTAATGTCATCAGCTGGAATTCATTTAAATGATGTCATCAGCCTGCATTAATTAAGCTGAGCTGATGTCATCAGCCTGCATTCATTAAGCTGATGTCATCAGCTGGAATTCATTTAAATGATGTCATCAGCCTACATTAATTAAGCTGGGCTTATGTCATCAGCCTGCATTCATTAAGCTGATGTCATCAGCCTGCATTCATTAAGCTGATTTCATCAGCCATTAATCATTAAGCTGATGTCATCAGCTGGAATTCATTTAAATTATGTCATCAGCCTGCATTAATTAAGCTGGGCTGATGTCATCAGCCTGCATTCATTAAGCTGATGTCATCAGCCTGCATTAATTAAGCTGAGCTGACGTCATCAGCCTGCATTCATTAAGCTGATGTCATCAGCCTTGATTCATTAAGCTGATGTCATCAGCTTGAATTCATTAAGCTGATGTCATCAGCTTGAATTCATTAAGCTTATGTCATCAGCTTGAATTCATTAAGCTGATATCATCAGCCTGCATTAATTAAGCTGAGCTGATGTCATCATCCTGCATTAATTAAGCTGATGTCATCAGCCTGCATTCATTTAGCTAAGCTGATGTCATCAGCCTGCATTCATTAAGCTGATGTCATCAGCTTGAACTCATTAAGCTGATGTCATCAGCCTGCATTAATTAAGCTGAGCTGATGTCATCAGTCTGCATTCATTAAGCTGATGTCATCAGCCTGCATTCATTAAGATGACGTCATCAGCCTGCATTCATTAAGCTAATGTCATCAGCTGGAATTCATTTAAATGATGTCATCAGCCTGCATTAATTAAGCTGGGCTGTTGTCATCAGCCTGCATTCATTAAGCTGATGTCATCAGCCTGCATTAATTAAGCTGAGCTGATGTCATCAGCCTGCATTCATTAAGATGACGTCATCAGCCTGCATTCATTTAGCTGATCTGATGTCATCAGCCTGCATTCATTAAGCTAATGTCATCAGCTGGAATTCATTTAAATGATGTCATCAGCCTGAATTAATTAAGCTGGGCTGATGTCATCAGCCTGCATTCATTAAGCTGATGTCATCAGCCTGCATTCATTAAGCTGATTTCATGAGCCTTGGTTCATTAAGCTGATGTCATCAGGCTGCATTCATAAAGCTGATGTCATCAGCCTGCATTAATTAAGCTGAGCCTATGTCATCAGCCTGCATTCATTAAGATGATGTCATCAGCCTGCATTCATTTAGCTGATCTGATGTCATCAGCCTGCATTCATTAAGCTAATGTCATCAGCTGGAATTCATTTAAATTATGTCATCAGCCTGCATTAATTAAGCTGAGCTGATATCATCAGCCTGCATTCATTAAGCTGATGTCATCAGCTGGAATTCATTTAAATGATGTCATCAGCGTACATTAATTAAGCTGGGCTGATGTCATCAGCCTGCATTCATTAAGCTGATGTCATCAGCCTGCATTAATTAAGTTGAGCTGATGTCTTCAGCCTGCATTCATTAAGATGACGTCATCAGCCTGCATTCATTTAGCTGATCTGATGTCATCAGCCTGCATTCATTAAGCTAATGTCATCAGCTGGAATTCATTTAAATGATGTCATCAGCCTGCATTAATTAAGCTGAGCTGATGTCATCAGCCTTCATTCATTAAGCTGATGTCATCAGCTGGAATTCATTTAAATGATGTCATCAGCCTGCATTAATTAAGCTGGGCTTATGTCATCAGCCTGCATTCATTAAGCTGATGTCATCAGCCTGCATTCATTAAGCAGATTTCATCAGCCATTAATCATTAAGCTGATGTCATCAGCTGGAATTCATTTAAATGATGTCATCAGCCTGCATTAATTAAGCTGGGCTGATGTCATCAGCCTGCATTCATTAAGCTGAGCTGACGTCATCAGCCTGCATTCATTAAGCTGATGTCATCAGCCTTGATTCATTAAGCTGATGTCATCAGCTTGAATTCATTAAGCTGATATCATCAGCCTGCATTAATTAAGCTGAGCTGATGTCATCATCCTTCATTAATTAAGCTGAGGTCATCAGCCTGCATTCATTTAGCTAAGCTGATGTCATCAGCATGCATTCATTAAGCTGACGTCATCAGCCTGCATTCATTAAGCTGATGTCATCAGCTTGAATTCATTAAGCCGATGTCATCAGCCTGCATTAATTAAGCTGAGCTGATGTCATCAGTCTGCATTCATTAAGCTGACGTCATCAGCCTGCATTCATTAAGCTAATGTCATCAGCTGGAATTCATTTAAATGATGTCATCAGCCTGCATTCATTAAGATGACGTCATCAGCCGGCATTCATTTAGCTGATCTGATGTCATCAGCCTGCATTCATTAAGCTAATGTCATCAGCTGGAATTCATTTAAATGATGTCATCAGCCTGCATTCATTAAGATGACGTCATCAGCCGGCATTCATTTAGCTGATCTGATGTCATCAGCCTGCATTCATTAAGCTAATGTCATCAGCTGGAATTCATTTAAATGATGTCATCAGCCTGCATTAATTAAGCTGAGCTGATGTCATCAGCCTGCATTCATTAAGCTGATGTCATCAGCTGGAATTAATTTAAATGATGTCATCAGCCTGCATTAATTAAGCTGACGTCATCAGCCTGCATTCATTAAGCTGATTTCATCAGCCATTAATCATTAAGCTGATGTCATCAGCTGGAATTCATTTAAATGATGCCATCAGCCTGCATTAATTAAGCTGGGCTGATGTCATCAGCCTGCATTCATTAAGCTGATGTCATCAGCCTGCATTAATTAAGCTGAGCTGACGTCATCAGCCTGCATTCATTAAGCTGATGTCATCAGCCTTGATTCATTAAGCTGATGTCATCAGCTTGAATTCATTAAGCTGATATCATCAGCCTGCATTAATTAAGCTGAGCTGATGTCATCATCCTGCATTAAATAAGCTGATGTAATCAGCCTGCATTCATTTAGCTAAGCTGATGTCATCAGCCTGCATTCATTAAGCTGACGTCATCAGCCTGCATTCATTAAGCTGATGTCATCAGCTTGAACTCATTAAGCTGATGTCATCAGCCTGCATTAATTAAGCTGAGATGATGTCATCAGTCTGCATTCATTAAGCTGATGTCATCAGCTTGAATTCATTAAGCTGATATCATCAGCCTGCATTAATTAAGCTGAGCTGATGTCATCATCCTGCATTAATTAAGCTGATGTCATCAGCCTGCATTCATTTAGCTAAGCTGATGTCATCAGCCTGCATTCATTAAGCTGATGTCATCAGCTTGAACTCATTATGCTGATGTCATCAGCCTGCATTAATTAAGCTGAGCTGATGTCATCAGTCTGCATTCATTAAGCTGATGTCATCAGCCTGCATTCATTAAGATGACGTCATCAGCCTGCATTCATTAAGCTAATGTCATCAGCTGGAATTCATTTAAATGATGTCATCAGCCTGCATTAATTAAGCTGGGCTGTTGTCATCAGCCTGCATTCATTAAGCTGATGTCATCAGCCTGCATTAATTAAGCTGAGCTGATGTCATCAGCCTGCATTCATTAAGATGACGTCATCAGCCTGCATTCATTTAGCTGATCTGATGTCATCAGCCTGCATTCATTAAGCTAATGTCATCAGCTGGAATTCATTTAAATGATGTCATCAGCCTGAATTAATTAAGCTGGGCTGATGTCATCAGCCTGCATTCATTAAGCTGATGTCATCAGCCTGCATTCATTAAGCTGATTTCATGAGCCTTGGTTCATTAAGCTGATGTCATCAGGCTGCATTCATAAAGCTGATGTCATCAGCCTGCATTAATTAAGCTGAGCTGATGTCATCAGCCTGCATTCATTAAGATGATGTCATCAGCCTGCATTCATTTAGCTGATCTGATGTCATCAGCCTGCATTCATTAAGCTAATGTCATCAGCTGGAATTCATTTAAATTATGTCATCAGCCTGCATTAATTAAGCTGAGCTGATATCATCAGCCTGCATTCATTAAGCTGATGTCATCAGCTGGAATTCATTTAAATGATGTCATCAGCGTACATTAATTAAGCTGGGCTGATGTCATCAGCCTGCATTCATTAAGCTGATGTCATCAGCCTGCATTAATTAAGTTGAGCTGATGTCTTCAGCCTGCATTCATTAAGATGACGTCATCAGCCTGCATTCATTTAGCTGATCTGATGTCATCAGCCTGCATTCATTAAGCTAATGTCATCAGCTGGAATTCATTTAAATGATGTCATCAGCCTGCATTCATTAAGATGACGTCATCAGCCGGCATTCATTTAGCTAATGTCATCAGCTGGAATTCATTTAAATGATGTCATCAGCCTGCATTCATTAAGATGACATCATCAGCCGGCATTCATTTAGCTGATCTGATGTCATCAGCCTGCATTCATTAAGCTAATGTCATCAGCTGGAATTCATTTAAATGATGTCATCAGCCTGCATTAATTAAGCTGAGCTGATGTCATCAGCCTGCATTCATTAAGCTGATATCATCAGCTGGAATTAATTTAAATGATGTCATCAGCCTGCATTAATTAAGCTGACGTCATCAGCCTGCATTCATTAAGCTGATTTCATCAGCCATTAATCATTAAGCTGATGTCATCAGCTGGAATTCATTTAAATGATGCCATCAGCCTGCATTAATTAAGCTGGGCTGATGTCATCAGCCTGCATTCATTAAGCTGATGTCATCAGCCTGCATTAATTAAGCTGAGCTGACGTCATCAGCCTGCATTCATTAAGCTGATGTCATCAGCCTTGATTCATTAAGCTGATGTCATCAGCTTGAATTCATTAAGCTGATATCATCAGCCTGCATTAATTAAGCTGAGCTGATGTCATCATCCTGCATTAAATAAGCTGATGTAATCAGCCTGCATTCATTTAGCTAAGCTGATGTCATCAGCCTGCATTCATTAAGCTGACGTCATCAGCCTGCATTCATTAAGCTGATGTCATCAGCTTGAACTCATTAAGCTGATGTCATCAGCCTGCATTAATTAAGCTGAGATGATGTCATCAGTCTGCATTCATTAAGCTGATGTCATCAGCCTGCATTCATTAAGATGACGTCATCAGCCTGCATTCATTAAGCTAATGTCATCAGCTGGAATTCATTTAGCTGAGCTGATGTCATCAGCCTGCATTCATTAAGCTGACGTCATCAGCTTGAATTCATTAAGCTGATGTCATCAGCTTGCATTAATTAAGCTGAGCTGATGTCATCAGCCTGCATTCATTTAGCTGAGCTGATGTCATCAGCCTGTATTCATTAAGCTGACCTCATCAGCCTGCATTCATTAAGCTGATGTCATCAGCCTTGATTCATTAAGCTGATATCATCAGCTTGAATTCATTAAGCTGATGTCATCAGCTTGAATTCATTAAGCTGATGTCATCAGCTTGCATTAATTAAGCTGAGCTGACGTTATCAGCCTGCATTCATTGAGCTGATGTCATCACCCTATATTAATTTAGCTGAGCTGATGTCATCAGCCTGTATTCATTAAGCTGACGCCATCAGCCTGCATTCATTAAGCTGACGTTATCAGCCCGCATTCATTGAGCTGATGTCATCAGCCTGCATTCATTAAGCTAATGTCATCAGCTAGAATTCATTTAAATGATGTCATCAGCCTGCATTAATTAAGCTGAGCTGATGTCATCGGCCTGCATTCATTAAGCTGGGCTGATGTCATCAGCCTGCATTCATTAGGCTGATGTCATCAGCCTGCATTAATTAAGCTGTGCTGATGTCATCAGCCTGCAGTCATTAAGATGACGTCATCAGCCTGCATTCATTTAGCTGATCTGATGTCATCAGCCTGCATTCATTAAGCTAATGTCATCAGCTGGAATTCATTTAAATGATGTCATCAGCCTGCATTAATTAAGCTGACGTGATCAGCCTGCATTCATTAAGCTGATGTCATCAGCCTGCATTCATTAAGATGACGTCATCAGCCTGCATTCATTAAGCTAATGTCATCAGCTGGAATTCATTTAAATCATGTCATCAGCCTGCATTAATTAAGCTGGGCTGTTGTCATCAGCCTGCATTCATTAAGCTGATGTCATCAGCCTGCATTAATTAAGCTGAGCTGATGTCATCAGCCTGCATTCATTAAGATGACGTCATCAGCCTGCATTCATTTAGCTGATCTGATGTCATCAGCCTGCATTCATTAAGCTAATGTCATCAGCTGGAATTCATTTAAATGATGTCATCAGCCTGAATTAATTAAGCTGGGCTGATGTCATCAGCCTGCATTCATTAAGCTGATGTCATCAGCCTGCATTCATTAAGCTGATTTCATGAGCCTTGGTTCATTAAGCTGATGTCATCAGGCTGCATTCATAAAGCTGATGTCATCAGCCTGCATTAATTAAGCTGAGCTGATGTCATCAGCCTGCATTCATTAAGATGACGTCATCAGCCTGCATTCATTTAGCTGATCTGATGTCATCAGCCTGCATTCATTAAGCTAATGTCATCAGCTGGAATTCATTTAAATGATGTCATCAGCCTGCATTAATTAAGCTGAGCTGATGTCATCAGCCTGCATTCATTAAGCTGATGTCATCAGCTGGAATTCATTTAAATGATGTCATCAGCCTACATTAATTAAGCTGGGCTGATGTCATCAGCCTGCATTAATTAAGCTGGGCTTATGTCATCAGCCTGCATTCATTAAGCTGATGTCATCAGCTGGAATTCATTTAAATTATGTCATCAGCCTGCATTAATTAAGCTGGGCTGATGTCATCAGCCTGCATTCATTAAGCTGATGTCATCAGCCTGCATTAATTAAGCTGAGCTGACGTCATCAGCCTGCATTCATTAAACTGATGTCATCAGCCTTGATTCATTAAGCTGATTTCATCAGCCATTAATCATTAAGCTGATGTCATCAGCTGGAATTCATTTAAATTATGTCATCAGCCTGCATTAATTAAGCTGGGCTGATGTCATCAGCCTGCATTCATTAAGCTGATGTCATCAGCCTGCATTAATTAAGCTGAGCTGACGTCATCAGCCTGCATTCATTAAGATGACGTCATCAGCCTGCATTCATTTAGCTGATCTGATGTCATCAGCCTGCATTCATTAAGCTAATGTCATCAGCTGGAATTCATTTAAATGATGTCATCAGCCTGCATTAATTAAGCTGAGCTGATGTCATCAGCCTTCATTCATTAAGCTGATGTCATCAGCTGGAATTCATTTAAATGATGTCATCAGCCTGCATTAATTAAGCTGGGCTTATGTCATCAGCCTGCATTCATTAAGCTGATGTCATCAGCCTGCATTCATTAAGCTGATTTCATCAGCCATTAATCATTAAGCTGATGTCATCAGCTGGAATTCATTTAAATTATGTCATCAGCCTGCATTAATTAAGCTGGGCTGATGTCATCAGCCTGCATTCATTAAGCTGATGTCATCAGCCTGCATTAATTAAGCTGAGCTGACGTCATCAGCCTGCATTCATTAAGCTGATGTCATCAGCCTTGATTCATTAAGCTGATGTCATCAGTTTGAATTCATTAAGCTGATGTCATCAGCTTGAATTCATTAAGCTGATATCATCAGCCTGCATTAATTAAGCTGAGCTGATGTCATCATCCTGCATTAATTAAGCTGATGTCATCAGCCTGCATTCATTTAGCTAAGCTGATGTCATCAGCCTGCATTCATTAAGCTGATGTCATCAGCTTGAACTCATTAAGCTGATGTCATCAGCCTGCATTAATTAAGCTGAGCTGATGTCATCAGTCTGCATTCATTAAGCTGATGTCATCAGCCTGCATTCATTTAGCTGATCTGATGTCATCAGCCTGCATTCATTAAGCTAATGTCATCAGCTGGAATTCATTTAAATGATGTCATCAGCCTGCATTAATTAAGCTGACGTCATCAGCCTGCATTCATCAAGCTGATTTCATCAGCCATTAATCATTAAGCTGATGTCATCAGCTGGAATTCATTTAAATGATGTCATCAGCCTGCATTAATTAAGCTGGGCTGATGTCATCAGCCTGCATTCATTAAGCTGATGTCATCAGCCTGCATTAATTAAGCTGAGCTGACGTCATCAGCCTGGATTCATTAAGCTGATGTCATCAGCCTTGATTCATTAAGCTGATGTCATCAGCTTGAATTCATTAAGCTGATATCATCAGCCTGCATTAATTAAGCTGAGCTGATGTCATCATCCTGCATTAATTAAGCTGATGTCATCAGCCTGCATTCATTAAGCTGATGTCATCAGCTTGAACTCATTAAGCTGATGTCATCAGCCTGCATTAATTAAGCTGAGCTGATGTCATCAGTCTGCATTCATTAAGCTGATGTCATCAGCCTGCATTCATTAAGATGACGTCATCAGCCTGCATTCATTAAGCTAATGTCATCAGCTGGAATTCATTTAAATGATGTCATCAGCCTGCATTAATTAAGCTGGGCTGTTGTCATCAGCCTGCATTCATTAAGCTGATGTCATCAGCCTGCATTAATTAAGCTGAAATGATGTCATCAGCCTGCATTCATTAAGATGACGTCATCAGCCTGCATTCATTTAGCTGATCTGATGTCATCAGCCTGCATTCATTAAGCTAATGTCATCAGCTGGAATTCATTTAAATGATGTCATCAGCCTGAATTAATTAAGCTGGGCTGATGTCATCAGCCTGCATTCATTAAGCTGGTGTCATCAGCCTGCATTCATTAAGCTGATTTCATGAGCCTTGGTTCATTAAGCTGATGTCATCAGGCTGCATTCATAAAGCTGATGTCATCAGCCTGCATTAATTAAGCTGAGCTGATGTCATCAGCCTGCATTCATTAAGATGACGTCATCAGCCTGCATTCATTTAGCTGATCTGATGTCATCAGCCTGCATTCATTAAGCTAATGTCATCAGCTGGAATTCATTTAAATGATGTCATCAGCCTGCATTAATTAAGCTGAGCTGATGTCATCAGCCTGCATTCATTAAGCTGATGTCATCAGCTGGAATTCATTTAAATGATGTCATCAGCCTACATTAATTAAGCTGGGCTTATGTCATCAGCCTGCATTCATTAAGCTGATGTCATCAGCCTGCATTCATTAAGCTGATTTCATCAGCCATTAATCATTAAGCTGATGTCATCAGCTGGAATTCATTTAAATTATGTCATCAGCCTGCATTAATTAAGCTGGGCTGATGTCATCAGCCTGCATTCATTAAGCTGATGTCATCAGCCTGCATTAATTAAGCTGAGCTGACGTCATCAGCCTGCATTCATTAAGCTGATGTCATCAGCCTTGATTCATTAAGCTGATGTCATCAGCTTGAATTCATTAAGCTGATGTCATCAGCTTGAATTCATTAAGCTTATGTCATCAGCTTGAATTCATTAAGCTGATATCATCAGCCTGCATTAATTAAGCTGAGCTGATGTCATCATCCTGCATTAATTAAGCTGATGTCATCAGCCTGCATTCATTTAGCTAAGCTGATGTCATCAGCCTGCATTCATTAAGCTGATGTCATCAGCTTGAACTCATTAAGCTGATGTCATCAGCCTGCATTAATTAAGCTGAGCTGATGTCATCAGTCTGCATTCATTAAGCTGATGTCATCAGCCTGCATTCATTAAGATGACGTCATCAGCCTGCATTCATTAAGCTAATGTCATCAGCTGGAATTCATTTAAATGATGTCATCAGCCTGCATTAATTAAGCTGGGCTGTTGTCATCAGCCTGCATTCATTAAGCTGATGTCATCAGCCTGCATTAATTAAGCTGAGCTGATGTCATCAGCCTGCATTCATTAAGATGACGTCATCAGCCTGCATTCATTTAGCTGATCTGATGTCATCAGCCTGCATTCATTAAGCTAATGTCATCAGCTGGAATTCATTTAAATGATGTCATCAGCCTGAATTAATTAAGCTGGGCTGATGTCATCAGCCTGCATTCATTAAGCTGATGTCATCAGCCTGCATTCATTAAGCTGATTTCATGAGCCTTGGTTCATTAAGCTGATGTCATCAGGCTGCATTCATAAAGCTGATGTCATCAGCCTGCATTAATTAAGCTGAGCCTATGTCATCAGCCTGCATTCATTAAGATGATGTCATCAGCCTGCATTCATTTAGCTGATCTGATGTCATCAGCCTGCATTCATTAAGCTAATGTCATCAGCTGGAATTCATTTAAATTATGTCATCAGCCTGCATTAATTAAGCTGAGCTGATATCATCAGCCTGCATTCATTAAGCTGATGTCATCAGCTGGAATTCATTTAAATGATGTCATCAGCGTACATTAATTAAGCTGGGCTGATGTCATCAGCCTGCATTCATTAAGCTGATGTCATCAGCCTGCATTAATTAAGTTGAGCTGATGTCTTCAGCCTGCATTCATTAAGATGACGTCATCAGCCTGCATTCATTTAGCTGATCTGATGTCATCAGCCTGCATTCATTAAGCTAATGTCATCAGCTGGAATTCATTTAAATGATGTCATCAGCCTGCATTAATTAAGCTGAGCTGATGTCATCAGCCTTCATTCATTAAGCTGATGTCATCAGCTGGAATTCATTTAAATGATGTCATCAGCCTGCATTAATTAAGCTGGGCTTATGTCATCAGCCTGCATTCATTAAGCTGATGTCATCAGCCTGCATTCATTAAGCAGATTTCATCAGCCATTAATCATTAAGCTGATGTCATCAGCTGGAATTCATTTAAATGATGTCATCAGCCTGCATTAATTAAGCTGGGCTGATGTCATCAGCCTGCATTCATTAAGCTGAGCTGACGTCATCAGCCTGCATTCATTAAGCTGATGTCATCAGCCTTGATTCATTAAGCTGATGTCATCAGCTTGAATTCATTAAGCTGATATCATCAGCCTGCATTAATTAAGCTGAGCTGATGTCATCATCCTTCATTAATTAAGCTGAGGTCATCAGCCTGCATTCATTTAGCTAAGCTGATGTCATCAGCATGCATTCATTAAGCTGACGTCATCAGCCTGCATTCATTAAGCTGATGTCATCAGCTTGAATTCATTAAGCCGATGTCATCAGCCTGCATTAATTAAGCTGAGCTGATGTCATCAGTCTGCATTCATTAAGCTGACGTCATCAGCCTGCATTCATTAAGCTAATGTCATCAGCTGGAATTCATTTAAATGATGTCATCAGCCTGCATTCATTAAGATGACGTCATCAGCCGGCATTCATTTAGCTGATCTGATGTCATCAGCCTGCATTCATTAAGCTAATGTCATCAGCTGGAATTCATTTAAATGATGTCATCAGCCTGCATTCATTAAGATGACGTCATCAGCCGGCATTCATTTAGCTGATCTGATGTCATCAGCCTGCATTCATTAAGCTAATGTCATCAGCTGGAATTCATTTAAATGATGTCATCAGCCTGCATTAATTAAGCTGAGCTGATGTCATCAGCCTGCATTCATTAAGCTGATGTCATCAGCTGGAATTAATTTAAATGATGTCATCAGCCTGCATTAATTAAGCTGACGTCATCAGCCTGCATTCATTAAGCTGATTTCATCAGCCATTAATCATTAAGCTGATGTCATCAGCTGGAATTCATTTAAATGATGCCATCAGCCTGCATTAATTAAGCTGGGCTGATGTCATCAGCCTGCATTCATTAAGCTGATGTCATCAGCCTGCATTAATTAAGCTGAGCTGACGTCATCAGCCTGCATTCATTAAGCTGATGTCATCAGCCTTGATTCATTAAGCTGATGTCATCAGCTTGAATTCATTAAGCTGATATCATCAGCCTGCATTAATTAAGCTGAGCTGATGTCATCATCCTGCATTAAATAAGCTGATGTAATCAGCCTGCATTCATTTAGCTAAGCTGATGTCATCAGCCTGCATTCATTAAGCTGACGTCATCAGCCTGCATTCATTAAGCTGATGTCATCAGCTTGAACTCATTAAGCTGATGTCATCAGCCTGCATTAATTAAGCTGAGATGATGTCATCAGTCTGCATTCATTAAGCTGATGTCATCAGCCTGCATTCATTAAGATGACGTCATCAGCCTGCATTCATTAAGCTAATGTCATCAGCTGGAATTCATTTAGCTGAGCTGATGTCATCAGCCTGCATTCATTAAGCTGACGTCATCAGCTTGAATTCAATAAGCTGATGTCATCAGCTTGCATTAATTAAGCTGAGCTGATGTCATCAGCCTGCATTCATTTAGCTGAGCTGATGTCATCAGCCTGTATTCATTAAGCTGACCTCATCAGCCTGCATTCATTAAGCTGATGTCATCAGCCTTGATTCATTAAGCTGATATCATCAGCTTGAATTCATTAAGCTGATGTCATCAGCTTGAATTCATTAAGCTGATGTCATCAGCTTGCATTAATTAAGCTGAGCTGATGTCATCAGCCTGCATTCATTTTGCTGAGCTGATGTCATCAGCCTGCATTCATTAAGCTGACATTATCAGCCTGCATTCATTGAGCTGATGTCATCACCCTATATTAATTTAGCTGAGCTGATGTCATCAGCCTGTATTCATTAAGCTGACGCCATCAGCCTGCATTCATTAAGCTGACGTTATCAGCCCGCATTCATTGAGCTGATGTCATCAGCCTGCATTCATTAAGCTAATGTCATCAGCTAGAATTCATTTAAATGATGTCATCAGCCTGCATTAATTAAGCTGAGCTGATGTCATCAGTCTGCATTCATTAAGCTGATGTCATCAGCCTGCATTCATTTAGCTGATCTGATGTCATCAGCCTGCATTCATTAAGCTAATGTCATCAGCTGGAATTCATTTAAATGATGTCATCAGCCTGCATTAATTAAGCTGACGTCATCAGCCTGCATTCATCAAGCTGATTTCATCAGCCATTAATCATTAAGCTGATGTCATCAGCTGGAATTCATTTAAATGATGTCATCAGCCTGCATTAATTAAGCTGGGCTGATGTCATCAGCCTGCATTCATTAAGCTGATGTCATCAGCCTGCATTAATTAAGCTGAGCTGACGTCATCAGCCTGCATTCATTAAGCTGATGTCATCAGCCTTGATTCATTAAGCTGATGTCATCAGCTTGAATTCATTAAGCTGATATCATCAGCCTGCATTAATTAAGCTGAGCTGATGTCATCATCCTGCATTAATTAAGCTGATGTCATCAGCCTGCATTCATTTAGCTAAGCTGATGTCATCAGCCTGCATTCATTAAGCTGATGTCATCAGCTTGAACTCATTATGCTGATGTCATCAGCCTGCATTAATTAAGCTGAGCTGATGTCATCAGTCTGCATTCATTAAGCTGATGTCATCAGCCTGCATTCATTAAGATGACGTCATCAGCCTGCATTCATTAAGCTAATGTCATCAGCTGGAATTCATTTAAATGATGTCATCAGCCTGCATTAATTAAGCTGGGCTGTTGTCATCAGCCTGCATTCATTAAGCTGATGTCATCAGCCTGCATTAATTAAGCTGAGCTGATGTCATCAGCCTGCATTCATTAAGATGACGTCATCAGCCTGCATTCATTTAGCTGATCTGATGTCATCAGCCTGCATTCATTAAGCTAATGTCATCAGCTGGAATTCATTTAAATGATGTCATCAGCCTGAATTAATTAAGCTGGGCTGATGTCATCAGCCTGCATTCATTAAGCTGATGTCATCAGCCTGCATTCATTAAGCTGATGTCATCAGCTTGAATTCATTAAGCCGATGTCATCAGCCTGCATTAATTAAGCTGAGCTGATGTCATCAGTCTGCATTCATTAAGCTGACGTCATCAGCCTGCATTCATTAAGCTAATGTCATCAGCTGGAATTCATTTAAATGATGTCATCAGCCTGCATTCATTAAGATGACGTCATCAGCCGGCATTCATTTAGCTGATCTGATGTCATCAGCCTGCATTCATTAAGCTAATGTCATCAGCTGGAATTCATTTAAATGATGTCATCAGCCTGCATTAATTAAGCTGAGCTGATGTCATCAGCCTGCATTCATTAAGCTGATGTCATCAGCTGGAATTAATTTAAATGATGTCATCAGCCTGCATTAATTAAGCTGACGTCATCAGCCTGCATTTATTAAGCTGATTTCATCAGCCATTAAAATTAAGCTGATGTCATCAGCTGGAATTCATTTAAATGATGCCATCAGCCTGCATTAATTAAGCTGGGCTGATGTCATCAGCCTGCATTCATTAAGCTGATGTCATCAGCCTGCATTAATTAAGCTGAGCTGACGTCATCAGCCTGCATTCATTAAGCTGATGTCATCAGCCTTGATTCATTAAGCTGATGTCATCAGCTTGAATTCATTAAGCTGATATCATCAGCCTGCATTAATTAAGCTGAGCTGATGTCATCAGCCTGCATTCATTTTGCTGAGCTGATGTCATCAGCCTGCATTCATTAAGCTGACATTATCAGCCTGCATTCATTGAGCTGATGTCATCACCCTATATTAATTTAGCTGAGCTGATGTCATCAGCCTGTATTCATTAAGCTGACGCCATCAGCCTGCATTCATTAAGCTGACGTTATCAGCCCGCATTCATTGAGCTGATGTCATCAGCCTGCATTCATTAAGCTAATGTCATCAGCTAGAATTCATTTAAATGATGTCATCAGCCTGCATTAATTAAGCTGAGCTGATGTCATCAGTCTGCATTCATTAAGCTGATGTCATCAGCCTGCATTAATTAAGCTGAGCTGATGTCATCAGCCTGCATTCATTAAGATGACGTCATCAGCCTGCATTCATTTAGCTGATCTGATGTCATCAGCCTGCATTCATTAAGCTAATGTCATCAGCTGGAATTCATTTAAATGATGTCATCAGCCTGAATTAATTAAGCTGGGCTGATGTCATCAGCCTGCATTCATTAAGCTGATGTCATCAGCCTGCATTCATTAAGCTGATGTCATCAGCTTGAATTCATTAAGCCGATGTCATCAGCCTGCATTAATTAAGCTGAGCTGATGTCATCAGTCTGCATTCATTAAGCTGACGTCATCAGCCTGCATTCATTAAGCTAATGTCATCAGCTGGAATTCATTTAAATGATGTCATCAGCCTGCATTCATTAAGATGACGTCATCAGCCGGCATTCATTTAGCTGATCTGATGTCATCAGCCTGCATTCATTAAGCTAATGTCATCAGCTGGAATTCATTTAAATGATGTCATCAGCCTGCATTAATTAAGCTGAGCTGATGTCATCAGCCTGCATTCATTAAGCTGATGTCATCAGCTGGAATTAATTTAAATGATGTCATCAGCCTGCATTAATTAAGCTGACGTCATCAGCCTGCATTTATTAAGCTGATTTCATCAGCCATTAAAATTAAGCTGATGTCATCAGCTGGAATTCATTTAAATGATGCCATCAGCCTGCATTAATTAAGCTGGGCTGATGTCATCAGCCTGCATTCATTAAGCTGATGTCATCAGCCTGCATTAATTAAGCTGAGCTGACGTCATCAGCCTGCATTCATTAAGCTGATGTCATCAGCCTTGATTCATTAAGCTGATGTCATCAGCTTGAATTCATTAAGCTGATATCATCAGCCTGCATTAATTAAGCTGAGCTGATGTCATCAGCCTGCATTCATTTTGCTGAGCTGATGTCATCAGCCTGCATTCATTAAGCTGACATTATCAGCCTGCATTCATTGAGCTGATGTCATCACCCTATATTAATTTAGCTGAGCTGATGTCATCAGCCTGTATTCATTAAGCTGACGCCATCAGCCTGCATTCATTAAGCTGACGTTATCAGCCCGCATTCATTGAGCTGATGTCATCAGCCTGCATTCATTAAGCTAATGTCATCAGCTAGAATTCATTTAAATGATGTCATCAGCCTGCATTAATTAAGCTGAGCTGATGTCATCAGTCTGCATTCATTAAGCTGATGTCATCAGCCTGCATTCATTTAGCTGATCTGATGTCATCAGCCTGCATTCATTAAGCTAATGTCATCAGCTGGAATTCATTTAAATGATGTCATCAGCCTGCATTAATTAAGCTGACGTCATCAGCCTGCATTCATCAAGCTGATTTCATCAGCCATTAATCATTAAGCTGATGTCATCAGCTGGAATTCATTTAAATGATGTCATCAGCCTGCATTAATTAAGCTGGGCTGATGTCATCAGCCTGCATTCATTAAGCTGATGTCATCAGCCTGCATTAATTAAGCTGAGCTGACGTCATCAGCCTGCATTCATTAAGCTGATGTCATCAGCCTTGATTCATTAAGCTGATGTCATCAGCTTGAATTCATTAAGCTGATATCATCAGCCTGCATTAATTAAGCTGAGCTGATGTCATCATCCTGCATTAATTAAGCTGATGTCATCAGCCTGCATTCATTTAGCTAAGCTGATGTCATCAGCCTGCATTCATTAAGCTGATGTCATCAGCTTGAACTCATTATGCTGATGTCATCAGCCTGCATTAATTAAGCTGAGCTGATGTCATCAGTCTGCATTCATTAAGCTGATGTCATCAGCCTGCATTCATTAAGATGACGTCATCAGCCTGCATTCATTAAGCTAATGTCATCAGCTGGAATTCATTTAAATGATGTCATCAGCCTGCATTAATTAAGCTGGGCTGTTGTCATCAGCCTGCATTCATTAAGCTGATGTCATCAGCCTGCATTAATTAAGCTGAGCTGATGTCATCAGCCTGCATTCATTAAGATGACGTCATCAGCCTGCATTCATTTAGCTGATCTGATGTCATCAGCCTGCATTCATTAAGCTAATGTCATCAGCTGGAATTCATTTAAATGATGTCATCAGCCTGAATTAATTAAGCTGGGCTGATGTCATCAGCCTGCATTCATTAAGCTGATGTCATCAGCCTGCATTCATTAAGCTGATGTCATCAGCTTGAATTCATTAAGCCGATGTCATCAGCCTGCATTAATTAAGCTGAGCTGATGTCATCAGTCTGCATTCATTAAGCTGACGTCATCAGCCTGCATTCATTAAGCTAATGTCATCAGCTGGAATTCATTTAAATGATGTCATCAGCCTGCATTCATTAAGATGACGTCATCAGCCGGCATTCATTTAGCTGATCTGATGTCATCAGCCTGCATTCATTAAGCTAATGTCATCAGCTGGAATTCATTTAAATGATGTCATCAGCCTGCATTAATTAAGCTGAGCTGATGTCATCAGCCTGCATTCATTAAGCTGATGTCATCAGCTGGAATTAATTTAAATGATGTCATCAGCCTGCATTAATTAAGCTGACGTCATCAGCCTGCATTTATTAAGCTGATTTCATCAGCCATTAAAATTAAGCTGATGTCATCAGCTGGAATTCATTTAAATGATGCCATCAGCCTGCATTAATTAAGCTGGGCTGATGTCATCAGCCTGCATTCATTAAGCTGATGTCATCAGCCTGCATTAATTAAGCTGAGCTGACGTCATCAGCCTGCATTCATTAAGCTGATGTCATCAGCCTTGATTCATTAAGCTGATGTCATCAGCTTGAATTCATTAAGCTGATATCATCAGCCTGCATTAATTAAGCTGAGCTGATGTCATCATCCTGCATTAAATAAGCTGATGTAATCAGCCTGCATTCATTTAGCTAAGCTGATGTCATCAGCCTGCATTCATTAAGCTGACGTCATCAGCCTGCATTCATTAAGCTGATGTCATCAGCTTGAACTCATTAAGCTGATGTCATCAGCCTGCATTAATTAAGCTGAGATGATGTCATCAGTCTGCATTCATTAAGCTGATGTCATCAGCCTGCATTCATTAAGATGACGTCATCAGCCTGCATTCATTAAGCTAATGTCATCAGCTGGAATTCATTTAGCTGAGCTGATGTCATCAGCCTGCATTCATTAAGCTGACGTCATCAGCTTGAATTCATTAAGCTGATGTCATCAGCTTGCATTAATTAAGCTGAGCTGATGTCATCAGCCTGCATTCATTTAGCTGAGCTGATGTCATCAGCCTGTATTCATTAAGCTGACCTCATCAGCCTGCATTCATTAAGCTGATGTCATCAGCCTTGATTCATTAAGCTGATATCATCAGCTTGAATTCATTAAGCTGATGTCATCAGCTTGAATTCATTAAGCTGATGTCATCAGCTTGCATTAATTAAGCTGAGCTGATGTCATCAGCCTGCATTCATTTTGCTGAGCTGATGTCATCAGCCTGCATTCATTAAGCTGACGTTATCAGCCTGCATTCATTGGCTGATGTCATCACCCTATATTAATTTAGCTGAGCTGATGTCATCAGCCTGTATTCATTAAGCTGACGCCATCAGCCTGCATTCATTAAGCTGACGTTATCAGCCCGCATTCATTGAGCTGATGTCATCAGCCTGCATTCATTAAGCTAATGTCATCAGCTAGAATTCATTTAAATGATGTCATCAGCCTGCATTAATTAAGCTGAGCTGATGTCATCGGCCTGCATTCATTAAGCTGGGCTGATGTCATCAGCCTGCATTCATTAGGCTGATGTCATCAGCCTGCATTAATTAAGCTGTGCTGATGTCATCAGCCTGCAGTCATTAAGATGACGTCATCAGCCTGCATTCATTTAGCTGATCTGATGTCATCAGCCTGCATTCATTAAGCTAATGTCATCAGCTGGAATTCATTTAAATGATGTCATCAGCCTGCATTAATTAAGCTGACGTGATCAGCCTGCATTCATTAAGCTGATGTCATCAGCCTGCATTCATTAAGATGACGTCATCAGCCTGCATTCATTAAGCTAATGTCATCAGCTGGAATTCATTTAAATCATGTCATCAGCCTGCATTAATTAAGCTGGGCTGTTGTCATCAGCCTGCATTCATTAAGCTGATGTCATCAGCCTGCATTAATTAAGCTGAGCTGATGTCATCAGCCTGCATTCATTAAGATGACGTCATCAGCCTGCATTCATTTAGCTGATCTGATGTCATCAGCCTGCATTCATTAAGCTAATGTCATCAGCTGGAATTCATTTAAATGATGTCATCAGCCTGAATTAATTAAGCTGGGCTGATGTCATCAGCCTGCATTCATTAAGCTGATGTCATCAGCCTGCATTCATTAAGCTGATTTCATGAGCCTTGGTTCATTAAGCTGATGTCATCAGGCTGCATTCATAAAGCTGATGTCATCAGCCTGCATTAATTAAGCTGAGCTGATGTCATCAGCCTGCATTCATTAAGATGACGTCATCAGCCTGCATTCATTTAGCTGATCTGATGTCATCAGCCTGCATTCATTAAGCTAATGTCATCAGCTGGAATTCATTTAAATGATGTCATCAGCCTGCATTAATTAAGCTGAGCTGATGTCATCAGCCTGCATTCATTAAGCTGATGTCATCAGCTGGAATTCATTTAAATGATGTCATCAGCCTACATTAATTAAGCTGGGCTGATGTCATCAGCCTGCATTAATTAAGCTGAGCTTATGTCATCAGCCTGCATTCATTAAGCTGATGTCATCAGCTGGAATTCATTTAAATTATGTCATCAGCCTGCATTAATTAAGCTGGGCTGATGTCATCAGCCTGCATTCATTAAGCTGATGTCATCAGCCTGCATTAATTAAGCTGAGCTGATGTCATCATACTGCATTAATTAAGCTGATGTCATCAACCTGCATTCATTTAGCTGAGCAGACGTCATCAGCTTGAATTCATTAGGCTGATGTAACCAGCCTGCATTCATTTAGCTGAGCTGATGTCATCAGCCTGCATTCATTAAGCTGACGTCATCAGCTTGAATTCATTAAGCCGATGTCATCAGCCTGCATTAATTAAGCTGAGCTGATGTCATCAGTCTGCATTCATTAAGCTGACGTCATCAGCCTGCATTCATTAAGCTAATGTCATCAGCTGGAATTCATTTAAATGATGTCATCAGCCTGCATTCATTAAGATGACGTCATCAGCCTGCATTCATTTAGCTGATCTGATGTCATCAGCCTGCATTCATTAAGATGACGTCATCAGCCTGCATTCATTTAGCTGATGTCATCAGCCTGCATTCATTAAGCTGATGTCATCAGCTTGAATTAATTAAGCTGATGTCATCAGCCTGCATTAATTAAGCTGAGCTGATGTCATCATACTGCATTAATTAAGCTGATGTCATCAACCTGCATTCATTTAGCTGAGCAGACGTCATCAGCTTGAATTCATTAGGCTGATGTAACCAGCCTGCATTCATTTAGCTGAGCTGATGTCATCAGCCTGCATTCATTAAGCTGACGTCATCAGCTTGAATTCATTAATTTGATGTCATCAGCTTGCATAAATTAAGCTGAGCTGATGTCATCAGCCTGCATTCATTTAGCTGAGCTGATGTCATCAGCCTTGATTCATTAAGCTGATGACATCAGCTTGAATTCACTAAGCTGATGTCATCAGCCTGCATTAATTAAGCTTAGCTGATATCATCAGCCTGCATTAATTAAGCTGAGCTGATGTCATCATCCTGCATTAATTAAGCTGATGTCATCAGCCTGCATTCATTTAGCTAAGCTGATGTCATCAGCCTGCATTCATTAAGCTGATGTCATCAGCTTGAACTCATTAAGCTGATGTCATCAGCCTGCATTAATTAAGCTGAGCTGATGTCATCAGTCTGCATTCATTAAGCTGATGTCATCAGCCTGCATTCATTTAGCTGATCTGATGTCATCAGCCTGCATTCATTAAGCTAATGTCATCAGCTGGAATTCATTTAAATGATGTCATCAGCCTGCATTAATTAAGCTGACGTCATCAGCCTGCATTCATCAAGCTGATTTCATCAGCCATTAATCATTAAGCTGATGTCATCAGCTGGAATTCATTTAAATGATGTCATCAGCCTGCATTAATTAAGCTGGGCTGATGTCATCAGCCTGCATTCATTAAGCTGAGCTGACGTCATCAGCCTGCATTCATTAAGCTGATGTCATCAGCCTTGATTCATTAAGCTGATGTCATCAGCTTGAATTCATTAAGCTGATATCATCAGCCTGCATTAATTAAGCTGAGCTGATGTCATCATCCTTCATTAATTAAGCTGAGGTCATCAGCCTGCATTCATTTAGCTAAGCTGATGTCATCAGCATGCATTCATTAAGCTGACGTCATCAGCCTGCATTCATTAAGCTGATGTCATCAGCTTGAATTCATTAAGCCGATGTCATCAGCCTGCATTAATTAAGCTGAGCTGATGTCATCAGTCTGCATTCATTAAGCTGACGTCATCAGCCTGCATTCATTAAGCTAATGTCATCAGCTGGAATTCATTTAAATGATGTCATCAGCCTGCATTCATTAAGATGACGTCATCAGCCGGCATTCATTTAGCTGATCTGATGTCATCAGCCTGCATTCATTAAGCTAATGTCATCAGCTGGAATTCATTTAAATGATGTCATCAGCCTGCATTCATTAAGATGACGTCATCAGCCTGCATTAATTAAGCTGAGCTGATGTCATCAGCCTGCATTCATTAAGCTGATGTCATCAGCTGGAATTAATTTAAATGATGTCATCAGCCTGCATTAATTAAGCTGACGTCATCAGCCTGCATTCATTAAGCTGATTTCATCAGCCATTAATCATTAAGCTGATGTCATCAGCTGGAATTCATTTAAATGATGCCATCAGCCTGCATTAATTAAGCTGGGCTGATGTCATCAGCCTGCATTCATTAAGCTGATGTCATCAGCCTGCATTAATTAAGCTGAGCTGACGTCATCAGCCTGCATTCATTAAGCTGATGTCATCAGCCTTGATTCATTAAGCTGATGTCATCAGCTTGAATTCATTAAGCTGATATCATCAGCCTGCATTAATTAAGCTGAGCTGATGTCATCATCCTGCATTAAATAAGCTGATGTAATCAGCCTGCATTCATTTAGCTAAGCTGATGTCATCAGCCTGCATTCATTAAGCTGACGTCATCAGCCTGCATTCATTAAGCTGATGTCATCAGCTTGAACTCATTAAGCTGATGTCATCAGCCTGCATTAATTAAGCTGAGATGATGTCATCAGTCTGCATTCATTAAGCTGATGTCATCAGCCTGCATTCATTAAGATGACGTCATCAGCCTGCATTCATTAAGCTAATGTCATCAGCTGGAATTCATTTAGCTGAGCTGATGTCATCAGCCTGCATTCATTAAGCTGACGTCATCAGCTTGAATTCAATAAGCTGATGTCATCAGCTTGCATTAATTAAGCTGAGCTGATGTCATCAGCCTGCATTCATTTAGCTGAGCTGATGTCATCAGCCTGTATTCATTAAGCTGACCTCATCAGCCTGCATTCATTAAGCTGATGTCATCAGCCTTGATTCATTAAGCTGATATCATCAGCTTGAATTCATTAAGCTGATGTCATCAGCTTGAATTCATTAAGCTGATGTCATCAGCTTGCATTAATTAAGCTGAGCTGATGTCATCAGCCTGCATTCATTTTGCTGAGCTGATGTCATCAGCCTGCATTCATTAAGCTGACATTATCAGCCTGCATTCATTGAGCTGATGTCATCACCCTATATTAATTTAGCTGAGCTGATGTCATCAGCCTGTATTCATTAAGCTGACGCCATCAGCCTGCATTCATTAAGCTGACGTTATCAGCCCGCATTCATTGAGCTGATGTCATCAGCCTGCATTCATTAAGCTAATGTCATCAGCTAGAATTCATTTAAATGATGTCATCAGCCTGCATTAATTAAGCTGAGCTGATGTCATCAGTCTGCATTCATTAAGCTGATGTCATCAGCCTGCATTCATTTAGCTGATCTGATGTCATCAGCCTGCATTCATTAAGCTAATGTCATCAGCTGGAATTCATTTAAATGATGTCATCAGCCTGCATTAATTAAGCTGACGTCATCAGCCTGCATTCATCAAGCTGATTTCATCAGCCATTAATCATTAAGCTGATGTCATCAGCTGGAATTCATTTAAATGATGTCATCAGCCTGCATTAATTAAGCTGGGCTGATGTCATCAGCCTGCATTCATTAAGCTGATGTCATCAGCCTGCATTAATTAAGCTGAGCTGACGTCATCAGCCTGCATTCATTAAGCTGATGTCATCAGCCTTGATTCATTAAGCTGATGTCATCAGCTTGAATTCATTAAGCTGATATCATCAGCCTGCATTAATTAAGCTGAGCTGATGTCATCATCCTGCATTAATTAAGCTGATGTCATCAGCCTGCATTCATTTAGCTAAGCTGATGTCATCAGCCTGCATTCATTAAGCTGATGTCATCAGCTTGAACTCATTATGCTGATGTCATCAGCCTGCATTAATTAAGCTGAGCTGATGTCATCAGTCTGCATTCATTAAGCTGATGTCATCAGCCTGCATTCATTAAGATGACGTCATCAGCCTGCATTCATTAAGCTAATGTCATCAGCTGGAATTCATTTAAATGATGTCATCAGCCTGCATTAATTAAGCTGGGCTGTTGTCATCAGCCTGCATTCATTAAGCTGATGTCATCAGCCTGCATTAATTAAGCTGAGCTGATGTCATCAGCCTGCATTCATTAAGATGACGTCATCAGCCTGCATTCATTTAGCTGATCTGATGTCATCAGCCTGCATTCATTAAGCTAATGTCATCAGCTGGAATTCATTTAAATGATGTCATCAGCCTGAATTAATTAAGCTGGGCTGATGTCATCAGCCTGCATTCATTAAGCTGATGTCATCAGCCTGCATTCATTAAGCTGATTTCATGAGCCTTGGTTCATTAAGCTGATGTCATCAGGCTGCATTCATAAAGCTGATGTCATCAGCCTGCATTAATTAAGCTGAGCTGATGTCATCAGCCTGCATTCATTAAGATGATGTCATCAGCCTGCATTCATTTAGCTGATCTGATGTCATCAGCCTGCATTCATTAAGCTAATGTCATCAGCTGGAATTTATTTAAATTATGTCATCAGCCTGCATTAATTAAGCTGAGCTGATATCATCAGCCTGCATTCATTAAGCTGATGTCATCAGCTGGAATTCATTTAAATGATGTCATCAGCGTACATTAATTAAGCTGGGCTGATGTCATCAGCCTGCATTCATTAAGCTGATGTCATCAGCCTGCATTAATTAAGTTGAGCTGATGTCTTCAGCCTGCATTCATTAAGATGACGTCATCAGCCTGCATTCATTTAGCTGATCTGATGTCATCAGCCTGCATTCATTAAGCTAATGTCATCAGCTGGAATTCATTTAAATGATGTCATCAGCCTGCATTAATTAAGCTGAGCTGATGTCATCAGCCTTCATTCATTAAGCTGATGTCATCAGCTGGAATTCATTTAAATGATGTCATCAGCCTGCATTAATTAAGCTGGGCTTATGTCATCAGCCTGCATTCATTAAGCTGATGTCATCAGCCTGCATTCATTAAGCAGATTTCATCAGCCATTAATCATTAAGCTGATGTCATCAGCTGGAATTCATTTAAATGATGTCATCAGCCTGCATTAATTAAGCTGGGCTGATGTCATCAGCCTGCATTCATTAAGCTGAGCTGACGTCATCAGCCTGCATTCATTAAGCTGATGTCATCAGCCTTGATTCATTAAGCTGATGTCATCAGCTTGAATTCATTAAGCTGATATCATCAGCCTGCATTAATTAAGCTGAGCTGATGTCATCATCCTTCATTAATTAAGCTGAGGTCATCAGCCTGCATTCATTTAGCTAAGCTGATGTCATCAGCATGCATTCATTAAGCTGACGTCATCAGCCTGCATTCATTAAGCTGATGTCATCAGCTTGAATTCATTAAGCCGATGTCATCAGCCTGCATTAATTAAGCTGAGCTGATGTCATCAGTCTGCATTCATTAAGCTGACGTCATCAGCCTGCATTCATTAAGCTAATGTCATCAGCTGGAATTCATTTAAATGATGTCATCAGCCTGCATTCATTAAGATGACATCATCAGCCGGCATTCATTTAGCTGATCTGATGTCATCAGCCTGCATTCATTAAGCTAATGTCATCAGCTGGAATTCATTTAAATGATGTCATCAGCCTGCATTAATTAAGCTGAGCTGATGTCATCAGCCTGCATTCATTAAGCTGATATCATCAGCTGGAATTAATTTAAATGATGTCATCAGCCTGCATTAATTAAGCTGACGTCATCAGCCTGCATTCATTAAGCTGATTTCATCAGCCATTAATCATTAAGCTGATGTCATCAGCTGGAATTCATTTAAATGATGCCATCAGCCTGCATTAATTAAGCTGGGCTGATGTCATCAGCCTGCATTCATTAAGCTGATGTCATCAGCCTGCATTAATTAAGCTGAGCTGACGTCATCAGCCTGCATTCATTAAGCTGATGTCATCAGCCTTGATTCATTAAGCTGATGTCATCAGCTTGAATTCATTAAGCTGATATCATCAGCCTGCATTAATTAAGCTGAGCTGATGTCATCATCCTGCATTAAATAAGCTGATGTAATCAGCCTGCATTCATTTAGCTAAGCTGATGTCATCAGCCTGCATTCATTAAGCTGACGTCATCAGCCTGCATTCATTAAGCTGATGTCATCAGCTTGAACTCATTAAGCTGATGTCATCAGCCTGCATTAATTAAGCTGAGATGATGTCATCAGTCTGCATTCATTAAGCTGATGTCATCAGCCTGCATTCATTAAGATGACGTCATCAGCCTGCATTCATTAAGCTAATGTCATCAGCTGGAATTCATTTAGCTGAGCTGATGTCATCAGCCTGCATTCATTAAGCTGACGTCATCAGCTTGAATTCATTAAGCTGATGTCATCAGCTTGCATTAATTAAGCTGAGCTGATGTCATCAGCCTGCATTCATTTAGCTGAGCTGATGTCATCAGCCTGTATTCATTAAGCTGATGTCATCAGCTTGCATTAATTAAGCTGAGCTGATGTCATCAGCCTGCATTCATTTAGCTGAGCTGATGTCATCAGCCTGCATTCATTAAGCTGATGTCATCAGCTTGAACTCATTAAGCTGATGTCATCAGCCTGCATTAATTAAGCTGAGCTGATGTCATCAGTCTGCATTCATTAAGCTGATGTCATCAGCCTGCATTCATTTAGCTGATCTGATGTCATCAGCCTGCATTCATTAAGCTAATGTCATCAGCTGGAATTCATTTAAATGATGTCATCAGCCTGCATTAATTAAGCTGACGTCATCAGCCTGCATTCATCAAGCTGATTTCATCAGCCATTAATCATTAAGCTAATGTCATCAGCTGGAATTCATTTAAATGATGTCATCAGCCTGCATTAATTAAGCTGGGCTGATGTCATCAGCCTGCATTCATTAAGCTGATGTCATCAGCCTGCATTAATTAAGCTGAGCTGACGTCATCAGCCTGCATTCATTAAGCTGATGTCATCAGCCTTGATTCATTAAGCTGATGTCATCAGCTTGAATTCATTAAGCTGATATCATCAGCCTGCATTAATTAAGCTGAGCTGATGTCATCATCCTGCATTAATTAAGCTGATGTCATCAGCCTGCATTCATTTAGCTAAGCTGATGTCATCAGCCTGCATTCATTAAGCTGATGTCATCAGCTTGAACTCATTATGCTGATGTCATCAGCCTGCATTAATTAAGCTGAGCTGATGTCATCAGTCTGCATTCATTAAGCTGATGTCATCAGCCTGCATTCATTAAGATGACGTCATCAGCCTGCATTCATTAAGCTAATGTCATCAGCTGGAATTCATTTAAATGATGTCATCAGCCTGCATTAATTAAGCTGGGCTGTTGTCATCAGCCTGCATTCATTAAGCTGATGTCATCAGCCTGCATTAATTAAGCTGAGCTGATGTCATCAGCCTGCATTCATTAAGATGACGTCATCAGCCTGCATTCATTTAGCTGATCTGATGTCATCAGCCTGCATTCATTAAGCTAATGTCATCAGCTGGAATTCATTTAAATGATGTCATCAGCCTGAATTAATTAAGCTGGGCTGATGTCATCAGCCTGCATTCATTAAGCTGATGTCATCAGCCTGCATTCATTAAGCTGATTTCATGAGCCTTGGTTCATTAAGCTGATGTCATCAGGCTGCATTCATAAAGCTGATGTCATCAGCCTGCATTAATTAAGCTGAGCTGATGTCATCAGCCTGCATTCATTAAGATGATGTCATCAGCCTGCATTCATTTAGCTGATCTGATGTCATCAGCCTGCATTCATTAAGCTAATGTCATCAGCTGGAATTCATTTAAATTATGTCATCAGCCTGCATTAATTAAGCTGAGCTGATATCATCAGCCTGCATTCATTAAGCTGATGTCATCAGCTGGAATTCATTTAAATGATGTCATCAGCGTACATTAATTAAGCTGGGCTGATGTCATCAGCCTGCATTCATTAAGCTGATGTCATCAGCCTGCATTAATTAAGTTGAGCTGATGTCTTCAGCCTGCATTCATTAAGATGACGTCATCAGCCTGCATTCATTTAGCTGATCTGATGTCATCAGCCTGCATTCATTAAGCTAATGTCATCAGCTGGAATTCATTTAAATGATGTCATCAGCCTGCATTAATTAAGCTGAGCTGATGTCATCAGCCTTCATTCATTAAGCTGATGTCATCAGCTGGAATTCATTTAAATGATGTCATCAGCCTGCATTAATTAAGCTGGGCTTATGTCATCAGCCTGCATTCATTAAGCTGATGTCATCAGCCTGCATTCATTAAGCAGATTTCATCAGCCATTAATCATTAAGCTGATGTCATCAGCTGGAATTCATTTAAATGATGTCATCAGCCTGCATTAATTAAGCTGGGCTGATGTCATCAGCCTGCATTCATTAAGCTGAGCTGACGTCATCAGCCTGCATTCATTAAGCTGATGTCATCAGCCTTGATTCATTAAGCTGATGTCATCAGCTTGAATTCATTAAGCTGATATCATCAGCCTGCATTAATTAAGCTGAGCTGATGTCATCATCCTTCATTAATTAAGCTGAGGTCATCAGCCTGCATTCATTTAGCTAAGCTGATGTCATCAGCATGCATTCATTAAGCTGACGTCATCAGCCTGCATTCATTAAGCTGATGTCATCAGCTTGAATTCATTAAGCCGATGTCATCAGCCTGCATTAATTAAGCTGAGCTGATGTCATCAGTCTGCATTCATTAAGCTGACGTCATCAGCCTGCATTCATTAAGCTAATGTCATCAGCTGGAATTCATTTAAATGATGTCATCAGCCTGCATTCATTAAGATGACGTCATCAGCCGGCATTCATTTAGCTAATGTCATCAGCTGGAATTCATTTAAATGATGTCATCAGCCTGCATTAATTAAGCTGAGCTGATGTCATCAGCCTGCATTCATTAAGCTGATGTCATCAGCTGGAATTAATTTAAATGATGTCATCAGCCTGCATTAATTAAGCTGACGTCATCAGCCTGCATTCATTAAGCTGATTTCATCAGCCATTAATCATTAAGCTGATGTCATCAGCTGGAATTCATTTAAATGATGCCATCAGCCTGCATTAATTAAGCTGGGCTGATGTCATCAGCCTGCATTCATTAAGCTGATGTCATCAGCCTGCATTAATTAAGCTGAGCTGACGTCATCAGCCTGCATTCATTAAGCTGATGTCATCAGCCTTGATTCATTAAGCTGATGTCATCAGCTTGAATTCATTAAGCTGATATCATCAGCCTGCATTAATTAAGCTGAGCTGATGTCATCATCCTGCATTAAATAAGCTGATGTAATCAGCCTGCATTCATTTAGCTAAGCTGATGTCATCAGCCTGCATTCATTAAGCTGACGTCATCAGCCTGCATTCATTAAGCTGATGTCATCAGCTTGAACTCATTAAGCTGTTGTCATCAGCCTGCATTAATTAAGCTGAGATGATGTCATCAGTCTGCATTCATTAAGCTGATGTCATCAGCCTGCATTCATTAAGATGACGTCATCAGCCTGCATTCATTAAGCTAATGTCATCAGCTGGAATTCATTTAGCTGAGCTGATGTCATAAGCCTGCATTCATTAAGCTGACGTCATCAGCTTGAATTCATTAAGCTGATGTCATCAGCTTGCATTAATTAAGCTGAGCTGATGTCATCAGCCTGCATTCATTTAGCTGAGCTGATGTCATCAGCCTGTATTCATTAAGCTGACCTCATCAGCCTGCATTCATTAAGCTGATGTCATCAGCCTTGATTCATTAAGCTGATATCATCAGCTTGAATTCATTAAGCTGATGTCATCAGCTTGAATTCATTAAGCTGATGTCATCAGCTTGCATTAATTAAGCTGAGCTGATGTCATCAGCCTGCATTCATTTTGCTGAGCTGATGTCATCAGCCTGCATTCATTAAGCTGACGTTATCAGCCTGCATTCATTGAGCTGATGTCATCACCCTATATTAATTTAGCTGAGCTGATGTCATCAGCCTGTATTCATTAAGCTGACGCCATCAGCCTGCATTCATTAAGCTGACGTTATCAGCCCGCATTCATTGAGCTGATGTCATCAGCCTGCATTCATTAAGCTAATGTCATCAGCTAGAATTCATTTAAATGATGTCATCAGCCTGCATTAATTAAGCTGAGCTGATGTCATCGGCCTGCATTCATTAAGCTGGGCTGATGTCATCAGCCTGCATTCATTAGGCTGATGTCATCAGCCTGCATTAATTAAGCTGTGCTGATGTCATCAGCCTGCAGTCATTAAGATGACGTCATCAGCCTGCATTCATTTAGCTGATCTGATGTCATCAGCCTGCATTCATTAAGCTAATGTCATCAGCTGGAATTCATTTAAATGATGTCATCAGCCTGCATTAATTAAGCTGACGTGATCAGCCTGCATTCATTAAGCTGATGTCATCAGCCTGCATTCATTAAGATGACGTCATCAGCCTGCATTCATTAAGCTGATGTCATCAGCTTGAATTCATTAAGCCGATGTCATCAGCCTGCATTAATTAAGCTGAGCTGATGTCATCAGTCTGCATTCATTAAGCTGACGTCATCAGCCTGCATTCATTAAGCTAATGTCATCAGCTGGAATTCATTTAAATGATGTCATCAGCCTGCATTCATTAAGATGACGTCATCAGCCGGCATTCATTTAGCTGATCTGATGTCATCAGCCTGCATTCATTAAGCTAATGTCATCAGCTGGAATTCATTTAAATGATGTCATCAGCCTGCATTAATTAAGCTGAGCTGATGTCATCAGCCTGCATTCATTAAGCTGATGTCATCAGCTGGAATTAATTTAAATGATGTCATCAGCCTGCATTAATTAAGCTGACGTCATCAGCCTGCATTTATTAAGCTGATTTCATCAGCCATTAAAATTAAGCTGATGTCATCAGCTGGAATTCATTTAAATGATGCCATCAGCCTGCATTAATTAAGCTGGGCTGATGTCATCAGCCTGCATTCATTAAGCTGATGTCATCAGCCTGCATTAATTAAGCTGAGCTGACGTCATCAGCCTGCATTCATTAAGCTGATGTCATCAGCCTTGATTCATTAAGCTGATGTCATCAGCTTGAATTCATTAAGCTGATATCATCAGCCTGCATTAATTAAGCTGAGCTGATGTCATCATCCTGCATTAAATAAGCTGATGTAATCAGCCTGCATTCATTTAGCTAAGCTGATGTCATCAGCCTGCATTCATTAAGCTGACGTCATCAGCCTGCATTCATTAAGCTGATGTCATCAGCTTGAACTCATTAAGCTGATGTCATCAGCCTGCATTAATTAAGCTGAGATGATGTCATCAGTCTGCATTCATTAAGCTGATGTCATCAGCCTGCATTCATTAAGATGACGTCATCAGCCTGCATTCATTAAGCTAATGTCATCAGCTGGAATTCATTTAGCTGAGCTGATGTCATCAGCCTGCATTCATTAAGCTGACGTCATCAGCTTGAATTCATTAAGCTGATGTCATCAGCTTGCATTAATTAAGCTGAGCTGATGTCATCAGCCTGCATTCATTTAGCTGAGCTGATGTCATCAGCCTGTATTCATTAAGCTGACCTCATCAGCCTGCATTCATTAAGCTGATGTCATCAGCCTTGATTCATTAAGCTGATATCATCAGCTTGAATTCATTAAGCTGATGTCATCAGCTTGAATTCATTAAGCTGATGTCATCAGCTTGCATTAATTAAGCTGAGCTGATGTCATCAGCCTGCATTCATTTTGCTGAGCTGATGTCATCAGCCTGCATTCATTAAGCTGACGTTATCAGCCTGCATTCATTGGCTGATGTCATCACCCTATATTAATTTAGCTGAGCTGATGTCATCAGCCTGTATTCATTAAGCTGACGCCATCAGCCTGCATTCATTAAGCTGACGTTATCAGCCCGCATTCATTGAGCTGATGTCATCAGCCTGCATTCATTAAGCTAATGTCATCAGCTAGAATTCATTTAAATGATGTCATCAGCCTGCATTAATTAAGCTGAGCTGATGTCATCGGCCTGCATTCATTAAGCTGGGCTGATGTCATCAGCCTGCATTCATTAGGCTGATGTCATCAGCCTGCATTAATTAAGCTGTGCTGATGTCATCAGCCTGCAGTCATTAAGATGACGTCATCAGCCTGCATTCATTTAGCTGATCTGATGTCATCAGCCTGCATTCATTAAGCTAATGTCATCAGCTGGAATTCATTTAAATGATGTCATCAGCCTGCATTAATTAAGCTGACGTGATCAGCCTGCATTCATTAAGCTGATGTCATCAGCCTGCATTCATTAAGATGACGTCATCAGCCTGCATTCATTAAGCTAATGTCATCAGCTGGAATTCATTTAAATCATGTCATCAGCCTGCATTAATTAAGCTGGGCTGTTGTCATCAGCCTGCATTCATTAAGCTGATGTCATCAGCCTGCATTAATTAAGCTGAGCTGATGTCATCAGCCTGCATTCATTAAGATGACGTCATCAGCCTGCATTCATTTAGCTGATCTGATGTCATCAGCCTGCATTCATTAAGCTAATGTCATCAGCTGGAATTCATTTAAATGATGTCATCAGCCTGAATTAATTAAGCTGGGCTGATGTCATCAGCCTGCATTCATTAAGCTGATGTCATCAGCCTGCATTCATTAAGCTGATTTCATGAGCCTTGGTTCATTAAGCTGATGTCATCAGGCTGCATTCATAAAGCTGATGTCATCAGCCTGCATTAATTAAGCTGAGCTGATGTCATCAGCCTGCATTCATTAAGATGACGTCATCAGCCTGCATTCATTTAGCTGATCTGATGTCATCAGCCTGCATTCATTAAGCTAATGTCATCAGCTGGAATTCATTTAAATGATGTCATCAGCCTGCATTAATTAAGCTGAGCTGATGTCATCAGCCTGCATTCATTAAGCTGATGTCATCAGCTGGAATTCATTTAAATGATGTCATCAGCCTACATTAATTAAGCTGGGCTGATGTCATCAGCCTGCATTAATTAAGCTGAGCTTATGTCATCAGCCTGCATTCATTAAGCTGATGTCATCAGCTGGAATTCATTTAAATTATGTCATCAGCCTGCATTAATTAAGCTGGGCTGATGTCATCAGCCTGCATTCATTAAGCTGATGTCATCAGCCTGCATTAATTAAGCTGAGCTGATGTCATCATACTGCATTAATTAAGCTGATGTCATCAACCTGCATTCATTTAGCTGAGCAGACGTCATCAGCTTGAATTCATTAGGCTGATGTAACCAGCCTGCATTCATTTAGCTGAGCTGATGTCATCAGCCTGCATTCATTAAGCTGACGTCATCAGCTTGAATTCATTAAGCCGATGTCATCAGCCTGCATTAATTAAGCTGAGCTGATGTCATCAGTCTGCATTCATTAAGCTGACGTCATCAGCCTGCATTCATTAAGCTAATGTCATCAGCTGGAATTCATTTAAATGATGTCATCAGCCTGCATTCATTAAGATGACGTCATCAGCCTGCATTCATTTAGCTGATCTGATGTCATCAGCCTGCATTCATTAAGATGACGTCATCAGCCTGCATTCATTTAGCTGATGTCATCAGCCTGCATTCATTAAGCTGATGTCATCAGCTTGAATTAATTAAGCTGATGTCATCAGCCTGCATTAATTAAGCTGAGCTGATGTCATCATACTGCATTAATTAAGCTGATGTCATCAACCTGCATTCATTTAGCTGAGCAGACGTCATCAGCTTGAATTCATTAGGCTGATGTAACCAGCCTGCATTCATTTAGCTGAGCTGATGTCATCAGCCTGCATTCATTAAGCTGACGTCATCAGCTTGAATTCATTAATTTGATGTCATCAGCTTGCATAAATTAAGCTGAGCTGATGTCATCAGCCTGCATTCATTTAGCTGAGCTGATGTCATCAGCCTTGATTCATTAAGCTGATGACATCAGCTTGAATTCACTAAGCTGATGTCATCAGCCTGCATTAATTAAGCTTAGCTGATATCATCAGCCTGCATTAATTAAGCTGAGCTGATGTCATCATCCTGCATTAATTAAGCTGATGTCATCAGCCTGCATTCATTTAGCTAAGCTGATGTCATCAGCCTGCATTCATTAAGCTGATGTCATCAGCTTGAACTCATTAAGCTGATGTCATCAGCCTGCATTAATTAAGCTGAGCTGATGTCATCAGTCTGCATTCATTAAGCTGATGTCATCAGCCTGCATTCATTTAGCTGATCTGATGTCATCAGCCTGCATTCATTAAGCTAATGTCATCAGCTGGAATTCATTTAAATGATGTCATCAGCCTGCATTAATTAAGCTGACGTCATCAGCCTGCATTCATCAAGCTGATTTCATCAGCCATTAATCATTAAGCTGATGTCATCAGCTGGAATTCATTTAAATGATGTCATCAGCCTGCATTAATTAAGCTGGGCTGATGTCATCAGCCTGCATTCATTAAGCTGAGCTGACGTCATCAGCCTGCATTCATTAAGCTGATGTCATCAGCCTTGATTCATTAAGCTGATGTCATCAGCTTGAATTCATTAAGCTGATATCATCAGCCTGCATTAATTAAGCTGAGCTGATGTCATCATCCTTCATTAATTAAGCTGAGGTCATCAGCCTGCATTCATTTAGCTAAGCTGATGTCATCAGCATGCATTCATTAAGCTGACGTCATCAGCCTGCATTCATTAAGCTGATGTCATCAGCTTGAATTCATTAAGCCGATGTCATCAGCCTGCATTAATTAAGCTGAGCTGATGTCATCAGTCTGCATTCATTAAGCTGACGTCATCAGCCTGCATTCATTAAGCTAATGTCATCAGCTGGAATTCATTTAAATGATGTCATCAGCCTGCATTCATTAAGATGACGTCATCAGCCGGCATTCATTTAGCTGATCTGATGTCATCAGCCTGCATTCATTAAGCTAATGTCATCAGCTGGAATTCATTTAAATGATGTCATCAGCCTGCATTCATTAAGATGACGTCATCAGCCTGCATTAATTAAGCTGAGCTGATGTCATCAGCCTGCATTCATTAAGCTGATGTCATCAGCTGGAATTAATTTAAATGATGTCATCAGCCTGCATTAATTAAGCTGACGTCATCAGCCTGCATTCATTAAGCTGATTTCATCAGCCATTAATCATTAAGCTGATGTCATCAGCTGGAATTCATTTAAATGATGCCATCAGCCTGCATTAATTAAGCTGGGCTGATGTCATCAGCCTGCATTCATTAAGCTGATGTCATCAGCCTGCATTAATTAAGCTGAGCTGACGTCATCAGCCTGCATTCATTAAGCTGATGTCATCAGCCTTGATTCATTAAGCTGATGTCATCAGCTTGAATTCATTAAGCTGATATCATCAGCCTGCATTAATTAAGCTGAGCTGATGTCATCATCCTGCATTAAATAAGCTGATGTAATCAGCCTGCATTCATTTAGCTAAGCTGATGTCATCAGCCTGCATTCATTAAGCTGACGTCATCAGCCTGCATTCATTAAGCTGATGTCATCAGCTTGAACTCATTAAGCTGATGTCATCAGCCTGCATTAATTAAGCTGAGATGATGTCATCAGTCTGCATTCATTAAGCTGATGTCATCAGCCTGCATTCATTAAGATGACGTCATCAGCCTGCATTCATTAAGCTAATGTCATCAGCTGGAATTCATTTAGCTGAGCTGATGTCATCAGCCTGCATTCATTAAGCTGACGTCATCAGCTTGAATTCAATAAGCTGATGTCATCAGCTTGCATTAATTAAGCTGAGCTGATGTCATCAGCCTGCATTCATTTAGCTGAGCTGATGTCATCAGCCTGTATTCATTAAGCTGACCTCATCAGCCTGCATTCATTAAGCTGATGTCATCAGCCTTGATTCATTAAGCTGATATCATCAGCTTGAATTCATTAAGCTGATGTCATCAGCTTGAATTCATTAAGCTGATGTCATCAGCTTGCATTAATTAAGCTGAGCTGATGTCATCAGCCTGCATTCATTTTGCTGAGCTGATGTCATCAGCCTGCATTCATTAAGCTGACATTATCAGCCTGCATTCATTGAGCTGATGTCATCACCCTATATTAATTTAGCTGAGCTGATGTCATCAGCCTGTATTCATTAAGCTGACGCCATCAGCCTGCATTCATTAAGCTGACGTTATCAGCCCGCATTCATTGAGCTGATGTCATCAGCCTGCATTCATTAAGCTAATGTCATCAGCTAGAATTCATTTAAATGATGTCATCAGCCTGCATTAATTAAGCTGAGCTGATGTCATCAGTCTGCATTCATTAAGCTGATGTCATCAGCCTGCATTCATTTAGCTGATCTGATGTCATCAGCCTGCATTCATTAAGCTAATGTCATCAGCTGGAATTCATTTAAATGATGTCATCAGCCTGCATTAATTAAGCTGACGTCATCAGCCTGCATTCATCAAGCTGATTTCATCAGCCATTAATCATTAAGCTGATGTCATCAGCTGGAATTCATTTAAATGATGTCATCAGCCTGCATTAATTAAGCTGGGCTGATGTCATCAGCCTGCATTCATTAAGCTGATGTCATCAGCCTGCATTAATTAAGCTGAGCTGACGTCATCAGCCTGCATTCATTAAGCTGATGTCATCAGCCTTGATTCATTAAGCTGATGTCATCAGCTTGAATTCATTAAGCTGATATCATCAGCCTGCATTAATTAAGCTGAGCTGATGTCATCATCCTGCATTAATTAAGCTGATGTCATCAGCCTGCATTCATTTAGCTAAGCTGATGTCATCAGCCTGCATTCATTAAGCTGATGTCATCAGCTTGAACTCATTATGCTGATGTCATCAGCCTGCATTAATTAAGCTGAGCTGATGTCATCAGTCTGCATTCATTAAGCTGATGTCATCAGCCTGCATTCATTAAGATGACGTCATCAGCCTGCATTCATTAAGCTAATGTCATCAGCTGGAATTCATTTAAATGATGTCATCAGCCTGCATTAATTAAGCTGGGCTGTTGTCATCAGCCTGCATTCATTAAGCTGATGTCATCAGCCTGCATTAATTAAGCTGAGCTGATGTCATCAGCCTGCATTCATTAAGATGACGTCATCAGCCTGCATTCATTTAGCTGATCTGATGTCATCAGCCTGCATTCATTAAGCTAATGTCATCAGCTGGAATTCATTTAAATGATGTCATCAGCCTGAATTAATTAAGCTGGGCTGATGTCATCAGCCTGCATTCATTAAGCTGATGTCATCAGCCTGCATTCATTAAGCTGATTTCATGAGCCTTGGTTCATTAAGCTGATGTCATCAGGCTGCATTCATAAAGCTGATGTCATCAGCCTGCATTAATTAAGCTGAGCTGATGTCATCAGCCTGCATTCATTAAGATGATGTCATCAGCCTGCATTCATTTAGCTGATCTGATGTCATCAGCCTGCATTCATTAAGCTAATGTCATCAGCTGGAATTTATTTAAATTATGTCATCAGCCTGCATTAATTAAGCTGAGCTGATATCATCAGCCTGCATTCATTAAGCTGATGTCATCAGCTGGAATTCATTTAAATGATGTCATCAGCGTACATTAATTAAGCTGGGCTGATGTCATCAGCCTGCATTCATTAAGCTGATGTCATCAGCCTGCATTAATTAAGTTGAGCTGATGTCTTCAGCCTGCATTCATTAAGATGACGTCATCAGCCTGCATTCATTTAGCTGATCTGATGTCATCAGCCTGCATTCATTAAGCTAATGTCATCAGCTGGAATTCATTTAAATGATGTCATCAGCCTGCATTAATTAAGCTGAGCTGATGTCATCAGCCTTCATTCATTAAGCTGATGTCATCAGCTGGAATTCATTTAAATGATGTCATCAGCCTGCATTAATTAAGCTGGGCTTATGTCATCAGCCTGCATTCATTAAGCTGATGTCATCAGCCTGCATTCATTAAGCAGATTTCATCAGCCATTAATCATTAAGCTGATGTCATCAGCTGGAATTCATTTAAATGATGTCATCAGCCTGCATTAATTAAGCTGGGCTGATGTCATCAGCCTGCATTCATTAAGCTGAGCTGACGTCATCAGCCTGCATTCATTAAGCTGATGTCATCAGCCTTGATTCATTAAGCTGATGTCATCAGCTTGAATTCATTAAGCTGATATCATCAGCCTGCATTAATTAAGCTGAGCTGATGTCATCATCCTTCATTAATTAAGCTGAGGTCATCAGCCTGCATTCATTTAGCTAAGCTGATGTCATCAGCATGCATTCATTAAGCTGACGTCATCAGCCTGCATTCATTAAGCTGATGTCATCAGCTTGAATTCATTAAGCCGATGTCATCAGCCTGCATTAATTAAGCTGAGCTGATGTCATCAGTCTGCATTCATTAAGCTGACGTCATCAGCCTGCATTCATTAAGCTAATGTCATCAGCTGGAATTCATTTAAATGATGTCATCAGCCTGCATTCATTAAGATGACATCATCAGCCGGCATTCATTTAGCTGATCTGATGTCATCAGCCTGCATTCATTAAGCTAATGTCATCAGCTGGAATTCATTTAAATGATGTCATCAGCCTGCATTAATTAAGCTGAGCTGATGTCATCAGCCTGCATTCATTAAGCTGATATCATCAGCTGGAATTAATTTAAATGATGTCATCAGCCTGCATTAATTAAGCTGACGTCATCAGCCTGCATTCATTAAGCTGATTTCATCAGCCATTAATCATTAAGCTGATGTCATCAGCTGGAATTCATTTAAATGATGCCATCAGCCTGCATTAATTAAGCTGGGCTGATGTCATCAGCCTGCATTCATTAAGCTGATGTCATCAGCCTGCATTAATTAAGCTGAGCTGACGTCATCAGCCTGCATTCATTAAGCTGATGTCATCAGCCTTGATTCATTAAGCTGATGTCATCAGCTTGAATTCATTAAGCTGATATCATCAGCCTGCATTAATTAAGCTGAGCTGATGTCATCATCCTGCATTAAATAAGCTGATGTAATCAGCCTGCATTCATTTAGCTAAGCTGATGTCATCAGCCTGCATTCATTAAGCTGACGTCATCAGCCTGCATTCATTAAGCTGATGTCATCAGCTTGAACTCATTAAGCTGATGTCATCAGCCTGCATTAATTAAGCTGAGATGATGTCATCAGTCTGCATTCATTAAGCTGATGTCATCAGCCTGCATTCATTAAGATGACGTCATCAGCCTGCATTCATTAAGCTAATGTCATCAGCTGGAATTCATTTAGCTGAGCTGATGTCATCAGCCTGCATTCATTAAGCTGACGTCATCAGCTTGAATTCATTAAGCTGATGTCATCAGCTTGCATTAATTAAGCTGAGCTGATGTCATCAGCCTGCATTCATTTAGCTGAGCTGATGTCATCAGCCTGTATTCATTAAGCTGATGTCATCAGCTTGCATTAATTAAGCTGAGCTGATGTCATCAGCCTGCATTCATTTAGCTGAGCTGATGTCATCAGCCTGCATTCATTAAGCTGATGTCATCAGCTTGAACTCATTAAGCTGATGTCATCAGCCTGCATTAATTAAGCTGAGCTGATGTCATCAGTCTGCATTCATTAAGCTGATGTCATCAGCCTGCATTCATTTAGCTGATCTGATGTCATCAGCCTGCATTCATTAAGCTAATGTCATCAGCTGGAATTCATTTAAATGATGTCATCAGCCTGCATTAATTAAGCTGACGTCATCAGCCTGCATTCATCAAGCTGATTTCATCAGCCATTAATCATTAAGCTAATGTCATCAGCTGGAATTCATTTAAATGATGTCATCAGCCTGCATTAATTAAGCTGGGCTGATGTCATCAGCCTGCATTCATTAAGCTGATGTCATCAGCCTGCATTAATTAAGCTGAGCTGACGTCATCAGCCTGCATTCATTAAGCTGATGTCATCAGCCTTGATTCATTAAGCTGATGTCATCAGCTTGAATTCATTAAGCTGATATCATCAGCCTGCATTAATTAAGCTGAGCTGATGTCATCATCCTGCATTAATTAAGCTGATGTCATCAGCCTGCATTCATTTAGCTAAGCTGATGTCATCAGCCTGCATTCATTAAGCTGATGTCATCAGCTTGAACTCATTATGCTGATGTCATCAGCCTGCATTAATTAAGCTGAGCTGATGTCATCAGTCTGCATTCATTAAGCTGATGTCATCAGCCTGCATTCATTAAGATGACGTCATCAGCCTGCATTCATTAAGCTAATGTCATCAGCTGGAATTCATTTAAATGATGTCATCAGCCTGCATTAATTAAGCTGGGCTGTTGTCATCAGCCTGCATTCATTAAGCTGATGTCATCAGCCTGCATTAATTAAGCTGAGCTGATGTCATCAGCCTGCATTCATTAAGATGACGTCATCAGCCTGCATTCATTTAGCTGATCTGATGTCATCAGCCTGCATTCATTAAGCTAATGTCATCAGCTGGAATTCATTTAAATGATGTCATCAGCCTGAATTAATTAAGCTGGGCTGATGTCATCAGCCTGCATTCATTAAGCTGATGTCATCAGCCTGCATTCATTAAGCTGATTTCATGAGCCTTGGTTCATTAAGCTGATGTCATCAGGCTGCATTCATAAAGCTGATGTCATCAGCCTGCATTAATTAAGCTGAGCTGATGTCATCAGCCTGCATTCATTAAGATGATGTCATCAGCCTGCATTCATTTAGCTGATCTGATGTCATCAGCCTGCATTCATTAAGCTAATGTCATCAGCTGGAATTCATTTAAATTATGTCATCAGCCTGCATTAATTAAGCTGAGCTGATATCATCAGCCTGCATTCATTAAGCTGATGTCATCAGCTGGAATTCATTTAAATGATGTCATCAGCGTACATTAATTAAGCTGGGCTGATGTCATCAGCCTGCATTCATTAAGCTGATGTCATCAGCCTGCATTAATTAAGTTGAGCTGATGTCTTCAGCCTGCATTCATTAAGATGACGTCATCAGCCTGCATTCATTTAGCTGATCTGATGTCATCAGCCTGCATTCATTAAGCTAATGTCATCAGCTGGAATTCATTTAAATGATGTCATCAGCCTGCATTAATTAAGCTGAGCTGATGTCATCAGCCTTCATTCATTAAGCTGATGTCATCAGCTGGAATTCATTTAAATGATGTCATCAGCCTGCATTAATTAAGCTGGGCTTATGTCATCAGCCTGCATTCATTAAGCTGATGTCATCAGCCTGCATTCATTAAGCAGATTTCATCAGCCATTAATCATTAAGCTGATGTCATCAGCTGGAATTCATTTAAATGATGTCATCAGCCTGCATTAATTAAGCTGGGCTGATGTCATCAGCCTGCATTCATTAAGCTGAGCTGACGTCATCAGCCTGCATTCATTAAGCTGATGTCATCAGCCTTGATTCATTAAGCTGATGTCATCAGCTTGAATTCATTAAGCTGATATCATCAGCCTGCATTAATTAAGCTGAGCTGATGTCATCATCCTTCATTAATTAAGCTGAGGTCATCAGCCTGCATTCATTTAGCTAAGCTGATGTCATCAGCATGCATTCATTAAGCTGACGTCATCAGCCTGCATTCATTAAGCTGATGTCATCAGCTTGAATTCATTAAGCCGATGTCATCAGCCTGCATTAATTAAGCTGAGCTGATGTCATCAGTCTGCATTCATTAAGCTGACGTCATCAGCCTGCATTCATTAAGCTAATGTCATCAGCTGGAATTCATTTAAATGATGTCATCAGCCTGCATTCATTAAGATGACGTCATCAGCCGGCATTCATTTAGCTAATGTCATCAGCTGGAATTCATTTAAATGATGTCATCAGCCTGCATTAATTAAGCTGAGCTGATGTCATCAGCCTGCATTCATTAAGCTGATGTCATCAGCTGGAATTAATTTAAATGATGTCATCAGCCTGCATTAATTAAGCTGACGTCATCAGCCTGCATTCATTAAGCTGATTTCATCAGCCATTAATCATTAAGCTGATGTCATCAGCTGGAATTCATTTAAATGATGCCATCAGCCTGCATTAATTAAGCTGGGCTGATGTCATCAGCCTGCATTCATTAAGCTGATGTCATCAGCCTGCATTAATTAAGCTGAGCTGACGTCATCAGCCTGCATTCATTAAGCTGATGTCATCAGCCTTGATTCATTAAGCTGATGTCATCAGCTTGAATTCATTAAGCTGATATCATCAGCCTGCATTAATTAAGCTGAGCTGATGTCATCATCCTGCATTAAATAAGCTGATGTAATCAGCCTGCATTCATTTAGCTAAGCTGATGTCATCAGCCTGCATTCATTAAGCTGACGTCATCAGCCTGCATTCATTAAGCTGATGTCATCAGCTTGAACTCATTAAGCTGTTGTCATCAGCCTGCATTAATTAAGCTGAGATGATGTCATCAGTCTGCATTCATTAAGCTGATGTCATCAGCCTGCATTCATTAAGATGACGTCATCAGCCTGCATTCATTAAGCTAATGTCATCAGCTGGAATTCATTTAGCTGAGCTGATGTCATAAGCCTGCATTCATTAAGCTGACGTCATCAGCTTGAATTCATTAAGCTGATGTCATCAGCTTGCATTAATTAAGCTGAGCTGATGTCATCAGCCTGCATTCATTTAGCTGAGCTGATGTCATCAGCCTGTATTCATTAAGCTGACCTCATCAGCCTGCATTCATTAAGCTGATGTCATCAGCCTTGATTCATTAAGCTGATATCATCAGCTTGAATTCATTAAGCTGATGTCATCAGCTTGAATTCATTAAGCTGATGTCATCAGCTTGCATTAATTAAGCTGAGCTGATGTCATCAGCCTGCATTCATTTTGCTGAGCTGATGTCATCAGCCTGCATTCATTAAGCTGACGTTATCAGCCTGCATTCATTGAGCTGATGTCATCACCCTATATTAATTTAGCTGAGCTGATGTCATCAGCCTGTATTCATTAAGCTGACGCCATCAGCCTGCATTCATTAAGCTGACGTTATCAGCCCGCATTCATTGAGCTGATGTCATCAGCCTGCATTCATTAAGCTAATGTCATCAGCTAGAATTCATTTAAATGATGTCATCAGCCTGCATTAATTAAGCTGAGCTGATGTCATCGGCCTGCATTCATTAAGCTGGGCTGATGTCATCAGCCTGCATTCATTAGGCTGATGTCATCAGCCTGCATTAATTAAGCTGTGCTGATGTCATCAGCCTGCAGTCATTAAGATGACGTCATCAGCCTGCATTCATTTAGCTGATCTGATGTCATCAGCCTGCATTCATTAAGCTAATGTCATCAGCTGGAATTCATTTAAATGATGTCATCAGCCTGCATTAATTAAGCTGACGTGATCAGCCTGCATTCATTAAGCTGATGTCATCAGCCTGCATTCATTAAGATGACGTCATCAGCCTGCATTCATTAAGCTAATGTCATCAGCTGGAATTCATTTAAATCATGTCATCAGCCTGCATTAATTAAGCTTGGCTGTTGTCATCAGCCTGCATTCATTAAGCTGATGCCATCAGCCTGCATTAATTAAGCTGAGCTGATGTCATCAGCCTGCATTCATTAAGATGACGTCATCAGCCTGAATTCATTTAGCTGATCTGATGTCATCAGCCTGCATTCATTAAGCTAATGTCATCAGCTGGAATTCATTTAAATGATGTCATCAGCCTGAATTAATTAAGCTGGGCTGATGTCATCAGCCTGCATTCATTAAGCTGATGTCATCAGCCTGCATTCATTAAGCTGATTTCATGAGCCTTGGTTCATTAAGCTGATGTCATCAGGCTGCATTCATAAAGCTGATGTCATCAGCCTGCATTAATTAAGCTGAGCTGATGTCATCAGCCTGCATTCATTAAGATGACGTCATCAGCCTGCATTCATTTAGCTGATCTGATGTCATCAGCCTGCATTCATTAAGCTAATGTCATCAGCTGGAATTCATTTAAATGATGTCATCAGCCTGCATTAATTAAGCTGAGCTGATGTCATCAGCCTGCATTCATTAAGCTGATGTCATCAGCTGGAATTCATTTAAATGATGTCATCAGCCTACATTAATTAAGCTGGGCTGATGTCATCAGCCTGCATTAATTAAGCTGGGCTTATGTCATCAGCCTGCATTCATTAAGCTGATGTCATCAGCCTGCATTAATTAAGCTGAGCTGACGTCATCAGCCTGCATTCATTAAGCTGATGTCATCAGCCTTGATTCATTAAGCTGATTTCATCAGCCATTAATCATTAAGCTGATGTCATCAGCTGGAATTCATTTAAATTATGTCATCAGCCTGCATTAATTAAGCTGGGCTGATGTCATCAGCCTGCATTCATTAAGCTGATGTCATCAGCCTGCATTAATTAAGCTGAGCTGACGTCATCAGCCTGCATTCATTAAGATGACGTCATCAGCCTGCATTCATTTAGCTGATCTGATGTCATCAGCCTGCATTCATTAAGCTAATGTCATCAGCTGGAATTCATTTAAATGATGTCATCAGCCTGCATTAATTAAGCTGAGCTGATGTCATCAGCCTTCATTCATTAAGCTGATGTCATCAGCTGGAATTCATTTAAATGATGTCATCAGCCTGCATTAATTAAGCTGGGCTTATGTCATCAGCCTGCATTCATTAAGCTGATGTCATCAGCCTGCATTCATTAAGCTGATTTCATCAGCCATTAATCATTAAGCTGATGTCATCAGCTGGAATTCATTTAAATTATGTCATCAGCCTGCATTAATTAAGCTGGGCTGATGTCATCAGCCTGCATTCATTAAGCTGATGTCATCAGCCTGCATTAATTAAGCTGAGCTGACGTCATCAGCCTGCATTCATTAAGCTGATGTCATCAGCCTTGATTCATTAAGCTGATGTCATCAGTTTGAATTCATTAAGCTGATGTCATCAGCTTGAATTCATTAAGCTGATATCATCAGCCTGCATTAATTAAGCTGAGCTGATGTCATCATCCTGCATTAATTAAGCTGATGTCATCAGCCTGCATTCATTTAGCTAAGCTGATGTCATCAGCCTGCATTCATTAAGCTGATGTCATCAGCTTGAACTCATTAAGCTGATGTCATCAGCCTGCATTAATTAAGCTGAGCTGATGTCATCAGTCTGCATTCATTAAGCTGATGTCATCAGCCTGCATTCATTTAGCTGATCTGATGTCATCAGCCTGCATTCATTAAGCTAATGTCATCAGCTGGAATTCATTTAAATGATGTCATCAGCCTGCATTAATTAAGCTGACGTCATCAGCCTGCATTCATCAAGCTGATTTCATCAGCCATTAATCATTAAGCTGATGTCATCAGCTGGAATTCATTTAAATGATGTCATCAGCCTGCATTAATTAAGCTGGGCTGATGTCATCAGCCTGCATTCATTAAGCTGATGTCATCAGCCTGCATTAATTAAGCTGAGCTGACGTCATCAGCCTGGATTCATTAAGCTGATGTCATCAGCCTTGATTCATTAAGCTGATGTCATCAGCTTGAATTCATTAAGCTGATATCATCAGCCTGCATTAATTAAGCTGAGCTGATGTCATCATCCTGCATTAATTAAGCTGATGTCATCAGCCTTGATTCATTAAGCTGATATCATCAGCTTGAATTCATTAAGCTGATGTCATCAGCTTGAATTCATTAAGCTGATGTCATCAGCTTGCATTAATTAAGCTGAGCTGATGTCATCAGCCTGCATTCATTTTGCTGAGCTGATGTCATCAGCCTGCATTCATTAAGCTGACGTTATCAGCCTGCATTCATTGAGCTGATGTCATCACCCTATATTAATTTAGCTGAGCTGATGTCATCAGCCTGTATTCATTAAGCTGACGCCATCAGCCTGCATTCATTAAGCTGACGTTATCAGCCCGCATTCATTGAGCTGATGTCATCAGCCTGCATTCATTAAGCTAATGTCATCAGCTAGAATTCATTTAAATGATGTCATCAGCCTGCATTAATTAAGCTGAGCTGATGTCATCGGCCTGCATTCATTAAGCTGGGCTGATGTCATCAGCCTGCATTCATTAGGCTGATGTCATCAGCCTGCATTAATTAAGCTGTGCTGATGTCATCAGCCTGCAGTCATTAAGATGACGTCATCAGCCTGCATTCATTTAGCTGATCTGATGTCATCAGCCTGCATTCATTAAGCTAATGTCATCAGCTGGAATTCATTTAAATGATGTCATCAGCCTGCATTAATTAAGCTGACGTGATCAGCCTGCATTCATTAAGCTGATGTCATCAGCCTGCATTCATTAAGATGACGTCATCAGCCTGCATTCATTAAGCTAATGTCATCAGCTGGAATTCATTTAAATCATGTCATCAGCCTGCATTAATTAAGCTTGGCTGTTGTCATCAGCCTGCATTCATTAAGCTGATGTCATCAGCCTGCATTAATTAAGCTGAGCTGATGTCATCAGCCTGCATTCATTAAGATGACGTCATCAGCCTGAATTCATTTAGCTGATCTGATGTCATCAGCCTGCATTCATTAAGCTAATGTCATCAGCTGGAATTCATTTAAATGATGTCATCAGCCTGAATTAATTAAGCTGGGCTGATGTCATCAGCCTGCATTCATTAAGCTGATGTCATCAGCCTGCATTCATTAAGCTGATTTCATGAGCCTTGGTTCATTAAGCTGATGTCATCAGGCTGCATTCATAAAGCTGATGTCATCAGCCTGCATTAATTAAGCTGAGCTGATGTCATCAGCCTGCATTCATTAAGATGACGTCATCAGCCTGCATTCATTTAGCTGATCTGATGTCATCAGCCTGCATTCATTAAGCTAATGTCATCAGCTGGAATTCATTTAAATGATGTCATCAGCCTGCATTAATTAAGCTGAGCTGATGTCATCAGCCTGCATTCATTAAGCTGATGTCATCAGCTGGAATTCATTTAAATGATGTCATCAGCCTACATTAATTAAGCTGGGCTGATGTCATCAGCCTGCATTAATTAAGCTGGGCTTATGTCATCAGCCTGCATTCATTAAGCTGATGTCATCAGCCTGCATTAATTAAGCTGAGCTGACGTCATCAGCCTGCATTCATTAAGCTGATGTCATCAGCCTTGATTCATTAAGCTGATTTCATCAGCCATTAATCATTAAGCTGATGTCATCAGCTGGAATTCATTTAAATTATGTCATCAGCCTGCATTAATTAAGCTGGGCTGATGTCATCAGCCTGCATTCATTAAGCTGATGTCATCAGCCTGCATTAATTAAGCTGAGCTGACGTCATCAGCCTGCATTCATTAAGATGACGTCATCAGCCTGCATTCATTTAGCTGATCTGATGTCATCAGCCTGCATTCATTAAGCTAATGTCATCAGCTGGAATTCATTTAAATGATGTCATCAGCCTGCATTAATTAAGCTGAGCTGATGTCATCAGCCTTCATTCATTAAGCTGATGTCATCAGCTGGAATTCATTTAAATGATGTCATCAGCCTGCATTAATTAAGCTGGGCTTATGTCATCAGCCTGCATTCATTAAGCTGATGTCATCAGCCTGCATTCATTAAGCTGATTTCATCAGCCATTAATCATTAAGCTGATGTCATCAGCTGGAATTCATTTAAATTATGTCATCAGCCTGCATTAATTAAGCTGGGCTGATGTCATCAGCCTGCATTCATTAAGCTGATGTCATCAGCCTGCATTAATTAAGCTGAGCTGACGTCATCAGCCTGCATTCATTAAGCTGATGTCATCAGCCTTGATTCATTAAGCTGATGTCATCAGTTTGAATTCATTAAGCTGATGTCATCAGCTTGAATTCATTAAGCTGATATCATCAGCCTGCATTAATTAAGCTGAGCTGATGTCATCATCCTGCATTAATTAAGCTGATGTCATCAGCCTGCATTCATTTAGCTAAGCTGATGTCATCAGCCTGCATTCATTAAGCTGATGTCATCAGCTTGAACTCATTAAGCTGATGTCATCAGCCTGCATTAATTAAGCTGAGCTGATGTCATCAGTCTGCATTCATTAAGCTGATGTCATCAGCCTGCATTCATTTAGCTGATCTGATGTCATCAGCCTGCATTCATTAAGCTAATGTCATCAGCTGGAATTCATTTAAATGATGTCATCAGCCTGCATTAATTAAGCTGACGTCATCAGCCTGCATTCATCAAGCTGATTTCATCAGCCATTAATCATTAAGCTGATGTCATCAGCTGGAATTCATTTAAATGATGTCATCAGCCTGCATTAATTAAGCTGGGCTGATGTCATCAGCCTGCATTCATTAAGCTGATGTCATCAGCCTGCATTAATTAAGCTGAGCTGACGTCATCAGCCTGGATTCATTAAGCTGATGTCATCAGCCTTGATTCATTAAGCTGATGTCATCAGCTTGAATTCATTAAGCTGATATCATCAGCCTGCATTAATTAAGCTGAGCTGATGTCATCATCCTGCATTAATTAAGCTGATGTCATCAGCCTGCATTCATTAAGCTGATGTCATCAGCTTGAACTCATTAAGCTGATGTCATCAGCCTGCATTAATTAAGCTGAGCTGATGTCATCAGTCTGCATTCATTAAGCTGATGTCATCAGCCTGCATTCATTAAGATGACGTCATCAGCCTGCATTCATTAAGCTAATGTCATCAGCTGGAATTCATTTAAATGATGTCATCAGCCTGCATTAATTAAGCTGGGCTGTTGTCATCAGCCTGCATTCATTAAGCTGATGTCATCAGCCTGCATTAATTAAGCTGAAATGATGTCATCAGCCTGCATTCATTAAGATGACGTCATCAGCCTGCATTCATTTAGCTGATCTGATGTCATCAGCCTGCATTCATTAAGCTAATGTCATCAGCTGGAATTCATTTAAATGATGTCATCAGCCTGAATTAATTAAGCTGGGCTGATGTCATCAGCCTGCATTCATTAAGCTGGTGTCATCAGCCTGCATTCATAAAGCTGATTTCATGAGCCTTGGTTCATTAAGCTGATGTCATCAGGCTGCATTCATAAAGCTGATGTCATCAGCCTGCATTAATTAAGCTGAGCTGATGTCATCAGCCTGCATTCATTAAGATGACGTCATCAGCCTGCATTCATTTAGCTGATCTGATGTCATCAGCCTGCATTCATTAAGCTAATGTCATCAGCTGGAATTCATTTAAATGATGTCATCAGCCTGCATTAATTAAGCTGAGCTGATGTCATCAGCCTGCATTCATTAAGCTGATGTCATCAGCTGGAATTCATTTAAATGATGTCATCAGCCTACATTAATTAAGCTGGGCTTATGTCATCAGCCTGCATTCATTAAGCTGATGTCATCAGCCTGCATTCATTAAGCTGATTTCATCAGCCATTAATCATTAAGCTGATGTCATCAGCTGGAATTCATTTAAATTATGTCATCAGCCTGCATTAATTAAGCTGGGCTGATGTCATCAGCCTGCATTCATTAAGCTGATGTCATCAGCCTGCATTAATTAAGCTGAGCTGACGTCATCAGCCTGCATTCATTAAGCTGATGTCATCAGCCTTGATTCATTAAGCTGATGTCATCAGCTTGAATTCATTAAGCTGATGTCATCAGCTTGAATTCATTAAGCTGATGTCATCAGCTTGAATTCATTAAGCTGATATCATCAGCCTGCATTAATTAAGCTGAGCTGATGTCATCATCCTGCATTAATTAAGCTGATGTCATCAGCCTGCATTCATTTAGCTAAGCTGATGTCATCAGCCTGCATTCATTAAGCTGATGTCATCAGCTTGAACTCATTAAGCTGATGTCATCAGCCTGCATTAATTAAGCTGAGCTGATGTCATCAGTCTGCATTCATTAAGCTGATGTCATCAGCCTGCATTCATTAAGATGACGTCATCAGCCTGCATTCATTAAGCTAATGTCATCAGCTGGAATTCATTTAAATGATGTCATCAGCCTGCATTAATTAAGCTGGGCTGTTGTCATCAGCCTGCATTCATTAAGCTGATGTCATCAGCCTGCATTAATTAAGCTGAGCTGATGTCATCAGCCTGCATTCATTAAGATGACGTCATCAGCCTGCATTCATTTAGCTGATCTGATGTCATCAGCCTGCATTCATTAAGCTAATGTCATCAGCTGGAATTCATTTAAATGATGTCATCAGCCTGAATTAATTAAGCTGGGCTGATGTCATCAGCCTGCATTCATTAAGCTGATGTCATCAGCCTGCATTCATTAAGCTGATTTCATGAGCCTTGGTTCATTAAGCTGATGTCATCAGGCTGCATTCATAAAGCTGATGTCATCAGCCTGCATTAATTAAGCTGAGCCTATGTCATCAGCCTGCATTCATTAAGATGATGTCATCAGCCTGCATTCATTTAGCTGATCTGATGTCATCAGCCTGCATTCATTAAGCTAATGTCATCAGCTGGAATTCATTTAAATTATGTCATCAGCCTGCATTAATTAAGCTGAGCTGATATCATCAGCCTGCATTCATTAAGCTGATGTCATCAGCTGGAATTCATTTAAATGATGTCATCAGCGTACATTAATTAAGCTGGGCTGATGTCATCAGCCTGCATTCATTAAGCTGATGTCATCAGCCTGCATTAATTAAGTTGAGCTGATGTCTTCAGCCTGCATTCATTAAGATGACGTCATCAGCCTGCATTCATTTAGCTGATCTGATGTCATCAGCCTGCATTCATTAAGCTAATGTCATCAGCTGGAATTCATTTAAATGATGTCATCAGCCTGCATTAATTAAGCTGAGCTGATGTCATCAGCCTTCATTCATTAAGCTGATGTCATCAGCTGGAATTCATTTAAATGATGTCATCAGCCTGCATTAATTAAGCTGGGCTTATGTCATCAGCCTGCATTCATTAAGCTGATGTCATCAGCCTGCATTCATTAAGCAGATTTCATCAGCCATTAATCATTAAGCTGATGTCATCAGCTGGAATTCATTTAAATGATGTCATCAGCCTGCATTAATTAAGCTGGGCTGATGTCATCAGCCTGCATTCATTAAGCTGAGCTGACGTCATCAGCCTGCATTCATTAAGCTGATGTCATCAGCCTTGATTCATTAAGCTGATGTCATCAGCTTGAATTCATTAAGCTGATATCATCAGCCTGCATTAATTAAGCTGAGCTGATGTCATCATCCTTCATTAATTAAGCTGAGGTCATCAGCCTGCATTCATTTAGCTAAGCTGATGTCATCAGCATGCATTCATTAAGCTGACGTCATCAGCCTGCATTCATTAAGCTGATGTCATCAGCTTGAATTCATTAAGCCGATGTCATCAGCCTGCATTAATTAAGCTGAGCTGATGTCATCAGTCTGCATTCATTAAGCTGACGTCATCAGCCTGCATTCATTAAGCTAATGTCATCAGCTGGAATTCATTTAAATGATGTCATCAGCCTGCATTCATTAAGATGACGTCATCAGCCGGCATTCATTTAGCTGATCTGATGTCATCAGCCTGCATTCATTAAGCTAATGTCATCAGCTGGAATTCATTTAAATGATGTCATCAGCCTGCATTCATTAAGATGACGTCATCAGCCGGCATTCATTTAGCTGATCTGATGTCATCAGCCTGCATTCATTAAGCTAATGTCATCAGCTGGAATTCATTTAAATGATGTCATCAGCCTGCATTAATTAAGCTGAGCTGATGTCATCAGCCTGCATTCATTAAGCTGATGTCATCAGCTGGAATTAATTTAAATGATGTCATCAGCCTGCATTAATTAAGCTGACGTCATCAGCCTGCATTCATTAAGCTGATTTCATCAGCCATTAATCATTAAGCTGATGTCATCAGCTGGAATTCATTTAAATGATGCCATCAGCCTGCATTAATTAAGCTGGGCTGATGTCATCAGCCTGCATTCATTAAGCTGATGTCATCAGCCTGCATTAATTAAGCTGAGCTGACGTCATCAGCCTGCATTCATTAAGCTGATGTCATCAGCCTTGATTCATTAAGCTGATGTCATCAGCTTGAATTCATTAAGCTGATATCATCAGCCTGCATTAATTAAGCTGAGCTGATGTCATCATCCTGCATTAAATAAGCTGATGTAATCAGCCTGCATTCATTTAGCTAAGCTGATGTCATCAGCCTGCATTCATTAAGCTGACGTCATCAGCCTGCATTCATTAAGCTGATGTCATCAGCTTGAACTCATTAAGCTGATGTCATCAGCCTGCATTAATTAAGCTGAGATGATGTCATCAGTCTGCATTCATTAAGCTGATGTCATCAGCCTGCATTCATTAAGATGACGTCATCAGCCTGCATTCATTAAGCTAATGTCATCAGCTGGAATTCATTTAGCTGAGCTGATGTCATCAGCCTGCATTCATTAAGCTGACGTCATCAGCTTGAATTCAATAAGCTGATGTCATCAGCTTGCATTAATTAAGCTGAGCTGATGTCATCAGCCTGCATTCATTTAGCTGAGCTGATGTCATCAGCCTGTATTCATTAAGCTGACCTCATCAGCCTGCATTCATTAAGCTGATGTCATCAGCCTTGATTCATTAAGCTGATATCATCAGCTTGAATTCATTAAGCTGATGTCATCAGCTTGAATTCATTAAGCTGATGTCATCAGCTTGCATTAATTAAGCTGAGCTGATGTCATCAGCCTGCATTCATTTTGCTGAGCTGATGTCATCAGCCTGCATTCATTAAGCTGACATTATCAGCCTGCATTCATTGAGCTGATGTCATCACCCTATATTAATTTAGCTGAGCTGATGTCATCAGCCTGTATTCATTAAGCTGACGCCATCAGCCTGCATTCATTAAGCTGACGTTATCAGCCCGCATTCATTGAGCTGATGTCATCAGCCTGCATTCATTAAGCTAATGTCATCAGCTAGAATTCATTTAAATGATGTCATCAGCCTGCATTAATTAAGCTGAGCTGATGTCATCAGTCTGCATTCATTAAGCTGATGTCATCAGCCTGCATTCATTTAGCTGATCTGATGTCATCAGCCTGCATTCATTAAGCTAATGTCATCAGCTGGAATTCATTTAAATGATGTCATCAGCCTGCATTAATTAAGCTGACGTCATCAGCCTGCATTCATCAAGCTGATTTCATCAGCCATTAATCATTAAGCTGATGTCATCAGCTGGAATTCATTTAAATGATGTCATCAGCCTGCATTAATTAAGCTGGGCTGATGTCATCAGCCTGCATTCATTAAGCTGATGTCATCAGCCTGCATTAATTAAGCTGAGCTGACGTCATCAGCCTGCATTCATTAAGCTGATGTCATCAGCCTTGATTCATTAAGCTGATGTCATCAGCTTGAATTCATTAAGCTGATATCATCAGCCTGCATTAATTAAGCTGAGCTGATGTCATCATCCTGCATTAATTAAGCTGATGTCATCAGCCTGCATTCATTTAGCTAAGCTGATGTCATCAGCCTGCATTCATTAAGCTGATGTCATCAGCTTGAACTCATTATGCTGATGTCATCAGCCTGCATTAATTAAGCTGAGCTGATGTCATCAGTCTGCATTCATTAAGCTGATGTCATCAGCCTGCATTCATTAAGATGACGTCATCAGCCTGCATTCATTAAGCTAATGTCATCAGCTGGAATTCATTTAAATGATGTCATCAGCCTGCATTAATTAAGCTGGGCTGTTGTCATCAGCCTGCATTCATTAAGCTGATGTCATCAGCCTGCATTAATTAAGCTGAGCTGATGTCATCAGCCTGCATTCATTAAGATGACGTCATCAGCCTGCATTCATTTAGCTGATCTGATGTCATCAGCCTGCATTCATTAAGCTAATGTCATCAGCTGGAATTCATTTAAATGATGTCATCAGCCTGAATTAATTAAGCTGGGCTGATGTCATCAGCCTGCATTCATTAAGCTGATGTCATCAGCCTGCATTCATTAAGCTGATGTCATCAGCTTGAATTCATTAAGCCGATGTCATCAGCCTGCATTAATTAAGCTGAGCTGATGTCATCAGTCTGCATTCATTAAGCTGACGTCATCAGCCTGCATTCATTAAGCTAATGTCATCAGCTGGAATTCATTTAAATGATGTCATCAGCCTGCATTCATTAAGATGACGTCATCAGCCGGCATTCATTTAGCTGATCTGATGTCATCAGCCTGCATTCATTAAGCTAATGTCATCAGCTGGAATTCATTTAAATGATGTCATCAGCCTGCATTAATTAAGCTGAGCTGATGTCATCAGCCTGCATTCATTAAGCTGATGTCATCAGCTGGAATTAATTTAAATGATGTCATCAGCCTGCATTAATTAAGCTGACATCATCAGCCTGCATTTATTAAGCTGATTTCATCAGCCATTAAAATTAAGCTGATGTCATCAGCTGGAATTCATTTAAATGATGCCATCAGCCTGCATTAATTAAGCTGGGCTGATGTCATCAGCCTGCATTCATTAAGCTGATGTCATCAGCCTGCATTAATTAAGCTGAGCTGACGTCATCAGCCTGCATTCATTAAGCTGATGTCATCAGCCTTGATTCATTAAGCTGATGTCATCAGCTTGAATTCATTAAGCTGATATCATCAGCCTGCATTAATTAAGCTGAGCTGATGTCATCATCCTGCATTAAATAAGCTGATGTAATCAGCCTGCATTCATTTAGCTAAGCTGATGTCATCAGCCTGCATTCATTAAGCTGACGTCATCAGCCTGCATTCATTAAGCTGATGTCATCAGCTTGAACTCATTAAGCTGATGTCATCAGCCTGCATTAATTAAGCTGAGATGATGTCATCAGTCTGCATTCATTAAGCTGATGTCATCAGCCTGCATTCATTAAGATGACGTCATCAGCCTGCATTCATTAAGCTAATGTCATCAGCTGGAATTCATTTAGCTGAGCTGATGTCATCAGCCTGCATTCATTAAGCTGACGTCATCAGCTTGAATTCATTAAGCTGATGTCATCAGCTTGCATTAATTAAGCTGAGCTGATGTCATCAGCCTGCATTCATTTAGCTGAGCTGATGTCATCAGCCTGTATTCATTAAGCTGACCTCATCAGCCTGCATTCATTAAGCTGATGTCATCAGCCTTGATTCATTAAGCTGATATCATCAGCTTGAATTCATTAAGCTGATGTCATCAGCTTGAATTCATTAAGCTGATGTCATCAGCTTGCATTAATTAAGCTGAGCTGATGTCATCAGCCTGCATTCATTTTGCTGAGCTGATGTCATCAGCCTGCATTCATTAAGCTGACGTTATCAGCCTGCATTCATTGGCTGATGTCATCACCCTATATTAATTTAGCTGAGCTGATGTCATCAGCCTGTATTCATTAAGCTGACGCCATCAGCCTGCATTCATTAAGCTGACGTTATCAGCCCGCATTCATTGAGCTGATGTCATCAGCCTGCATTCATTAAGCTAATGTCATCAGCTAGAATTCATTTAAATGATGTCATCAGCCTGCATTAATTAAGCTGAGCTGATGTCATCGGCCTGCATTCATTAAGCTGGGCTGATGTCATCAGCCTGCATTCATTAGGCTGATGTCATCAGCCTGCATTAATTAAGCTGTGCTGATGTCATCAGCCTGCAGTCATTAAGATGACGTCATCAGCCTGCATTCATTTAGCTGATCTGATGTCATCAGCCTGCATTCATTAAGCTAATGTCATCAGCTGGAATTCATTTAAATGATGTCATCAGCCTGCATTAATTAAGCTGACGTGATCAGCCTGCATTCATTAAGCTGATGTCATCAGCCTGCATTCATTAAGATGACGTCATCAGCCTGCATTCATTAAGCTAATGTCATCAGCTGGAATTCATTTAAATCATGTCATCAGCCTGCATTAATTAAGCTGGGCTGTTGTCATCAGCCTGCATTCATTAAGCTGATGTCATCAGCCTGCATTAATTAAGCTGAGCTGATGTCATCAGCCTGCATTCATTAAGATGACGTCATCAGCCTGCATTCATTTAGCTGATCTGATGTCATCAGCCTGCATTCATTAAGCTAATGTCATCAGCTGGAATTCATTTAAATGATGTCATCAGCCTGAATTAATTAAGCTGGGCTGATGTCATCAGCCTGCATTCATTAAGCTGATGTCATCAGCCTGCATTCATTAAGCTGATTTCATGAGCCTTGGTTCATTAAGCTGATGTCATCAGGCTGCATTCATAAAGCTGATGTCATCAGCCTGCATTAATTAAGCTGAGCTGATGTCATCAGCCTGCATTCATTAAGATGACGTCATCAGCCTGCATTCATTTAGCTGATCTGATGTCATCAGCCTGCATTCATTAAGCTAATGTCATCAGCTGGAATTCATTTAAATGATGTCATCAGCCTGCATTAATTAAGCTGAGCTGATGTCATCAGCCTGCATTCATTAAGCTGATGTCATCAGCTGGAATTCATTTAAATGATGTCATCAGCCTACATTAATTAAGCTGGGCTGATGTCATCAGCCTGCATTAATTAAGCTGGGCTTATGTCATCAGCCTGCATTCATTAAGCTGATGTCATCAGCTGGAATTCATTTAAATTATGTCATCAGCCTGCATTAATTAAGCTGGGCTGATGTCATCAGCCTGCATTCGTTAAGCTGATGTCATCAGCCTGCATTAATTAAGCTGAGCTGATGTCATCATACTGCATTAATTAAGCTGATGTCATCAACCTGCATTCATTTAGCTGAGCAGACGTCATCAGCTTGAATTCATTAGGCTGATGTAACCAGCCTGCATTCATTTAGCTGAGCTGATGTCATCAGCCTGCATTCATTAAGCTGACGTCATCAGCTTGAATTCATTAAGCCGATGTCATCAGCCTGCATTAATTAAGCTGAGCTGATGTCATCAGTCTGCATTCATTAAGCTGACGTCATCAGCCTGCATTCATTAAGCTAATGTCATCAGCTGGAATTCATTTAAATGATGTCATCAGCCTGCATTCATTAAGATGACGTCATCAGCCTGCATTCATTTAGCTGATCTGATGTCATCAGCCTGCATTCATTAAGATGACGTCATCAGCCTGCATTCATTTAGCTGATGTCATCAGCCTGCATTCATTAAGCTGATGTCATCAGCTTGAATTAATTAAGCTGATGTCATCAGCCTGCATTAATTAAGCTGAGCTGATGTCATCATACTGCATTAATTAAGCTGATGTCATCAACCTGCATTCATTTAGCTGAGCAGACGTCATCAGCTTGAATTCATTAGGCTGATGTAACCAGCCTGCATTCATTTAGCTGAGCTGATGTCATCAGCCTGCATTCATTAAGCTGACGTCATCAGCTTGAATTCATTAATTTGATGTCATCAGCTTGCATAAATTAAGCTGAGCTGATGTCATCAGCCTGCATTCATTTAGCTGAGCTGATGTCATCAGCCTTGATTCATTAAGCTGATGACATCAGCTTGAATTCACTAAGCTGATGTCATCAGCCTGCATTAATTAAGCTTAGCTGATATCATCAGCCTGCATTAATTAAGCTGAGCTGATGTCATCATCCTGCATTAATTAAGCTGATGTCATCAGCCTGCATTCATTTAGCTAAGCTGATGTCATCAGCCTGCATTCATTAAGCTGATGTCATCAGCTTGAACTCATTAAGCTGATGTCATCAGCCTGCATTAATTAAGCTGAGCTGATGTCATCAGTCTGCATTCATTAAGCTGATGTCATCAGCCTGCATTCATTTAGCTGATCTGATGTCATCAGCCTGCATTCATTAAGCTAATGTCATCAGCTGGAATTCATTTAAATGATGTCATCAGCCTGCATTAATTAAGCTGACGTCATCAGCCTGCATTCATCAAGCTGATTTCATCAGCCATTAATCATTAAGCTGATGTCATCAGCTGGAATTCATTTAAATGATGTCATCAGCCTGCATTAATTAAGCTGGGCTGATGTCATCAGCCTGCATTCATTAAGCTGAGCTGACGTCATCAGCCTGCATTCATTAAGCTGATGTCATCAGCCTTGATTCATTAAGCTGATGTCATCAGCTTGAATTCATTAAGCTGATATCATCAGCCTGCATTAATTAAGCTGAGCTGATGTCATCATCCTTCATTAATTAAGCTGAGGTCATCAGCCTGCATTCATTTAGCTAAGCTGATGTCATCAGCATGCATTCATTAAGCTGACGTCATCAGCCTGCATTCATTAAGCTGATGTTATCAGCTTGAATTCATTAAGCCGATGTCATCAGCCTGCATTAATTAAGCTGAGCTGATGTCATCAGTCTGCATTCATTAAGCTGACGTCATCAGCCTGCATTCATTAAGCTAATGTCATCAGCTGGAATTCATTTAAATGATGTCATCAGCCTGCATTCATTAAGATGACGTCATCAGCCGGCATTCATTTAGCTGATCTGATGTCATCAGCCTGCATTCATTAAGCTAATGTCATCAGCTGGAATTCATTTAAATGATGTCATCAGCCTGCATTCATTAAGATGACGTCATCAGCCGGCATTCATTTAGCTGATCTGATGTCATCAGCCTGCATTCATTAAGCTAATGTCATCAGCTGGAATTCATTTAAATGATGTCATCAGCCTGCATTAATTAAGCTGAGCTGATGTCATCAGCCTGCATTCATTAAGCTGATGTCATCAGCTGGAATTAATTTAAATGATGTCATCAGCCTGCATTAATTAAGCTGACGTCATCAGCCTGCATTCATTAAGCTGATTTCATCAGCCATTAATCATTAAGCTGATGTCATCAGCTGGAATTCATTTAAATGATGCCATCAGCCTGCATTAATTAAGCTGGGCTGATGTCATCAGCCTGCATTCATTAAGCTGATGTCATCAGCCTGCATTAATTAAGCTGAGCTGACGTCATCAGCCTGCATTCATTAAGCTGATGTCATCAGCCTTGATTCATTAAGCTGATGTCATCAGCTTGAATTCATTAAGCTGATATCATCAGCCTGCATTAATTAAGCTGAGCTGATGTCATCATCCTGCATTAAATAAGCTGATGTAATCAGCCTGCATTCATTTAGCTAAGCTGATGTCATCAGCCTGCATTCATTAAGCTGACGTCATCAGCCTGCATTCATTAAGCTGATGTCATCAGCTTGAACTCATTAAGCTGATGTCATCAGCCTGCATTAATTAAGCTGAGATGATGTCATCAGTCTGCATTCATTAAGCTGATGTCATCAGCCTGCATTCATTAAGATGACGTCATCAGCCTGCATTCATTAAGCTAATGTCATCAGCTGGAATTCATTTAGCTGAGCTGATGTCATCAGCCTGCATTCATTAAGCTGACGTCATCAGCTTGAATTCAATAAGCTGATGTCATCAGCTTGCATTAATTAAGCTGAGCTGATGTCATCAGCCTGCATTCATTTAGCTGAGCTGATGTCATCAGCCTGTATTCATTAAGCTGACCTCATCAGCCTGCATTCATTAAGCTGATGTCATCAGCCTTGATTCATTAAGCTGATATCATCAGCTTGAATTCATTAAGCTGATGTCATCAGCTTGAATTCATTAAGCTGATGTCATCAGCTTGCATTAATTAAGCTGAGCTGATGTCATCAGCCTGCATTCATTTTGCTGAGCTGATGTCATCAGCCTGCATTCATTAAGCTGACATTATCAGCCTGCATTCATTGAGCTGATGTCATCACCCTATATTAATTTAGCTGAGCTGATGTCATCAGCCTGTATTCATTAAGCTGACGCCATCAGCCTGCATTCATTAAGCTGACGTTATCAGCCCGCATTCATTGAGCTGATGTCATCAGCCTGCATTCATTAAGCTAATGTCATCAGCTAGAATTCATTTAAATGATGTCATCAGCCTGCATTAATTAAGCTGAGCTGATGTCATCAGTCTGCATTCATTAAGCTGATGTCATCAGCCTGCATTCATTTAGCTGATCTGATGTCATCAGCCTGCATTCATTAAGCTAATGTCATCAGCTGGAATTCATTTAAATGATGTCATCAGCCTGCATTAATTAAGCTGACGTCATCAGCCTGCATTCATCAAGCTGATTTCATCAGCCATTAATCATTAAGCTGATGTCATCAGCTGGAATTCATTTAAATGATGTCATCAGCCTGCATTAATTAAGCTGGGCTGATGTCATCAGCCTGCATTCATTAAGCTGATGTCATCAGCCTGCATTAATTAAGCTGAGCTGACGTCATCAGCCTGCATTCATTAAGCTGATGTCATCAGCCTTGATTCATTAAGCTGATGTCATCAGCTTGAATTCATTAAGCTGATATCATCAGCCTGCATTAATTAAGCTGAGCTGATGTCATCATCCTGCATTAATTAAGCTGATGTCATCAGCCTGCATTCATTTAGCTAAGCTGATGTCATCAGCCTGCATTCATTAAGCTGATGTCATCAGCTTGAACTCATTATGCTGATGTCATCAGCCTGCATTAATTAAGCTGAGCTGATGTCATCAGTCTGCATTCATTAAGCTGATGTCATCAGCCTGCATTCATTAAGATGACGTCATCAGCCTGCATTCATTAAGCTAATGTCATCAGCTGGAATTCATTTATATGATGTCATCAGCCTGCATTAATTAAGCTGAGCTGATGTCATCAGCCTGCATTAATTAAGCTGAGCTGATGTCATCAGCCTGCATTCATTAAGCTAATGTCATCAGCTGGAATTCATTTAAATGATGTCATCAGCCTGAATTAATTAAGCTGGGCTGATGTCATCAGCCTGCATTCATTAAGCTGATGTCATCAGCCTGCATTCATTAAGCTGATTTCATGAGCCTTGGTTCATTAAGCTGATGTCATCAGGCTGCATTCATAAAGCTGATGTCATCAGCCTGCATTAATTAAGCTGAGCTGATGTCATCAGCCTGCATTCATTAAGATGACGTCATCAGCCTGCATTCATTTAGCTGATCTGATGTCATCAGCCTGCATTCATTAAGCTAATGTCATCAGCTGGAATTCATTTAAATGATGTCATCAGCCTGCATTAATTAAGCTGAGCTGATGTCATCAGCCTGCATTCATTAAGCTGATGTCATCAGCTGGAATTCATTTAAATGATGTCATCAGCCTACATTAATTAAGCTGGGCTGATGTCATCAGCCTGCATTAATTAAGCTGGGCTTATGTCATCAGCCTGCATTCATTAAGCTGATGTCATCAGCCTGCATTAATTAAGCTGAGCTGACGTCATCAGCCTGCATTCATTAAGCTGATGTCATCAGCCTTGATTCATTAAGCTGATTTCATCAGCCATTAATCATTAAGCTGATGTCATCAGCTGGAATTCATTTAAATTATGTCATCAGCCTGCATTAATTAAGCTGGGCTGATGTCATCAGCCTGCATTCATTAAGCTGATGTCATCAGCCTGCATTAATTAAGCTGAGCTGACGTCATCAGCCTGCATTCATTAAGATGACGTCATCAGCCTGCATTCATTTAGCTGATCTGATGTCATCAGCCTGCATTCATTAAGCTAATGTCATCAGCTGGAATTCATTTAAATGATGTCATCAGCCTGCATTAATTAAGCTGAGCTGATGTCATCAGCCTTCATTCATTAAGCTGATGTCATCAGCTGGAATTCATTTAAATGATGTCATCAGCCTGCATTAATTAAGCTGGGCTTATGTCATCAGCCTGCATTCATTAAGCTGATGTCATCAGCCTGCATTCATTAAGCTGATTTCATCAGCCATTAATCATTAAGCTGATGTCATCAGCTGGAATTCATTTAAATTATGTCATCAGCCTGCATTAATTAAGCTGGGCTGATGTCATCAGCCTGCATTCATTAAGCTGATGTCATCAGCCTGCATTAATTAAGCTGAGCTGACGTCATCAGCCTGCATTCATTAAGCTGATGTCATCAGCCTTGATTCATTAAGCTGATGTCATCAGTTTGAATTCATTAAGCTGATGTCATCAGCTTGAATTCATTAAGCTGATATCATCAGCCTGCATTAATTAAGCTGAGCTGATGTCATCATCCTGCATTAATTAAGCTGATGTCATCAGCCTGCATTCATTTAGCTAAGCTGATGTCATCAGCCTGCATTCATTAAGCTGATGTCATCAGCTTGAACTCATTAAGCTGATGTCATCAGCCTGCATTAATTAAGCTGAGCTGATGTCATCAGTCTGCATTCATTAAGCTGATGTCATCAGCCTGCATTCATTTAGCTGATCTGATGTCATCAGCCTGCATTCATTAAGCTAATGTCATCAGCTGGAATTCATTTAAATGATGTCATCAGCCTGCATTAATTAAGCTGACGTCATCAGCCTGCATTCATCAAGCTGATTTCATCAGCCATTAATCATTAAGCTGATGTCATCAGCTGGAATTCATTTAAATGATGTCATCAGCCTGCATTAATTAAGCTGGGCTGATGTCATCAGCCTGCATTCATTAAGCTGATGTCATCAGCCTGCATTAATTAAGCTGAGCTGACGTCATCAGCCTGGATTCATTAAGCTGATGTCATCAGCCTTGATTCATTAAGCTGATGTCATCAGCTTGAATTCATTAAGCTGATATCATCAGCCTGCATTAATTAAGCTGAGCTGATGTCATCATCCTGCATTAATTAAGCTGATGTCATCAGCCTGCATTCATTAAGCTGATGTCATCAGCTTGAACTCATTAAGCTGATGTCATCAGCCTGCATTAATTAAGCTGAGCTGATGTCATCAGTCTGCATTCATTAAGCTGATGTCATCAGCCTGCATTCATTAAGATGACGTCATCAGCCTGCATTCATTAAGCTAATGTCATCAGCTGGAATTCATTTAAATGATGTCATCAGCCTGCATTAATTAAGCTGGGCTGTTGTCATCAGCCTGCATTCATTAAGCTGATGTCATCAGCCTGCATTAATTAAGCTGAAATGATGTCATCAGCCTGCATTCATTAAGATGACGTCATCAGCCTGCATTCATTTAGCTGATCTGATGTCATCAGCCTGCATTCATTAAGCTAATGTCATCAGCTGGAATTCATTTAAATGATGTCATCAGCCTGAATTAATTAAGCTGGGCTGATGTCATCAGCCTGCATTCATTAAGCTGGTGTCATCAGCCTGCATTCATAAAGCTGATTTCATGAGCCTTGGTTCATTAAGCTGATGTCATCAGGCTGCATTCATAAAGCTGATGTCATCAGCCTGCATTAATTAAGCTGAGCTGATGTCATCAGCCTGCATTCATTAAGCTGACGTCATCAGCCTGCATTCATTTAGCTGATCTGATGTCATCAGCCTGCATTCATTAAGCTAATGTCATCAGCTGGAATTCATTTAAATGATGTCATCAGCCTGCATTAATTAAGCTGAGCTGATGTCATCAGCCTGCATTCATTAAGCTGATGTCATCAGCTGGAATTCATTTAAATGATGTCATCAGCCTACATTAATTAAGCTGGGCTTATGTCATCAGCCTGCATTCATTAAGCTGATGTCATCAGCCTGCATTCATTAAGCTGATTTCATCAGCCATTAATCATTAAGCTGATGTCATCAGCTGGAATTCATTTAAATTATGTCATCAGCCTGCATTAATTAAGCTGGGCTGATGTCATCAGCCTGCATTCATTAAGCTGATGTCATCAGCCTGCATTAATTAAGCTGAGCTGACGTCATCAGCCTGCATTCATTAAGCTGATGTCATCAGCCTTGATTCATTAAGCTGATGTCATCAGCTTGAATTCATTAAGCTGATGTCATCAGCTTGAATTCATTAAGCTGATGTCATCAGCTTGAATTCATTAAGCTGATATCATCAGCCTGCATTAATTAAGCTGAGCTGATGTCATCATCCTGCATTAATTAAGCTGATGTCATCAGCCTGCATTCATTTAGCTAAGCTGATGTCATCAGCCTGCATTCATTAAGCTGATATCATCAGCCTGCATTAATTAAGCTGAGCTGATGTCATCATCCTGCATTAAATAAGCTGATGTAATCAGCCTGCATTCATTTAGCTAAGCTGATGTCATCAGCCTGCATTCATTAAGCTGACGTCATCAGCCTGCATTCATTAAGCTGATGTCATCAGCTTGAACTCATTAAGCTGATGTCATCAGCCTGCATTAATTAAGCTGAGATGATGTCATCAGTCTGCATTCATTAAGCTGATGTCATCAGCCTGCATTCATTAAGATGACGTCATCAGCCTGCATTCATTAAGCTAATGTCATCAGCTGGAATTCATTTAGCTGAGCTGATGTCATCAGCCTGCATTCATTAAGCTGACGTCATCAGCTTGAATTCATTAAGCTGATGTCATCAGCTTGCATTAATTAAGCTGAGCTGATGTCATCAGCCTGCATTCATTTAGCTGAGCTGATGTCATCAGCCTGTATTCATTAAGCTGACCTCATCAGCCTGCATTCATTAAGCTGATGTCATCAGCCTTGATTCATTAAGCTGATATCATCAGCTTGAATTCATTAAGCTGATGTCATCAGCTTGAATTCATTAAGCTGATGTCATCAGCTTGCATTAATTAAGCTGAGCTGATGTCATCAGCCTGCATTCATTTTGCTGAGCTGATGTCATCAGCCTGCATTCATTAAGCTGACGTTATCAGCCTGCATTCATTGGCTGATGTCATCACCCTATATTAATTTAGCTGAGCTGATGTCATCAGCCTGTATTCATTAAGCTGACGCCATCAGCCTGCATTCATTAAGCTGACGTTATCAGCCCGCATTCATTGAGCTGATGTCATCAGCCTGCATTCATTAAGCTAATGTCATCAGCTAGAATTCATTTAAATGATGTCATCAGCCTGCATTAATTAAGCTGAGCTGATGTCATCGGCCTGCATTCATTAAGCTGGGCTGATGTCATCAGCCTGCATTCATTAGGCTGATGTCATCAGCCTGCATTAATTAAGCTGTGCTGATGTCATCAGCCTGCAGTCATTAAGATGACGTCATCAGCCTGCATTCATTTAGCTGATCTGATGTCATCAGCCTGCATTCATTAAGCTAATGTCATCAGCTGGAATTCATTTAAATGATGTCATCAGCCTGCATTAATTAAGCTGACGTGATCAGCCTGCATTCATTAAGCTGATGTCATCAGCCTGCATTCATTAAGATGACGTCATCAGCCTGCATTCATTAAGCTAATGTCATCAGCTGGAATTCATTTAAATCATGTCATCAGCCTGCATTAATTAAGCTGGGCTGTTGTCATCAGCCTGCATTCATTAAGCTGATGTCATCAGCCTGCATTAATTAAGCTGAGCTGATGTCATCAGCCTGCATTCATTAAGATGACGTCATCAGCCTGCATTCATTTAGCTGATCTGATGTCATCAGCCTGCATTCATTAAGCTAATGTCATCAGCTGGAATTCATTTAAATGATGTCATCAGCCTGAATTAATTAAGCTGGGCTGATGTCATCAGCCTGCATTCATTAAGCTGATGTCATCAGCCTGCATTCATTAAGCTGATTTCATGAGCCTTGGTTCATTAAGCTGATGTCATCAGGCTGCATTCATAAAGCTGATGTCATCAGCCTGCATTAATTAAGCTGAGCTGATGTCATCAGCCTGCATTCATTAAGATGACGTCATCAGCCTGCATTCATTTAGCTGATCTGATGTCATCAGCCTGCATTCATTAAGCTAATGTCATCAGCTGGAATTCATTTAAATGATGTCATCAGCCTGCATTAATTAAGCTGAGCTGATGTCATCAGCCTGCATTCATTAAGCTGATGTCATCAGCTGGAATTCATTTAAATGATGTCATCAGCCTACATTAATTAAGCTGGGCTGATGTCATCAGCCTGCATTAATTAAGCTGGGCTTATGTCATCAGCCTGCATTCATTAAGCTGATGTCATCAGCTGGAATTCATTTAAATTATGTCATCAGCCTGCATTAATTAAGCTGGGCTGATGTCATCAGCCTGCATTCGTTAAGCTGATGTCATCAGCCTGCATTAATTAAGCTGAGCTGATGTCATCATACTGCATTAATTAAGCTGATGTCATCAACCTGCATTCATTTAGCTGAGCAGACGTCATCAGCTTGAATTCATTAGGCTGATGTAACCAGCCTGCATTCATTTAGCTGAGCTGATGTCATCAGCCTGCATTCATTAAGCTGACGTCATCAGCTTGAATTCATTAAGCCGATGTCATCAGCCTGCATTAATTAAGCTGAGCTGATGTCATCAGTCTGCATTCATTAAGCTGACGTCATCAGCCTGCATTCATTAAGCTAATGTCATCAGCTGGAATTCATTTAAATGATGTCATCAGCCTGCATTCATTAAGATGACGTCATCAGCCTGCATTCATTTAGCTGATCTGATGTCATCAGCCTGCATTCATTAAGATGACGTCATCAGCCTGCATTCATTTAGCTGATGTCATCAGCCTGCATTCATTAAGCTGATGTCATCAGCTTGAATTAATTAAGCTGATGTCATCAGCCTGCATTAATTAAGCTGAGCTGATGTCATCATACTGCATTAATTAAGCTGATGTCATCAACCTGCATTCATTTAGCTGAGCAGACGTCATCAGCTTGAATTCATTAGGCTGATGTAACCAGCCTGCATTCATTTAGCTGAGCTGATGTCATCAGCCTGCATTCATTAAGCTGACGTCATCAGCTTGAATTCATTAATTTGATGTCATCAGCTTGCATAAATTAAGCTGAGCTGATGTCATCAGCCTGCATTCATTTAGCTGAGCTGATGTCATCAGCCTTGATTCATTAAGCTGATGACATCAGCTTGAATTCACTAAGCTGATGTCATCAGCCTGCATTAATTAAGCTTAGCTGATATCATCAGCCTGCATTAATTAAGCTGAGCTGATGTCATCATCCTGCATTAATTAAGCTGATGTCATCAGCCTGCATTCATTTAGCTAAGCTGATGTCATCAGCCTGCATTCATTAAGCTGATGTCATCAGCTTGAACTCATTAAGCTGATGTCATCAGCCTGCATTAATTAAGCTGAGCTGATGTCATCAGTCTGCATTCATTAAGCTGATGTCATCAGCCTGCATTCATTTAGCTGATCTGATGTCATCAGCCTGCATTCATTAAGCTAATGTCATCAGCTGGAATTCATTTAAATGATGTCATCAGCCTGCATTAATTAAGCTGACGTCATCAGCCTGCATTCATCAAGCTGATTTCATCAGCCATTAATCATTAAGCTGATGTCATCAGCTGGAATTCATTTAAATGATGTCATCAGCCTGCATTAATTAAGCTGGGCTGATGTCATCAGCCTGCATTCATTAAGCTGAGCTGACGTCATCAGCCTGCATTCATTAAGCTGATGTCATCAGCCTTGATTCATTAAGCTGATGTCATCAGCTTGAATTCATTAAGCTGATATCATCAGCCTGCATTAATTAAGCTGAGCTGATGTCATCATCCTTCATTAATTAAGCTGAGGTCATCAGCCTGCATTCATTTAGCTAAGCTGATGTCATCAGCATGCATTCATTAAGCTGACGTCATCAGCCTGCATTCATTAAGCTGATGTTATCAGCTTGAATTCATTAAGCCGATGTCATCAGCCTGCATTAATTAAGCTGAGCTGATGTCATCAGTCTGCATTCATTAAGCTGACGTCATCAGCCTGCATTCATTAAGCTAATGTCATCAGCTGGAATTCATTTAAATGATGTCATCAGCCTGCATTCATTAAGATGACGTCATCAGCCGGCATTCATTTAGCTGATCTGATGTCATCAGCCTGCATTCATTAAGCTAATGTCATCAGCTGGAATTCATTTAAATGATGTCATCAGCCTGCATTCATTAAGATGACGTCATCAGCCGGCATTCATTTAGCTGATCTGATGTCATCAGCCTGCATTCATTAAGCTAATGTCATCAGCTGGAATTCATTTAAATGATGTCATCAGCCTGCATTAATTAAGCTGAGCTGATGTCATCAGCCTGCATTCATTAAGCTGATGTCATCAGCTGGAATTAATTTAAATGATGTCATCAGCCTGCATTAATTAAGCTGACGTCATCAGCCTGCATTCATTAAGCTGATTTCATCAGCCATTAATCATTAAGCTGATGTCATCAGCTGGAATTCATTTAAATGATGCCATCAGCCTGCATTAATTAAGCTGGGCTGATGTCATCAGCCTGCATTCATTAAGCTGATGTCATCAGCCTGCATTAATTAAGCTGAGCTGACGTCATCAGCCTGCATTCATTAAGCTGATGTCATCAGCCTTGATTCATTAAGCTGATGTCATCAGCTTGAATTCATTAAGCTGATATCATCAGCCTGCATTAATTAAGCTGAGCTGATGTCATCATCCTGCATTAAATAAGCTGATGTAATCAGCCTGCATTCATTTAGCTAAGCTGATGTCATCAGCCTGCATTCATTAAGCTGACGTCATCAGCCTGCATTCATTAAGCTGATGTCATCAGCTTGAACTCATTAAGCTGATGTCATCAGCCTGCATTAATTAAGCTGAGATGATGTCATCAGTCTGCATTCATTAAGCTGATGTCATCAGCCTGCATTCATTAAGATGACGTCATCAGCCTGCATTCATTAAGCTAATGTCATCAGCTGGAATTCATTTAGCTGAGCTGATGTCATCAGCCTGCATTCATTAAGCTGACGTCATCAGCTTGAATTCAATAAGCTGATGTCATCAGCTTGCATTAATTAAGCTGAGCTGATGTCATCAGCCTGCATTCATTTAGCTGAGCTGATGTCATCAGCCTGTATTCATTAAGCTGACCTCATCAGCCTGCATTCATTAAGCTGATGTCATCAGCCTTGATTCATTAAGCTGATATCATCAGCTTGAATTCATTAAGCTGATGTCATCAGCTTGAATTCATTAAGCTGATGTCATCAGCTTGCATTAATTAAGCTGAGCTGATGTCATCAGCCTGCATTCATTTTGCTGAGCTGATGTCATCAGCCTGCATTCATTAAGCTGACATTATCAGCCTGCATTCATTGAGCTGATGTCATCACCCTATATTAATTTAGCTGAGCTGATGTCATCAGCCTGTATTCATTAAGCTGACGCCATCAGCCTGCATTCATTAAGCTGACGTTATCAGCCCGCATTCATTGAGCTGATGTCATCAGCCTGCATTCATTAAGCTAATGTCATCAGCTAGAATTCATTTAAATGATGTCATCAGCCTGCATTAATTAAGCTGAGCTGATGTCATCAGTCTGCATTCATTAAGCTGATGTCATCAGCCTGCATTCATTTAGCTGATCTGATGTCATCAGCCTGCATTCATTAAGCTAATGTCATCAGCTGGAATTCATTTAAATGATGTCATCAGCCTGCATTAATTAAGCTGACGTCATCAGCCTGCATTCATCAAGCTGATTTCATCAGCCATTAATCATTAAGCTGATGTCATCAGCTGGAATTCATTTAAATGATGTCATCAGCCTGCATTAATTAAGCTGGGCTGATGTCATCAGCCTGCATTCATTAAGCTGATGTCATCAGCCTGCATTAATTAAGCTGAGCTGACGTCATCAGCCTGCATTCATTAAGCTGATGTCATCAGCCTTGATTCATTAAGCTGATGTCATCAGCTTGAATTCATTAAGCTGATATCATCAGCCTGCATTAATTAAGCTGAGCTGATGTCATCATCCTGCATTAATTAAGCTGATGTCATCAGCCTGCATTCATTTAGCTAAGCTGATGTCATCAGCCTGCATTCATTAAGCTGATGTCATCAGCTTGAACTCATTATGCTGATGTCATCAGCCTGCATTAATTAAGCTGAGCTGATGTCATCAGTCTGCATTCATTAAGCTGATGTCATCAGCCTGCATTCATTAAGATGACGTCATCAGCCTGCATTCATTAAGCTAATGTCATCAGCTGGAATTCATTTATATGATGTCATCAGCCTGCATTAATTAAGCTGAGCTGATGTCATCAGCCTGCATTAATTAAGCTGAGCTGATGTCATCAGCCTGCATTCATTAAGCTAATGTCATCAGCTGGAATTCATTTAAATGATGTCATCAGCCTGAATTAATTAAGCTGGGCTGATGTCATCAGCCTGCATTCATTAAGCTGATGTCATCAGCCTGCATTCATTAAGCTGATTTCATGAGCCTTGGTTCATTAAGCTGATGTCATCAGGCTGCATTCATAAAGCTGATGTCATCAGCCTGCATTAATTAAGCTGAGCTGATGTCATCAGCCTGCATTCATTAAGATGACGTCATCAGCCTGCATTCATTTAGCTGATCTGATGTCATCAGCCTGCATTCATTAAGCTAATGTCATCAGCTGGAATTCATTTAAATGATGTCATCAGCCTGCATTAATTAAGCTGAGCTGATGTCATCAGCCTGCATTCATTAAGCTGATGTCATCAGCTGGAATTCATTTAAATGATGTCATCAGCCTACATTAATTAAGCTGGGCTGATGTCATCAGCCTGCATTAATTAAGCTGGGCTTATGTCATCAGCCTGCATTCATTAAGCTGATGTCATCAGCCTGCATTAATTAAGCTGAGCTGACGTCATCAGCCTGCATTCATTAAGCTGATGTCATCAGCCTTGATTCATTAAGCTGATTTCATCAGCCATTAATCATTAAGCTGATGTCATCAGCTGGAATTCATTTAAATTATGTCATCAGCCTGCATTAATTAAGCTGGGCTGATGTCATCAGCCTGCATTCATTAAGCTGATGTCATCAGCCTGCATTAATTAAGCTGAGCTGACGTCATCAGCCTGCATTCATTAAGATGACGTCATCAGCCTGCATTCATTTAGCTGATCTGATGTCATCAGCCTGCATTCATTAAGCTAATGTCATCAGCTGGAATTCATTTAAATGATGTCATCAGCCTGCATTAATTAAGCTGAGCTGATGTCATCAGCCTTCATTCATTAAGCTGATGTCATCAGCTGGAATTCATTTAAATGATGTCATCAGCCTGCATTAATTAAGCTGGGCTTATGTCATCAGCCTGCATTCATTAAGCTGATGTCATCAGCCTGCATTCATTAAGCTGATTTCATCAGCCATTAATCATTAAGCTGATGTCATCAGCTGGAATTCATTTAAATTATGTCATCAGCCTGCATTAATTAAGCTGGGCTGATGTCATCAGCCTGCATTCATTAAGCTGATGTCATCAGCCTGCATTAATTAAGCTGAGCTGACGTCATCAGCCTGCATTCATTAAGCTGATGTCATCAGCCTTGATTCATTAAGCTGATGTCATCAGTTTGAATTCATTAAGCTGATGTCATCAGCTTGAATTCATTAAGCTGATATCATCAGCCTGCATTAATTAAGCTGAGCTGATGTCATCATCCTGCATTAATTAAGCTGATGTCATCAGCCTGCATTCATTTAGCTAAGCTGATGTCATCAGCCTGCATTCATTAAGCTGATGTCATCAGCTTGAACTCATTAAGCTGATGTCATCAGCCTGCATTAATTAAGCTGAGCTGATGTCATCAGTCTGCATTCATTAAGCTGATGTCATCAGCCTGCATTCATTTAGCTGATCTGATGTCATCAGCCTGCATTCATTAAGCTAATGTCATCAGCTGGAATTCATTTAAATGATGTCATCAGCCTGCATTAATTAAGCTGACGTCATCAGCCTGCATTCATCAAGCTGATTTCATCAGCCATTAATCATTAAGCTGATGTCATCAGCTGGAATTCATTTAAATGATGTCATCAGCCTGCATTAATTAAGCTGGGCTGATGTCATCAGCCTGCATTCATTAAGCTGATGTCATCAGCCTGCATTAATTAAGCTGAGCTGACGTCATCAGCCTGGATTCATTAAGCTGATGTCATCAGCCTTGATTCATTAAGCTGATGTCATCAGCTTGAATTCATTAAGCTGATATCATCAGCCTGCATTAATTAAGCTGAGCTGATGTCATCATCCTGCATTAATTAAGCTGATGTCATCAGCCTGCATTCATTAAGCTGATGTCATCAGCTTGAACTCATTAAGCTGATGTCATCAGCCTGCATTAATTAAGCTGAGCTGATGTCATCAGTCTGCATTCATTAAGCTGATGTCATCAGCCTGCATTCATTAAGATGACGTCATCAGCCTGCATTCATTAAGCTAATGTCATCAGCTGGAATTCATTTAAATGATGTCATCAGCCTGCATTAATTAAGCTGGGCTGTTGTCATCAGCCTGCATTCATTAAGCTGATGTCATCAGCCTGCATTAATTAAGCTGAAATGATGTCATCAGCCTGCATTCATTAAGATGACGTCATCAGCCTGCATTCATTTAGCTGATCTGATGTCATCAGCCTGCATTCATTAAGCTAATGTCATCAGCTGGAATTCATTTAAATGATGTCATCAGCCTGAATTAATTAAGCTGGGCTGATGTCATCAGCCTGCATTCATTAAGCTGGTGTCATCAGCCTGCATTCATAAAGCTGATTTCATGAGCCTTGGTTCATTAAGCTGATGTCATCAGGCTGCATTCATAAAGCTGATGTCATCAGCCTGCATTAATTAAGCTGAGCTGATGTCATCAGCCTGCATTCATTAAGATGACGTCATCAGCCTGCATTCATTTAGCTGATCTGATGTCATCAGCCTGCATTCATTAAGCTAATGTCATCAGCTGGAATTCATTTAAATGATGTCATCAGCCTGCATTAATTAAGCTGAGCTGATGTCATCAGCCTGCATTCATTAAGCTGATGTCATCAGCTGGAATTCATTTAAATGATGTCATCAGCCTACATTAATTAAGCTGGGCTTATGTCATCAGCCTGCATTCATTAAGCTGATGTCATCAGCCTGCATTCATTAAGCTGATTTCATCAGCCATTAATCATTAAGCTGATGTCATCAGCTGGAATTCATTTAAATTATGTCATCAGCCTGCATTAATTAAGCTGGGCTGATGTCATCAGCCTGCATTCATTAAGCTGATGTCATCAGCCTGCATTAATTAAGCTGAGCTGACGTCATCAGCCTGCATTCATTAAGCTGATGTCATCAGCCTTGATTCATTAAGCTGATGTCATCAGCTTGAATTCATTAAGCTGATGTCATCAGCTTGAATTCATTAAGCTGATGTCATCAGCTTGAATTCATTAAGCTGATATCATCAGCCTGCATTAATTAAGCTGAGCTGATGTCATCATCCTGCATTAATTAAGCTGATGTCATCAGCCTGCATTCATTTAGCTAAGCTGATGTCATCAGCCTGCATTCATTAAGCTGATGTCATCAGCTTGAACTCATTAAGCTGATGTCATCAGCCTGCATTAATTAAGCTGAGCTGATGTCATCAGTCTGCATTCATTAAGCTGATGTCATCAGCCTGCATTCATTAAGATGACGTCATCAGCCTGCATTCATTAAGCTAATGTCATCAGCTGGAATTCATTTAAATGATGTCATCAGCCTGCATTAATTAAGCTGGGCTGTTGTCATCAGCCTGCATTCATTAAGCTGATGTCATCAGCCTGCATTAATTAAGCTGAGCTGATGTCATCAGCCTGCATTCATTAAGATGACGTCATCAGCCTGCATTCATTTAGCTGATCTGATGTCATCAGCCTGCATTCATTAAGCTAATGTCATCAGCTGGAATTCATTTAAATGATGTCATCAGCCTGAATTAATTAAGCTGGGCTGATGTCATCAGCCTGCATTCATTAAGCTGATGTCATCAGCCTGCATTCATTAAGCTGATTTCATGAGCCTTGGTTCATTAAGCTGATGTCATCAGGCTGCATTCATAAAGCTGATGTCATCAGCCTGCATTAATTAAGCTGAGCCTATGTCATCAGCCTGCATTCATTAAGATGATGTCATCAGCCTGCATTCATTTAGCTGATCTGATGTCATCAGCCTGCATTCATTAAGCTAATGTCATCAGCTGGAATTCATTTAAATTATGTCATCAGCCTGCATTAATTAAGCTGAGCTGATATCATCAGCCTGCATTCATTAAGCTGATGTCATCAGCTGGAATTCATTTAAATGATGTCATCAGCGTACATTAATTAAGCTGGGCTGATGTCATCAGCCTGCATTCATTAAGCTGATGTCATCAGCCTGCATTAATTAAGTTGAGCTGATGTCTTCAGCCTGCATTCATTAAGATGACGTCATCAGCCTGCATTCATTTAGCTGATCTGATGTCATCAGCCTGCATTCATTAAGCTAATGTCATCAGCTGGAATTCATTTAAATGATGTCATCAGCCTGCATTAATTAAGCTGAGCTGATGTCATCAGCCTTCATTCATTAAGCTGATGTCATCAGCTGGAATTCATTTAAATGATGTCATCAGCCTGCATTAATTAAGCTGGGCTTATGTCATCAGCCTGCATTCATTAAGCTGATGTCATCAGCCTGCATTCATTAAGCAGATTTCATCAGCCATTAATCATTAAGCTGATGTCATCAGCTGGAATTCATTTAAATGATGTCATCAGCCTGCATTAATTAAGCTGGGCTGATGTCATCAGCCTGCATTCATTAAGCTGAGCTGACGTCATCAGCCTGCATTCATTAAGCTGATGTCATCAGCCTTGATTCATTAAGCTGATGTCATCAGCTTGAATTCATTAAGCTGATATCATCAGCCTGCATTAATTAAGCTGAGCTGATGTCATCATCCTTCATTAATTAAGCTGAGGTCATCAGCCTGCATTCATTTAGCTAAGCTGATGTCATCAGCATGCATTCATTAAGCTGACGTCATCAGCCTGCATTCATTAAGCTGATGTCATCAGCTTGAATTCATTAAGCCGATGTCATCAGCCTGCATTAATTAAGCTGAGCTGATGTCATCAGTCTGCATTCATTAAGCTGACGTCATCAGCCTGCATTCATTAAGCTAATGTCATCAGCTGGAATTCATTTAAATGATGTCATCAGCCTGCATTCATTAAGATGACGTCATCAGCCGGCATTCATTTAGCTGATCTGATGTCATCAGCCTGCATTCATTAAGCTAATGTCATCAGCTGGAATTCATTTAAATGATGTCATCAGCCTGCATTCATTAAGATGACGTCATCAGCCGGCATTCATTTAGCTGATCTGATGTCATCAGCCTGCATTCATTAAGCTAATGTCATCAGCTGGAATTCATTTAAATGATGTCATCAGCCTGCATTAATTAAGCTGAGCTGATGTCATCAGCCTGCATTCATTAAGCTGATGTCATCAGCTGGAATTAATTTAAATGATGTCATCAGCCTGCATTAATTAAGCTGACGTCATCAGCCTGCATTCATTAAGCTGATTTCATCAGCCATTAATCATTAAGCTGATGTCATCAGCTGGAATTCATTTAAATGATGCCATCAGCCTGCATTAATTAAGCTGGGCTGATGTCATCAGCCTGCATTCATTAAGCTGATGTCATCAGCCTGCATTAATTAAGCTGAGCTGACGTCATCAGCCTGCATTCATTAAGCTGATGTCATCAGCCTTGATTCATTAAGCTGATGTCATCAGCTTGAATTCATTAAGCTGATATCATCAGCCTGCATTAATTAAGCTGAGCTGATGTCATCATCCTGCATTAAATAAGCTGATGTAATCAGCCTGCATTCATTTAGCTAAGCTGATGTCATCAGCCTGCATTCATTAAGCTGACGTCATCAGCCTGCATTCATTAAGCTGATGTCATCAGCTTGAACTCATTAAGCTGATGTCATCAGCCTGCATTAATTAAGCTGAGATGATGTCATCAGTCTGCATTCATTAAGCTGATGTCATCAGCCTGCATTCATTAAGATGACGTCATCAGCCTGCATTCATTAAGCTAATGTCATCAGCTGGAATTCATTTAGCTGAGCTGATGTCATCAGCCTGCATTCATTAAGCTGACGTCATCAGCTTGAATTCAATAAGCTGATGTCATCAGCTTGCATTAATTAAGCTGAGCTGATGTCATCAGCCTGCATTCATTTAGCTGAGCTGATGTCATCAGCCTGTATTCATTAAGCTGACCTCATCAGCCTGCATTCATTAAGCTGATGTCATCAGCCTTGATTCATTAAGCTGATATCATCAGCTTGAATTCATTAAGCTGATGTCATCAGCTTGAATTCATTAAGCTGATGTCATCAGCTTGCATTAATTAAGCTGAGCTGATGTCATCAGCCTGCATTCATTTTGCTGAGCTGATGTCATCAGCCTGCATTCATTAAGCTGACATTATCAGCCTGCATTCATTGAGCTGATGTCATCACCCTATATTAATTTAGCTGAGCTGATGTCATCAGCCTGTATTCATTAAGCTGACGCCATCAGCCTGCATTCATTAAGCTGACGTTATCAGCCCGCATTCATTGAGCTGATGTCATCAGCCTGCATTCATTAAGCTAATGTCATCAGCTAGAATTCATTTAAATGATGTCATCAGCCTGCATTAATTAAGCTGAGCTGATGTCATCAGTCTGCATTCATTAAGCTGATGTCATCAGCCTGCATTCATTTAGCTGATCTGATGTCATCAGCCTGCATTCATTAAGCTAATGTCATCAGCTGGAATTCATTTAAATGATGTCATCAGCCTGCATTAATTAAGCTGACGTCATCAGCCTGCATTCATCAAGCTGATTTCATCAGCCATTAATCATTAAGCTGATGTCATCAGCTGGAATTCATTTAAATGATGTCATCAGCCTGCATTAATTAAGCTGGGCTGATGTCATCAGCCTGCATTCATTAAGCTGATGTCATCAGCCTGCATTAATTAAGCTGAGCTGACGTCATCAGCCTGCATTCATTAAGCTGATGTCATCAGCCTTGATTCATTAAGCTGATGTCATCAGCTTGAATTCATTAAGCTGATATCATCAGCCTGCATTAATTAAGCTGAGCTGATGTCATCATCCTGCATTAATTAAGCTGATGTCATCAGCCTGCATTCATTTAGCTAAGCTGATGTCATCAGCCTGCATTCATTAAGCTGATGTCATCAGCTTGAACTCATTATGCTGATGTCATCAGCCTGCATTAATTAAGCTGAGCTGATGTCATCAGTCTGCATTCATTAAGCTGATGTCATCAGCCTGCATTCATTAAGATGACGTCATCAGCCTGCATTCATTAAGCTAATGTCATCAGCTGGAATTCATTTAAATGATGTCATCAGCCTGCATTAATTAAGCTGGGCTGTTGTCATCAGCCTGCATTCATTAAGCTGATGTCATCAGCCTGCATTAATTAAGCTGAGCTGATGTCATCAGCCTGCATTCATTAAGATGACGTCATCAGCCTGCATTCATTTAGCTGATCTGATGTCATCAGCCTGCATTCATTAAGCTAATGTCATCAGCTGGAATTCATTTAAATGATGTCATCAGCCTGAATTAATTAAGCTGGGCTGATGTCATCAGCCTGCATTCATTAAGCTGATGTCATCAGCCTGCATTCATTAAGCTGATGTCATCAGCTTGAATTCATTAAGCCGATGTCATCAGCCTGCATTAATTAAGCTGAGCTGATGTCATCAGTCTGCATTCATTAAGCTGACGTCATCAGCCTGCATTCATTAAGCTAATGTCATCAGCTGGAATTCATTTAAATGATGTCATCAGCCTGCATTCATTAAGATGACGTCATCAGCCGGCATTCATTTAGCTGATCTGATGTCATCAGCCTGCATTCATTAAGCTAATGTCATCAGCTGGAATTCATTTAAATGATGTCATCAGCCTGCATTAATTAAGCTGAGCTGATGTCATCAGCCTGCATTCATTAAGCTGATGTCATCAGCTGGAATTAATTTAAATGATGTCATCAGCCTGCATTAATTAAGCTGACGTCATCAGCCTGCATTTATTAAGCTGATTTCATCAGCCATTAAAATTAAGCTGATGTCATCAGCTGGAATTCATTTAAATGATGCCATCAGCCTGCATTAATTAAGCTGGGCTGATGTCATCAGCCTGCATTCATTAAGCTGATGTCATCAGCCTGCATTAATTAAGCTGAGCTGACGTCATCAGCCTGCATTCATTAAGCTGATGTCATCAGCCTTGATTCATTAAGCTGATGTCATCAGCTTGAATTCATTAAGCTGATATCATCAGCCTGCATTAATTAAGCTGAGCTGATGTCATCATCCTGCATTAAATAAGCTGATGTAATCAGCCTGCATTCATTTAGCTAAGCTGATGTCATCAGCCTGCATTCATTAAGCTGACGTCATCAGCCTGCATTCATTAAGCTGATGTCATCAGCTTGAACTCATTAAGCTGATGTCATCAGCCTGCATTAATTAAGCTGAGATGATGTCATCAGTCTGCATTCATTAAGCTGATGTCATCAGCCTGCATTCATTAAGATGACGTCATCAGCCTGCATTCATTAAGCTAATGTCATCAGCTGGAATTCATTTAGCTGAGCTGATGTCATCAGCCTGCATTCATTAAGCTGACGTCATCAGCTTGAATTCATTAAGCTGATGTCATCAGCTTGCATTAATTAAGCTGAGCTGATGTCATCAGCCTGCATTCATTTAGCTGAGCTGATGTCATCAGCCTGTATTCATTAAACTGACCTCATCAGCCTGCATTCATTAAGCTGATGTCATCAGCCTTGATTCATTAAGCTGATATCATCAGCTTGAATTCATTAAGCTGATGTCATCAGCTTGAATTCATTAAGCTGATGTCATCAGCTTGCATTAATTAAGCTGAGCTGATGTCATCAGCCTGCATTCATTTTGCTGAGCTGATGTCATCAGCCTGCATTCATTAAGCTGACGTTATCAGCCTGCATTCATTGGCTGATGTCATCACCCTATATTAATTTAGCTGAGCTGATGTCATCAGCCTGTATTCATTAAGCTGACGCCATCAGCCTGCATTCATTAAGCTGACGTTATCAGCCCGCATTCATTGAGCTGATGTCATCAGCCTGCATTCATTAAGCTAATGTCATCAGCTAGAATTCATTTAAATGATGTCATCAGCCTGCATTAATTAAGCTGAGCTGATGTCATCGGCCTGCATTCATTAAGCTGGGCTGATGTCATCAGCCTGCATTCATTAGGCTGATGTCATCAGCCTGCATTAATTAAGCTGTGCTGATGTCATCAGCCTGCAGTCATTAAGATGACGTCATCAGCCTGCATTCATTTAGCTGATCTGATGTCATCAGCCTGCATTCATTAAGCTAATGTCATCAGCTGGAATTCATTTAAATGATGTCATCAGCCTGCATTAATTAAGCTGACGTGATCAGCCTGCATTCATTAAGCTGATGTCATCAGCCTGCATTCATTAAGATGACGTCATCAGCCTGCATTCATTAAGCTAATGTCATCAGCTGGAATTCATTTAAATCATGTCATCAGCCTGCATTAATTAAGCTGGGCTGTTGTCATCAGCCTGCATTCATTAAGCTGATGTCATCAGCCTGCATTAATTAAGCTGAGCTGATGTCATCAGCCTGCATTCATTAAGATGACGTCATCAGCCTGCATTCATTTAGCTGATCTGATGTCATCAGCCTGCATTCATTAAGCTAATGTCATCAGCTGGAATTCATTTAAATGATGTCATCAGCCTGAATTAATTAAGCTGGGCTGATGTCATCAGCCTGCATTCATTAAGCTGATGTCATCAGCCTGCATTCATTAAGCTGATTTCATGAGCCTTGGTTCATTAAGCTGATGTCATCAGGCTGCATTCATAAAGCTGATGTCATCAGCCTGCATTAATTAAGCTGAGCTGATGTCATCAGCCTGCATTCATTAAGATGACGTCATCAGCCTGCATTCATTTAGCTGATCTGATGTCATCAGCCTGCATTCATTAAGCTAATGTCATCAGCTGGAATTCATTTAAATGATGTCATCAGCCTGCATTAATTAAGCTGAGCTGATGTCATCAGCCTGCATTCATTAAGCTGATGTCATCAGCTGGAATTCATTTAAATGATGTCATCAGCCTACATTAATTAAGCTGGGCTGATGTCATCAGCCTGCATTAATTAAGCTGGGCTTATGTCATCAGCCTGCATTCATTAAGCTGATGTCATCAGCTGGAATTCATTTAAATTATGTCATCAGCCTGCATTAATTAAGCTGGGCTGATGTCATCAGCCTGCATTCGTTAAGCTGATGTCATCAGCCTGCATTAATTAAGCTGAGCTGATGTCATCATACTGCATTAATTAAGCTGATGTCATCAACCTGCATTCATTTAGCTGAGCAGACGTCATCAGCTTGAATTCATTAGGCTGATGTAACCAGCCTGCATTCATTTAGCTGAGCTGATGTCATCAGCCTGCATTCATTAAGCTGACGTCATCAGCTTGAATTCATTAAGCCGATGTCATCAGCCTGCATTAATTAAGCTGAGCTGATGTCATCAGTCTGCATTCATTAAGCTGACGTCATCAGCCTGCATTCATTAAGCTAATGTCATCAGCTGGAATTCATTTAAATGATGTCATCAGCCTGCATTCATTAAGATGACGTCATCAGCCTGCATTCATTTAGCTGATCTGATGTCATCAGCCTGCATTCATTAAGATGACGTCATCAGCCTGCATTCATTTAGCTGATGTCATCAGCCTGCATTCATTAAGCTGATGTCATCAGCTTGAATTAATTAAGCTGATGTCATCAGCCTGCATTAATTAAGCTGAGCTGATGTCATCATACTGCATTAATTAAGCTGATGTCATCAACCTGCATTCATTTAGCTGAGCAGACGTCATCAGCTTGAATTCATTAGGCTGATGTAACCAGCCTGCATTCATTTAGCTGAGCTGATGTCATCAGCCTGCATTCATTAAGCTGACGTCATCAGCTTGAATTCATTAATTTGATGTCATCAGCTTGCATAAATTAAGCTGAGCTGATGTCATCAGCCTGCATTCATTTAGCTGAGCTGATGTCATCAGCCTTGATTCATTAAGCTGATGACATCAGCTTGAATTCACTAAGCTGATGTCATCAGCCTGCATTAATTAAGCTTAGCTGATATCATCAGCCTGCATTAATTAAGCTGAGCTGATGTCATCATCCTGCATTAATTAAGCTGATGTCATCAGCCTGCATTCATTTAGCTAAGCTGATGTCATCAGCCTGCATTCATTAAGCTGATGTCATCAGCTTGAACTCATTAAGCTGATGTCATCAGCCTGCATTAATTAAGCTGAGCTGATGTCATCAGTCTGCATTCATTAAGCTGATGTCATCAGCCTGCATTCATTTAGCTGATCTGATGTCATCAGCCTGCATTCATTAAGCTAATGTCATCAGCTGGAATTCATTTAAATGATGTCATCAGCCTGCATTAATTAAGCTGACGTCATCAGCCTGCATTCATCAAGCTGATTTCATCAGCCATTAATCATTAAGCTGATGTCATCAGCTGGAATTCATTTAAATGATGTCATCAGCCTGCATTAATTAAGCTGGGCTGATGTCATCAGCCTGCATTCATTAAGCTGAGCTGACGTCATCAGCCTGCATTCATTAAGCTGATGTCATCAGCCTTGATTCATTAAGCTGATGTCATCAGCTTGAATTCATTAAGCTGATATCATCAGCCTGCATTAATTAAGCTGAGCTGATGTCATCATCCTTCATTAATTAAGCTGAGGTCATCAGCCTGCATTCATTTAGCTAAGCTGATGTCATCAGCATGCATTCATTAAGCTGACGTCATCAGCCTGCATTCATTAAGCTGATGTTATCAGCTTGAATTCATTAAGCCGATGTCATCAGCCTGCATTAATTAAGCTGAGCTGATGTCATCAGTCTGCATTCATTAAGCTGACGTCATCAGCCTGCATTCATTAAGCTAATGTCATCAGCTGGAATTCATTTAAATGATGTCATCAGCCTGCATTCATTAAGATGACGTCATCAGCCGGCATTCATTTAGCTGATCTGATGTCATCAGCCTGCATTCATTAAGCTAATGTCATCAGCTGGAATTCATTTAAATGATGTCATCAGCCTGCATTCATTAAGATGACGTCATCAGCCGGCATTCATTTAGCTGATCTGATGTCATCAGCCTGCATTCATTAAGCTAATGTCATCAGCTGGAATTCATTTAAATGATGTCATCAGCCTGCATTAATTAAGCTGAGCTGATGTCATCAGCCTGCATTCATTAAGCTGATGTCATCAGCTGGAATTAATTTAAATGATGTCATCAGCCTGCATTAATTAAGCTGACGTCATCAGCCTGCATTCATTAAGCTGATTTCATCAGCCATTAATCATTAAGCTGATGTCATCAGCTGGAATTCATTTAAATGATGCCATCAGCCTGCATTAATTAAGCTGGGCTGATGTCATCAGCCTGCATTCATTAAGCTGATGTCATCAGCCTGCATTAATTAAGCTGAGCTGACGTCATCAGCCTGCATTCATTAAGCTGATGTCATCAGCCTTGATTCATTAAGCTGATGTCATCAGCTTGAATTCATTAAGCTGATATCATCAGCCTGCATTAATTAAGCTGAGCTGATGTCATCATCCTGCATTAAATAAGCTGATGTAATCAGCCTGCATTCATTTAGCTAAGCTGATGTCATCAGCCTGCATTCATTAAGCTGACGTCATCAGCCTGCATTCATTAAGCTGATGTCATCAGCTTGAACTCATTAAGCTGATGTCATCAGCCTGCATTAATTAAGCTGAGATGATGTCATCAGTCTGCATTCATTAAGCTGATGTCATCAGCCTGCATTCATTAAGATGACGTCATCAGCCTGCATTCATTAAGCTAATGTCATCAGCTGGAATTCATTTAGCTGAGCTGATGTCATCAGCCTGCATTCATTAAGCTGACGTCATCAGCTTGAATTCAATAAGCTGATGTCATCAGCTTGCATTAATTAAGCTGAGCTGATGTCATCAGCCTGCATTCATTTAGCTGAGCTGATGTCATCAGCCTGTATTCATTAAGCTGACCTCATCAGCCTGCATTCATTAAGCTGATGTCATCAGCCTTGATTCATTAAGCTGATATCATCAGCTTGAATTCATTAAGCTGATGTCATCAGCTTGAATTCATTAAGCTGATGTCATCAGCTTGCATTAATTAAGCTGAGCTGATGTCATCAGCCTGCATTCATTTTGCTGAGCTGATGTCATCAGCCTGCATTCATTAAGCTGACATTATCAGCCTGCATTCATTGAGCTGATGTCATCACCCTATATTAATTTAGCTGAGCTGATGTCATCAGCCTGTATTCATTAAGCTGACGCCATCAGCCTGCATTCATTAAGCTGACGTTATCAGCCCGCATTCATTGAGCTGATGTCATCAGCCTGCATTCATTAAGCTAATGTCATCAGCTAGAATTCATTTAAATGATGTCATCAGCCTGCATTAATTAAGCTGAGCTGATGTCATCAGTCTGCATTCATTAAGCTGATGTCATCAGCCTGCATTCATTTAGCTGATCTGATGTCATCAGCCTGCATTCATTAAGCTAATGTCATCAGCTGGAATTCATTTAAATGATGTCATCAGCCTGCATTAATTAAGCTGACGTCATCAGCCTGCATTCATCAAGCTGATTTCATCAGCCATTAATCATTAAGCTGATGTCATCAGCTGGAATTCATTTAAATGATGTCATCAGCCTGCATTAATTAAGCTGGGCTGATGTCATCAGCCTGCATTCATTAAGCTGATGTCATCAGCCTGCATTAATTAAGCTGAGCTGACGTCATCAGCCTGCATTCATTAAGCTGATGTCATCAGCCTTGATTCATTAAGCTGATGTCATCAGCTTGAATTCATTAAGCTGATATCATCAGCCTGCATTAATTAAGCTGAGCTGATGTCATCATCCTGCATTAATTAAGCTGATGTCATCAGCCTGCATTCATTTAGCTAAGCTGATGTCATCAGCCTGCATTCATTAAGCTGATGTCATCAGCTTGAACTCATTATGCTGATGTCATCAGCCTGCATTAATTAAGCTGAGCTGATGTCATCAGTCTGCATTCATTAAGCTGATGTCATCAGCCTGCATTCATTAAGATGACGTCATCAGCCTGCATTCATTAAGCTAATGTCATCAGCTGGAATTCATTTAAATGATGTCATCAGCCTGCATTAATTAAGCTGGGCTGTTGTCATCAGCCTGCATTCATTAAGCTGATGGCATCAGCCTGCATTCATTAAGCTGATTTCATGAACCTTTGTTCATTAAGCTGATGTCATCAGGCTGCATTCATAAAGCTGATGTCATCAGCCTGCATTAATTAAGCTGAGCTGATGTCATCAGCCTGCATTCATTAAGATGACGTCATCAGCCTGCATTCATTTAGCTGATCTGATGTCATCAGCCTGCATTCATGAAGCTAATGTCATCAGCTGGAATTCATTTAAATGATGTCATCAGCCTGCATTAATTTAGCTGAGCTTATGTCATCAGCCTGCATTCATTAAGCTGATGTCATCAGCCTGCATTCATTAAGCAGATTTCATCAGCCATTAATCATTAAGCTGATGTCATCAGCTGGAATTCATTTAAATGATGTCATCAGCCTGCATTAATTAAGCTGGGCTGATGTCATCAGCCTGCATTCATTAAGCTGAGCTGACGTCATCAGCCTGCATTCATTAAGCTGATGTCATCAGCCTTGATTCATTAAGCTGATGTCATCAGCTTGAATTCATTAAGCTGATATCATCAGCCTGCATTAATTAAGCTGAGCTGATGTCATCATCCTTCATTAATTAAGCTGAGGTCATCAGCCTGCATTCATTTAGCTAAGCTGATGTCATCAGCATGCATTCATTAAGCTGACGTCATCAGCCTGCATTCATTAAGCTGATGTCATCAGCTTGAATTCATTAAGCCGATGTCATCAGCCTGCATTAATTAAGCTGAGCTGATGTCATCAGTCTGCATTCATTAAGCTGACGTCATCAGCCTGCATTCATTAAGCTAATGTCATCAGCTGGAATTCATTTAAATGATGTCATCAGCCTGCATTCATTAAGATGACGTCATCAGCCGGCATTCATTTAGCTGATCTGATGTCATCAGCCTGCATTCATTAAGCTAATGTCATCAGCTGGAATTCATTTAAATGATGTCATCAGCCTGCATTAATTAAGCTGAGCTGATGTCATCAGCCTGCATTCATTAAGCTGATATCATCAGCTGGAATTAATTTAAATGATGTCATCAGCCTGCATTAATTAAGCTGACGTCATCAGCCTGCATTCATTAAGCTGATTTCATCAGCCATTAATCATTAAGCTGATGTCATCAGCTGGAATTCATTTAAATGATGCCATCAGCCTGCATTAATTAAGCTGGGCTGATGTCATCAGCCTGCATTCATTAAGCTGATGTCATCAGCCTGCATTAATTAAGCTGAGCTGACGTCATCAGCCTGCATTCATTAAGCTGATGTCATCAGCCTTGATTCATTAAGCTGATGTCATCAGCTTGAATTCATTAAGCTGATATCATCAGCCTGCATTAATTAAGCTGAGCTGATGTCATCATCCTGCATTAAATAAGCTGATGTAATCAGCCTGCATTCATTTAGCTAAGCTGATGTCATCAGCCTGCATTCATTAAGCTGACGTCATCAGCCTGCATTCATTAAGCTGATGTCATCAGCTTGAACTCATTAAGCTGATGTCATCAGCCTGCATTAATTAAGCTGAGATGATGTCATCAGTCTGCATTCATTAAGCTGATGTCATCAGCCTGCATTCATTAAGATGACGTCATCAGCCTGCATTCATTAAGCTAATGTCATCAGCTGGAATTCATTTAGCTGAGCTGATGTCATCAGCCTGCATTCATTAAGCTGACGTCATCAGCTTGAATTCATTAAGCTGATGTCATCAGCTTGCATTAATTAAGCTGAGCTGATGTCATCAGCCTGCATTCATTTAGCTGAGCTGATGTCATCAGCCTGTATTCATTAAGCTGATGTCATCAGCTTGCATTAATTAAGCTGAGCTGATGTCATCAGCCTGCATTCATTTAGCTGAGCTGATGTCATCAGCCTGCATTCATTAAGCTGATGTCATCAGCTTGAACTCATTAAGCTGATGTCATCAGCCTGCATTAATTAAGCTGAGCTGATGTCATCAGTCTGCATTCATTAAGCTGATGTCATCAGCCTGCATTCATTTAGCTGATCTGATGTCATCAGCCTGCATTCATTAAGCTAATGTCATCAGCTGGAATTCATTTAAATGATGTCATCAGCCTGCATTAATTAAGCTGACGTCATCAGCCTGCATTCATCAAGCTGATTTCATCAGCCATTAATCATTAAGCTGATGTCATCAGCTGGAATTCATTTAAATGATGTCATCAGCCTGCATTAATTAAGCTGGGCTGATGTCATCAGCCTGCATTCATTAAGCTGATGTCATCAGCCTGCATTAATTAAGCTGAGCTGACGTCATCAGCCTGCATTCATTAAGCTGATGTCATCAGCCTTGATTCATTAAGCTGATGTCATCAGCTTGAATTCATTAAGCTGATATCATCAGCCTGCATTAATTAAGCTGAGCTGATGTCATCATCCTGCATTAATTAAGCTGATGTCATCAGCCTGCATTCATTTAGCTAAGCTGATGTCATCAGCCTGCATTCATTAAGCTGATGTCATCAGCTTGAACTCATTATGCTGATGTCATCAGCCTGCATTAATTAAGCTGAGCTGATGTCATCAGTCTGCATTCATTAAGCTGATGTCATCAGCCTGCATTCATTAAGATGACGTCATCAGCCTGCATTCATTAAGCTAATGTCATCAGCTGGAATTCATTTAAATGATGTCATCAGCCTGCATTAATTAAGCTGGGCTGTTGTCATCAGCCTGCATTCATTAAGCTGATGTCATCAGCCTGCATTAATTAAGCTGAGCTGATGTCATCAGCCTGCATTCATTAAGATGACGTCATCAGCCTGCATTCATTTAGCTGATCTGATGTCATCAGCCTGCATTCATTAAGCTAATGTCATCAGCTGGAATTCATTTAAATGATGTCATCAGCCTGAATTAATTAAGCTGGGCTGATGTCATCAGCCTGCATTCATTAAGCTGATGTCATCAGCCTGCATTCATTAAGCTGATTTCATGAGCCTTGGTTCATTAAGCTGATGTCATCAGGCTGCATTCATAAAGCTGATGTCATCAGCCTGCATTAATTAAGCTGAGCTGATGTCATCAGCCTGCATTCATTAAGATGATGTCATCAGCCTGCATTCATTTAGCTGATCTGATGTCATCAGCCTGCATTCATTAAGCTAATGTCATCAGCTGGAATTCATTTAAATTATGTCATCAGCCTGCATTAATTAAGCTGAGCTGATATCATCAGCCTGCATTCATTAAGCTGATGTCATCAGCTGGAATTCATTTAAATGATGTCATCAGCGTACATTAATTAAGCTGGGCTGATGTCATCAGCCTGCATTCATTAAGCTGATGTCATCAGCCTGCATTAATTAAGTTGAGCTGATGTCTTCAGCCTGCATTCATTAAGATGACGTCATCAGCCTGCATTCATTTAGCTGATCTGATGTCATCAGCCTGCATTCATTAAGCTAATGTCATCAGCTGGAATTCATTTAAATGATGTCATCAGCCTGCATTAATTAAGCTGAGCTGATGTCATCAGCCTTCATTCATTAAGCTGATGTCATCAGCTGGAATTCATTTAAATGATGTCATCAGCCTGCATTAATTAAGCTGGGCTTATGTCATCAGCCTGCATTCATTAAGCTGATGTCATCAGCCTGCATTCATTAAGCAGATTTCATCAGCCATTAATCATTAAGCTGATGTCATCAGCTGGAATTCATTTAAATGATGTCATCAGCCTGCATTAATTAAGCTGGGCTGATGTCATCAGCCTGCATTCATTAAGCTGAGCTGACGTCATCAGCCTGCATTCATTAAGCTGATGTCATCAGCCTTGATTCATTAAGCTGATGTCATCAGCTTGAATTCATTAAGCTGATATCATCAGCCTGCATTAATTAAGCTGAGCTGATGTCATCATCCTTCATTAATTAAGCTGAGGTCATCAGCCTGCATTCATTTAGCTAAGCTGATGTCATCAGCATGCATTCATTAAGCTGACGTCATCAGCCTGCATTCATTAAGCTGATGTCATCAGCTTGAATTCATTAAGCCGATGTCATCAGCCTGCATTAATTAAGCTGAGCTGATGTCATCAGTCTGCATTCATTAAGCTGACGTCATCAGCCTGCATTCATTAAGCTAATGTCATCAGCTGGAATTCATTTAAATGATGTCATCAGCCTGCATTCATTAAGATGACGTCATCAGCCGGCATTCATTTAGCTAATGTCATCAGCTGGAATTCATTTAAATGATGTCATCAGCCTGCATTAATTAAGCTGAGCTGATGTCATCAGCCTGCATTCATTAAGCTGATGTCATCAGCTGGAATTAATTTAAATGATGTCATCAGCCTGCATTAATTAAGCTGACGTCATCAGCCTGCATTCATTAAGCTGATTTCATCAGCCATTAATCATTAAGCTGATGTCATCAGCTGGAATTCATTTAAATGATGCCATCAGCCTGCATTAATTAAGCTGGGCTGATGTCATCAGCCTGCATTCATTAAGCTGATGTCATCAGCCTGCATTAATTAAGCTGAGCTGACGTCATCAGCCTGCATTCATTAAGCTGATGTCATCAGCCTTGATTCATTAAGCTGATGTCATCAGCTTGAATTCATTAAGCTGATATCATCAGCCTGCATTAATTAAGCTGAGCTGATGTCATCATCCTGCATTAAATAAGCTGATGTAATCAGCCTGCATTCATTTAGCTAAGCTGATGTCATCAGCCTGCATTCATTAAGCTGACGTCATCAGCCTGCATTCATTAAGCTGATGTCATCAGCTTGAACTCATTAAGCTGATGTCATCAGCCTGCATTAATTAAGCTGAGATGATGTCATCAGTCTGCATTCATTAAGCTGATGTCATCAGCCTGCATTCATTAAGATGACGTCATCAGCCTGCATTCATTAAGCTAATGTCATCAGCTGGAATTCATTTAGCTGAGCTGATGTCATCAGCCTGCATTCATTAAGCTGACGTCATCAGCTTGAATTCATTAAGCTGATGTCATCAGCTTGCATTAATTAAGCTGAGCTGATGTCATCAGCCTGCATTCATTTAGCTGAGCTGATGTCATCAGCCTGTATTCATTAAGCTGACCTCATCAGCCTGCATTCATTAAGCTGATGTCATCAGCCTTGATTCATTAAGCTGATATCATCAGCTTGAATTCATTAAGCTGATGTCATCAGCTTGAATTCATTAAGCTGATGTCATCAGCTTGCATTAATTAAGCTGAGCTGATGTCATCAGCCTGCATTCATTTTGCTGAGCTGATGTCATCAGCCTGCATTCATTAAGCTGACGTTATCAGCCTGCATTCATTGAGCTGATGTCATCACCCTATATTAATTTAGCTGAGCTGATGTCATCAGCCTGTATTCATTAAGCTGACGCCATCAGCCTGCATTCATTAAGCTGACGTTATCAGCCCGCATTCATTGAGCTGATGTCATCAGCCTGCATTCATTAAGCTAATGTCATCAGCTAGAATTCATTTAAATGATGTCATCAGCCTGCATTAATTAAGCTGAGCTGATGTCATCGGCCTGCATTCATTAAGCTGGGCTGATGTCATCAGCCTGCATTCATTAGGCTGATGTCATCAGCCTGCATTAATTAAGCTGTGCTGATGTCATCAGCCTGCAGTCATTAAGATGACGTCATCAGCCTGCATTCATTTAGCTGATCTGATGTCATCAGCCTGCATTCATTAAGCTAATGTCATCAGCTGGAATTCATTTAAATGATGTCATCAGCCTGCATTAATTAAGCTGACGTGATCAGCCTGCATTCATTAAGCTGATGTCATCAGCCTGCATTCATTAAGATGACGTCATCAGCCTGCATTCATTAAGCTAATGTCATCAGCTGGAATTCATTTAAATCATGTCATCAGCCTGCATTAATTAAGCTGGGCTGTTGTCATCAGCCTGCATTCATTAAGCTGATGTCATCAGCCTGCATTAATTAAGCTGAGCTGATGTCATCAGCCTGCATTCATTAAGATGACGTCATCAGCCTGAATTCATTTAGCTGATCTGATGTCATCAGCCTGCATTCATTAAGCTAATGTCATCAGCTGGAATTCATTTAAATGATGTCATCAGCCTGAATTAATTAAGCTGGGCTGATGTCATCAGCCTGCATTCATTAAGCTGATGTCATCAGCCTGCATTCATTAAGCTGATTTCATGAGCCTTGGTTCATTAAGCTGATGTCATCAGGCTGCATTCATAAAGCTGATGTCATCAGCCTGCATTAATTAAGCTGAGCTGATGTCATCAGCCTGCATTCATTAAGATGACGTCATCAGCCTGCATTCATTTAGCTGATCTGATGTCATCAGCCTGCATTCATTAAGCTAATGTCATCAGCTGGAATTCATTTAAATGATGTCATCAGCCTGCATTAATTAAGCTGAGCTGATGTCATCAGCCTGCATTCATTAAGCTGATGTCATCAGCTGGAATTCATTTAAATGATGTCATCAGCCTACATTAATTAAGCTGGGCTGATGTCATCAGCCTGCATTAATTAAGCTGGGCTTATGTCATCAGCCTGCATTCATTAAGCTGATGTCATCAGCCTGCATTAATTAAGCTGAGCTGACGTCATCAGCCTGCATTCATTAAGCTGATGTCATCAGCCTTGATTCATTAAGCTGATTTCATCAGCCATTAATCATTAAGCTGATGTCATCAGCTGGAATTCATTTAAATTATGTCATCAGCCTGCATTAATTAAGCTGGGCTGATGTCATCAGCCTGCATTCATTAAGCTGATGTCATCAGCCTGCATTAATTAAGCTGAGCTGACGTCATCAGCCTGCATTCATTAAGATGACGTCATCAGCCTGCATTCATTTAGCTGATCTGATGTCATCAGCCTGCATTCATTAAGCTAATGTCATCAGCTGGAATTCATTTAAATGATGTCATCAGCCTGCATTAATTAAGCTGAGCTGATGTCATCAGCCTTCATTCATTAAGCTGATGTCATCAGCTGGAATTCATTTAAATGATGTCATCAGCCTGCATTAATTAAGCTGGGCTTATGTCATCAGCCTGCATTCATTAAGCTGATGTCATCAGCCTGCATTCATTAAGCTGATTTCATCAGCCATTAATCATTAAGCTGATGTCATCAGCTGGAATTCATTTAAATTATGTCATCAGCCTGCATTAATTAAGCTGGGCTGATGTCATCAGCCTGCATTCATTAAGCTGATGTCATCAGCCTGCATTAATTAAGCTGAGCTGACGTCATCAGCCTGCATTCATTAAGCTGATGTCATCAGCCTTGATTCATTAAGCTGATGTCATCAGTTTGAATTCATTAAGCTGATGTCATCAGCTTGAATTCATTAAGCTGATATCATCAGCCTGCATTAATTAAGCTGAGCTGATGTCATCATCCTGCATTAATTAAGCTGATGTCATCAGCCTGCATTCATTTAGCTAAGCTGATGTCATCAGCCTGCATTCATTAAGCTGATGTCATCAGCTTGAACTCATTAAGCTGATGTCATCAGCCTGCATTAATTAAGCTGAGCTGATGTCATCAGTCTGCATTCATTAAGCTGATGTCATCAGCCTGCATTCATTTAGCTGATCTGATGTCATCAGCCTGCATTCATTAAGCTAATGTCATCAGCTGGAATTCATTTAAATGATGTCATCAGCCTGCATTAATTAAGCTGACGTCATCAGCCTGCATTCATCAAGCTGATTTCATCAGCCATTAATCATTAAGCTGATGTCATCAGCTGGAATTCATTTAAATGATGTCATCAGCCTGCATTAATTAAGCTGGGCTGATGTCATCAGCCTGCATTCATTAAGCTGATGTCATCAGCCTGCATTAATTAAGCTGAGCTGACGTCATCAGCCTGGATTCATTAAGCTGATGTCATCAGCCTTGATTCATTAAGCTGATGTCATCAGCTTGAATTCATTAAGCTGATATCATCAGCCTGCATTAATTAAGCTGAGCTGATGTCATCATCCTGCATTAATTAAGCTGATGTCATCAGCCTGCATTCATTAAGCTGATGTCATCAGCTTGAACTCATTAAGCTGATGTCATCAGCCTGCATTAATTAAGCTGAGCTGATGTCATCAGTCTGCATTCATTAAGCTGATGTCATCAGCCTGCATTCATTAAGATGACGTCATCAGCCTGCATTCATTAAGCTAATGTCATCAGCTGGAATTCATTTAAATGATGTCATCAGCCTGCATTAATTAAGCTGGGCTGTTGTCATCAGCCTGCATTCATTAAGCTGATGTCATCAGCCTGCATTAATTAAGCTGAAATGATGTCATCAGCCTGCATTCATTAAGATGACGTCATCAGCCTGCATTCATTTAGCTGATCTGATGTCATCAGCCTGCATTCATTAAGCTAATGTCATCAGCTGGAATTCATTTAAATGATGTCATCAGCCTGAATTAATTAAGCTGGGCTGATGTCATCAGCCTGCATTCATTAAGCTGGTGTCATCAGCCTGCATTCATAAAGCTGATTTCATGAGCCTTGGTTCATTAAGCTGATGTCATCAGGCTGCATTCATAAAGCTGATGTCATCAGCCTGCATTAATTAAGCTGAGCTGATGTCATCAGCCTGCATTCATTAAGATGACGTCATCAGCCTGCATTCATTTAGCTGATCTGATGTCATCAGCCTGCATTCATTAAGCTGATGTCATCAGCTGGAATTCATTTAAATGATGTCATCAGCCTACATTAATTAAGCTGGGCTTATGTCATCAGCCTGCATTCATTAAGCTGATGTCATCAGCCTGCATTCATTAAGCTGATTTCATCAGCCATTAATCATTAAGCTGATGTCATCAGCTGGAATTCATTTAAATTATGTCATCAGCCTGCATTAATTAAGCTGGGCTGATGTCATCAGCCTGCATTCATTAAGCTGATGTCATCAGCCTGCATTAATTAAGCTGAGCTGACGTCATCAGCCTGCATTCATTAAGCTGATGTCATCAGCCTTGATTCATTAAGCTGATGTCATCAGCTTGAATTCATTAAGCTGATGTCATCAGCTTGAATTCATTAAGCTGATGTCATCAGCTTGAATTCATTAAGCTGATATCATCAGCCTGCATTAATTAAGCTGAGCTGATGTCATCATCCTGCATTAATTAAGCTGATGTCATCAGCCTGCATTCATTTAGCTAAGCTGATGTCATCAGCCTGCATTCATTAAGCTGATGTCATCAGCTTGAACTCATTAAGCTGATGTCATCAGCCTGCATTAATTAAGCTGAGCTGATGTCATCAGTCTGCATTCATTAAGCTGATGTCATCAGCCTGCATTCATTAAGATGACGTCATCAGCCTGCATTCATTAAGCTAATGTCATCAGCTGGAATTCATTTAAATGATGTCATCAGCCTGCATTAATTAAGCTGGGCTGTTGTCATCAGCCTGCATTCATTAAGCTGATGTCATCAGCCTGCATTAATTAAGCTGAGCTGATGTCATCAGCCTGCATTCATTAAGATGACGTCATCAGCCTGCATTCATTTAGCTGATCTGATGTCATCAGCCTGCATTCATTAAGCTAATGTCATCAGCTGGAATTCATTTAAATGATGTCATCAGCCTGAATTAATTAAGCTGGGCTGATGTCATCAGCCTGCATTCATTAAGCTGATGTCATCAGCCTGCATTCATTAAGCTGATTTCATGAGCCTTGGTTCATTAAGCTGATGTCATCAGGCTGCATTCATAAAGCTGATGTCATCAGCCTGCATTAATTAAGCTGAGCCTATGTCATCAGCCTGCATTCATTAAGATGATGTCATCAGCCTGCATTCATTTAGCTGATCTGATGTCATCAGCCTGCATTCATTAAGCTAATGTCATCAGCTGGAATTCATTTAAATTATGTCATCAGCCTGCATTAATTAAGCTGAGCTGATATCATCAGCCTGCATTCATTAAGCTGATGTCATCAGCTGGAATTCATTTAAATGATGTCATCAGCGTACATTAATTAAGCTGGGCTGATGTCATCAGCCTGCATTCATTAAGCTGATGTCATCAGCCTGCATTAATTAAGTTGAGCTGATGTCTTCAGCCTGCATTCATTAAGATGACGTCATCAGCCTGCATTCATTTAGCTGATCTGATGTCATCAGCCTGCATTCATTAAGCTAATGTCATCAGCTGGAATTCATTTAAATGATGTCATCAGCCTGCATTAATTAAGCTGAGCTGATGTCATCAGCCTTCATTCATTAAGCTGATGTCATCAGCTGGAATTCATTTAAATGATGTCATCAGCCTGCATTAATTAAGCTGGGCTTATGTCATCAGCCTGCATTCATTAAGCTGATGTCATCAGCCTGCATTCATTAAGCAGATTTCATCAGCCATTAATCATTAAGCTGATGTCATCAGCTGGAATTCATTTAAATGATGTCATCAGCCTGCATTAATTAAGCTGGGCTGATGTCATCAGCCTGCATTCATTAAGCTGAGCTGACGTCATCAGCCTGCATTCATTAAGCTGATGTCATCAGCCTTGATTCATTAAGCTGATGTCATCAGCTTGAATTCATTAAGCTGATATCATCAGCCTGCATTAATTAAGCTGAGCTGATGTCATCATCCTTCATTAATTAAGCTGAGGTCATCAGCCTGCATTCATTTAGCTAAGCTGATGTCATCAGCATGCATTCATTAAGCTGACGTCATCAGCCTGCATTCATTAAGCTGATGTCATCAGCTTGAATTCATTAAGCCGATGTCATCAGCCTGCATTAATTAAGCTGAGCTGATGTCATCAGTCTGCATTCATTAAGCTGACGTCATCAGCCTGCATTCATTAAGCTAATGTCATCAGCTGGAATTCATTTAAATGATGTCATCAGCCTGCATTCATTAAGATGACGTCATCAGCCGGCATTCATTTAGCTGATCTGATGTCATCAGCCTGCATTCATTAAGCTAATGTCATCAGCTGGAATTCATTTAAATGATGTCATCAGCCTGCATTAATTAAGCTGAGCTGATGTCATCAGCCTGCATTCATTAAGCTGATGTCATCAGCTGGAATTAATTTAAATGATGTCATCAGCCTGCATTAATTAAGCTGACGTCATCAGCCTGCATTTATTAAGCTGATTTCATCAGCCATTAAAATTAAGCTGATGTCATCAGCTGGAATTCATTTAAATGATGCCATCAGCCTGCATTAATTAAGCTGGGCTGATGTCATCAGCCTGCATTCATTAAGCTGATGTCATCAGCCTGCATTAATTAAGCTGAGCTGACGTCATCAGCCTGCATTCATTAAGCTGATGTCATCAGCCTTGATTCATTAAGCTGATGTCATCAGCTTGAATTCATTAAGCTGATATCATCAGCCTGCATTAATTAAGCTGAGCTGATGTCATCATCCTGCATTAAATAAGCTGATGTAATCAGCCTGCATTCATTTAGCTAAGCTGATGTCATCAGCCTGCATTCATTAAGCTGACGTCATCAGCCTGCATTCATTAAGCTGATGTCATCAGCTTGAACTCATTAAGCTGATGTCATCAGCCTGCATTAATTAAGCTGAGATGATGTCATCAGTCTGCATTCATTAAGCTGATGTCATCAGCCTGCATTCATTAAGATGACGTCATCAGCCTGCATTCATTAAGCTAATGTCATCAGCTGGAATTCATTTAGCTGAGCTGATGTCATCAGCCTGCATTCATTAAGCTGACGTCATCAGCTTGAATTCATTAAGCTGATGTCATCAGCTTGCATTAATTAAGCTGAGCTGATGTCATCAGCCTGCATTCATTTAGCTGAGCTGATGTCATCAGCCTGTATTCATTAAGCTGACCTCATCAGCCTGCATTCATTAAGCTGATGTCATCAGCCTTGATTCATTAAGCTGATATCATCAGCTTGAATTCATTAAGCTGATGTCATCAGCTTGAATTCATTAAGCTGATGTCATCAGCTTGCATTAATTAAGCTGAGCTGATGTCATCAGCCTGCATTCATTTTGCTGAGCTGATGTCATCAGCCTGCATTCATTAAGCTGACGTTATCAGCCTGCATTCATTGGCTGATGTCATCACCCTATATTAATTTAGCTGAGCTGATGTCATCAGCCTGTATTCATTAAGCTGACGCCATCAGCCTGCATTCATTAAGCTGACGTTATCAGCCCGCATTCATTGAGCTGATGTCATCAGCCTGCATTCATTAAGCTAATGTCATCAGCTAGAATTCAATTAAATGATGTCATCAGCCTGCATTAATTAAGCTGAGCTGATGTCATCGGCCTGCATTCATTAAGCTGGGCTGATGTCATCAGCCTGCATTCATTAGGCTGATGTCATCAGCCTGCATTAATTAAGCTGTGCTGATGTCATCAGCCTGCAGTCATTAAGATGACGTCATCAGCCTGCATTCATTTAGCTGATCTGATGTCATCAGCCTGCATTCATTAAGCTAATGTCATCAGCTGGAATTCATTTAAATGATGTCATCAGCCTGCATTAATTAAGCTGACGTGATCAGCCTGCATTCATTAAGCTGATGTCATCAGCCTGCATTCATTAAGATGACGTCATCAGCCTGCATTCATTAAGCTAATGTCATCAGCTGGAATTCATTTAAATCATGTCATCAGCCTGCATTAATTAAGCTGGGCTGTTGTCATCAGCCTGCATTCATTAAGCTGATGTCATCAGCCTGCATTAATTAAGCTGAGCTGATGTCATCAGCCTGCATTCATTAAGATGACGTCATCAGCCTGCATTCATTTAGCTGATCTGATGTCATCAGCCTGCATTCATTAAGCTAATGTCATCAGCTGGAATTCATTTAAATGATGTCATCAGCCTGAATTAATTAAGCTGGGCTGATGTCATCAGCCTGCATTCATTAAGCTGATGTCATCAGCCTGCATTCATTAAGCTGATTTCATGAGCCTTGGTTCATTAAGCTGATGTCATCAGGCTGCATTCATAAAGCTGATGTCATCAGCCTGCATTAATTAAGCTGAGCTGATGTCATCAGCCTGCATTCATTAAGATGATGTCATCAGCCTGCATTCATTTAGCTGATCTGATGTCATCAGCCTGCATTCATTAAGCTAATGTCATCAGCTGGAATTCATTTAAATGATGTCATCAGCCTGCATTAATTAAGCTGAGCTGATGTCATCAGCCTGCATTCATTAAGCTGATGTCATCAGCTGGAATTCATTTAAATGATGTCATCAGCCTACATTAATTAAGCTGGGCTGATGTCATCAGCCTGCATTAATTAAGCTGGGCTTATGTCATCAGCCTGCATTCATTAAGCTGATGTCATCAGCTGGAATTCATTTAAATTATGTCATCAGCCTGCATTAATTAAGCTGGGCTGATGTCATCAGCCTGCATTCATTAAGCTGATGTCATCAGCCTGCATTAATTAAGCTGAGCTGATGTCATCATACTGCATTAATTAAGCTGATGTCATCAACCTGCATTCATTTAGCTGAGCAGACGTCATCAGCTTGAATTCATTAGGCTGATGTAACCAGCCTGCATTCATTTAGCTGAGCTGATGTCATCAGCCTGCATTCATTAAGCTGACGTCATCAGCTTGAATTCATTAAGCCGATGTCATCAGCCTGCATTAATTAAGCTGAGCTGATGTCATCAGTCTGCATTCATTAAGCTGACGTCATCAGCCTGCATTCATTAAGCTAATGTCATCAGCTGGAATTCATTTAAATGATGTCATCAGCCTGCATTCATTAAGATGACGTCATCAGCCTGCATTCATTTAGCTGATCTGATGTCATCAGCCTGCATTCATTAAGATGACGTCATCAGCCTGCATTCATTTAGCTGATGTCATCAGCCTGCATTCATTAAGCTGATGTCATCAGCTTGAATTAATTAAGCTGATGTCATCAGCCTGCATTAATTAAGCTGAGCTGATGTCATCATACTGCATTAATTAAGCTGATGTCATCAACCTGCATTCATTTAGCTGAGCAGACGTCATCAGCTTGAATTCATTAGGCTGATGTAACCAGCCTGCATTCATTTAGCTGAGCTGATGTCATCAGCCTGCATTCATTAAGCTGACGTCATCAGCTTGAATTCATTAATTTGATGTCATCAGCTTGCATAAATTAAGCTGAGCTGATGTCATCAGCCTGCATTCATTTAGCTGAGCTGATGTCATCAGCCTTGATTCATTAAGCTGATGACATCAGCTTGAATTCACTAAGCTGATGTCATCAGCCTGCATTAATTAAGCTTAGCTGATATCATCAGCCTGCATTAATTAAGCTGAGCTGATGTCATCATCCTGCATTAATTAAGCTGATGTCATCAGCCTGCATTCATTTAGCTAAGCTGATGTCATCAGCCTGCATTCATTAAGCTGATGTCATCAGCTTGAACTCATTAAGCTGATGTCATCAGCCTGCATTAATTAAGCTGAGCTGATGTCATCAGTCTGCATTCATTAAGCTGATGTCATCAGCCTGCATTCATTTAGCTGATCTGATGTCATCAGCCTGCATTCATTAAGCTAATGTCATCAGCTGGAATTCATTTAAATGATGTCATCAGCCTGCATTAATTAAGCTGACGTCATCAGCCTGCATTCATCAAGCTGATTTCATCAGCCATTAATCATTAAGCTGATGTCATCAGCTGGAATTCATTTAAATGATGTCATCAGCCTGCATTAATTAAGCTGGGCTGATGTCATCAGCCTGCATTCATTAAGCTGAGCTGACGTCATCAGCCTGCATTCATTAAGCTGATGTCATCAGCCTTGATTCATTAAGCTGATGTCATCAGCTTGAATTCATTAAGCTGATATCATCAGCCTGCATTAATTAAGCTGAGCTGATGTCATCATCCTTCATTAATTAAGCTGAGGTCATCAGCCTGCATTCATTTAGCTAAGCTGATGTCATCAGCATGCATTCATTAAGCTGACGTCATCAGCCTGCATTCATTAAGCTGATGTCATCAGCTTGAATTCATTAAGCCGATGTCATCAGCCTGCATTAATTAAGCTGAGCTGATGTCATCAGTCTGCATTCATTAAGCTGACGTCATCAGCCTGCATTCATTAAGCTAATGTCATCAGCTGGAATTCATTTAAATGATGTCATCAGCCTGCATTCATTAAGATGACGTCATCAGCCGGCATTCATTTAGCTGATCTGATGTCATCAGCCTGCATTCATTAAGCTAATGTCATCAGCTGGAATTCATTTAAATGATGTCATCAGCCTGCATTCATTAAGATGACGTCATCAGCCGGCATTCATTTAGCTGATCAGATGTCATCAGCCTGCATTCATTAAGCTAATGTCATCAGCTGGAATTCATTTAAATGATGTCATCAGCCTGCATTAATTAAGCTGAGCTGATGTCATCAGCCTGCATTCATTAAGCTGATGTCATCAGCTGGAATTAATTTAAATGATGTCATCAGCCTGCATTAATTAAGCTGACGTCATCAGCCTGCATTCATTAAGCTGATTTCATCAGCCATTAATCATTAAGCTGATGTCATCAGCTGGAATTCATTTAAATGATGCCATCAGCCTGCATTAATTAAGCTGGGCTGATGTCATCAGCCTGCATTCATTAAGCTGATGTCATCAGCCTGCATTAATTAAGCTGAGCTGACGTCATCAGCCTGCATTCATTAAGCTGATGTCATCAGCCTTGATTCATTAAGCTGATGTCATCAGCTTGAATTCATTAAGCTGATATCATCAGCCTGCATTAATTAAGCTGAGCTGATGTCATCATCCTGCATTAAATAAGCTGATGTAATCAGCCTGCATTCATTTAGCTAAGCTGATGTCATCAGCCTGCATTCATTAAGCTGACGTCATCAGCCTGCATTCATTAAGCTGATGTCATCAGCTTGAACTCATTAAGCTGATGTCATCAGCCTGCATTAATTAAGCTGAGATGATGTCATCAGTCTGCATTCATTAAGCTGATGTCATCAGCCTGCATTCATTAAGATGACGTCATCAGCCTGCATTCATTAAGCTAATGTCATCAGCTGGAATTCATTTAGCTGAGCTGATGTCATCAGCCTGCATTCATTAAGCTGACGTCATCAGCTTGAATTCAATAAGCTGATGTCATCAGCTTGCATTAATTAAGCTGAGCTGATGTCATCAGCCTGCATTCATTTAGCTGAGCTGATGTCATCAGCCTGTATTCATTAAGCTGACCTCATCAGCCTGCATTCATTAAGCTGATGTCATCAGCCTTGATTCATTAAGCTGATATCATCAGCTTGAATTCATTAAGCTGATGTCATCAGCTTGAATTCATTAAGCTGATGTCATCAGCTTGCATTAATTAAGCTGAGCTGATGTCATCAGCCTGCATTCATTTTGCTGAGCTGATGTCATCAGCCTGCATTCATTAAGCTGACATTATCAGCCTGCATTCATTGAGCTGATGTCATCACCCTATATTAATTTAGCTGAGCTGATGTCATCAGCCTGTATTCATTAAGCTGACGCCATCAGCCTGCATTCATTAAGCTGACGTTATCAGCCCGCATTCATTGAGCTGATGTCATCAGCCTGCATTCATTAAGCTAATGTCATCAGCTAGAATTCATTTAAATGATGTCATCAGCCTGCATTAATTAAGCTGAGCTGATGTCATCAGTCTGCATTCATTAAGCTGATGTCATCAGCCTGCATTCATTTAGCTAATCTGATGTCATCAGCCTGCATTCATTAAGCTAATGTCATCAGCTGGAATTCATTTAAATGATGTCATCAGCCTGCATTAATTAAGCTGACGTCATCAGCCTGCATTCATCAAGCTGATTTCATCAGCCATTAATCATTAAGCTGATGTCATCAGCTGGAATTCATTTAAATGATGTCATCAGCCTGCATTAATTAAGCTGGGCTGATGTCATCAGCCTGCATTCATTAAGCTGATGTCATCAGCCTGCATTAATTAAGCTGAGCTGACGTCATCAGCCTGCATTCATTAAGCTGATGTCATCAGCCTTGATTCATTAAGCTGATGTCATCAGCTTGAATTCATTAAGCTGATATCATCAGCCTGCATTAATTAAGCTGAGCTGATGTCATCATCCTGCATTAATTAAGCTGATGTCATCAGCCTGCATTCATTTAGCTAAGCTGATGTCATCAGCCTGCATTCATTAAGCTGATGTCATCAGCTTGAACTCATTATGCTGATGTCATCAGCCTGCATTAATTAAGCTGAGCTGATGTCATCAGTCTGCATTCATTAAGCTGATGTCATCAGCCTGCATTCATTAAGATGACGTCATCAGCCTGCATTCATTAAGCTAATGTCATCAGCTGGAATTCATTTAAATGATGTCATCAGCCTGCATTAATTAAGCTGGGCTGTTGTCATCAGCCTGCATTCATTAAGCTGATGTCATCAGCCTGCATTAATTAAGCTGAGCTGATGTCATCAGCCTGCATTCATTAAGATGACGTCATCAGCCTGCATTCATTTAGCTGATCTGATGTCATCAGCCTGCATTCATTAAGCTAATGTCATCAGCTGGAATTCATTTAAATGATGTCATCAGCCTGAATTAATTAAGCTGGGCTGATGTCATCAGCCTGCATTCATTAAGCTGATGTCATCAGCCTGCATTCATTAAGCTGATTTCATGAGCCTTGGTTCATTAAGCTGATGTCATCAGGCTGCATTCATAAAGCTGATGTCATCAGCCTGCATTAATTAAGCTGAGCTGATGTCATCAGCCTGCATTCATTAAGATGATGTCATCAGCCTGCATTCATTTAGCTGATCTGATGTCATCAGCCTGCATTCATTAAGCTAATGTCATCAGCTGGAATTCATTTAAATTATGTCATCAGCCTGCATTAATTAAGCTGAGCTGATATCATCAGCCTGCATTCATTAAGCTGATGTCATCAGCTGGAATTCATTTAAATGATGTCATCAGCGTACATTAATTAAGCTGGGCTGATGTCATCAGCCTGCATTCATTAAGCTGATGTCATCAGCCTGCATTAATTAAGTTGAGCTGATGTCTTCAGCCTGCATTCATTAAGATGACGTCATCAGCCTGCATTCATTTAGCTGATCTGATGTCATCAGCCTGCATTCATTAAGCTAATGTCATCAGCTGGAATTCATTTAAATGATGTCATCAGCCTGCATTAATTAAGCTGAGCTGATGTCATCAGCCTTCATTCATTAAGCTGATGTCATCTACTGGAATTCATTTAAATGATGTCATCAGCCTGCATTAATTAAGCTGGGCTTATGTCATCAGCCTGCATTCATTAAGCTGATGTCATCAGCCTGCATTCATTAAGCAGATTTCATCAGCCATTAATCATTAAGCTGATGTCATCAGCTGGAATTCATTTAAATGATGTCATCAGCCTGCATTAATTAAGCTGGGCTGATGTCATCAGCCTGCATTCATTAAGCTGAGCTGACGTCATCAGCCTGCATTCATTAAGCTGATGTCATCAGCCTTGATTCATTAAGCTGATGTCATCAGCTTGAATTCATTAAGCTGATATCATCAGCCTGCATTAATTAAGCTGAGCTGATGTCATCATCCTTCATTAATTAAGCTGAGGTCATCAGCCTGCATTCATTTAGCTAAGCTGATGTCATCAGCATGCATTCATTAAGCTGACGTCATCAGCCTGCATTCATTAAGCTGATGTCATCAGCTTGAATTCATTAAGCCGATGTCATCAGCCTGCATTAATTAAGCTGAGCTGATGTCATCAGTCTGCATTCATTAAGCTGACGTCATCAGCCTGCATTCATTAAGCTAATGTCATCAGCTGGAATTCATTTAAATGATGTCATCAGCCTGCATTCATTAAGATGACGTCATCAGCCGGCATTCATTTAGCTGATCTGATGTCATCAGCCTGCATTCATTAAGCTAATGTCATCAGCTGGAATTCATTTAAATGATGTCATCAGCCTGCATTAATTAAGCTGAGCTGATGTCATCAGCCTGCATTCATTAAGCTGATGTCATCAGCTGGAATTAATTTAAATGATGTCATCAGCCTGCATTAATTAAGCTGACGTCATCAGCCTGCATTCATTAAGCTGATTTCATCAGCCATTAATCATTAAGCTGATGTCATCAGCTGGAATTCATTTAAATGATGCCATCAGCCTGCATTAATTAAGCTGGGCTGATGTCATCAGCCTGCATTCATTAAGCTGATGTCATCAGCCTGCATTAATTAAGCTGAGCTGACGTCATCAGCCTGCATTCATTAAGCTGATGTCATCAGCCTTGATTCATTAAGCTGATGTCATCAGCTTGAATTCATTAAGCTGATATCATCAGCCTGCATTAATTAAGCTGAGCTGATGTCATCATCCTGCATTAAATAAGCTGATGTAATCAGCCTGCATTCATTTAGCTAAGCTGATGTCATCAGCCTGCATTCATTAAGCTGACGTCATCAGCCTGCATTCATTAAGCTGATGTCATCAGCTTGAACTCATTAAGCTGATGTCATCAGCCTGCATTAATTAAGCTGAGATGATGTCATCAGTCTGCATTCATTAAGCTGATGTCATCAGCCTGCATTCATTAAGATGACGTCATCAGCCTGCATTCATTAAGCTAATGTCATCAGCTGGAATTCATTTAGCTGAGCTGATGTCATCAGCCTGCATTCATTAAGCTGACGTCATCAGCTTGAATTCATTAAGCTGATGTCATCAGCTTGCATTAATTAAGCTGAGCTGATGTCATCAGCCTGCATTCATTTAGCTGAGCTGATGTCATCAGCCTGTATTCATTAAGCTGACCTCATCAGCCTGCATTCATTAAGCTGATGTCATCAGCCTTGATTCATTAAGCTGATATCATCAGCTTGAATTCATTAAGCTGATGTCATCAGCTTGAATTCATTAAGCTGACGTTATCAGCCCGCATTCATTGAGCTGATGTCATCAGCCTGCATTCATTAAGCTGAGCTGATGTCATCAGCCTGCATTCATTTTGCTGAGCTGATGTCATCAGCCTGCATTCATTAAGCTGACGTTATCAGCCTGCATTCATTGAGCTGATGTCATCACCCTATATTAATTTAGCTGAGCTGATGTCATCAGCCTGTATTCATTAAGCTGACGCCATCAGCCTGCATTCATTAAGCTGACGTTATCAGCCCGCATTCATTGAGCTGATGTCATCAGCCTGCATTCATTAAGCTAATGTCATCAGCTAGAATTCATTTAAATGATGTCATCAGCCTGCATTAATTAAGCTGAGCTGATGTCATCGGCCTGCATTCATTAAGCTGGGCTGATGTCATCAGCCTGCATTCATTAGGCTGATGTCATCAGCCTGCATTAATTAAGCTGTGCTGATGTCATCAGCCTGCAGTCATTAAGATGACGTCATCAGCCTGCATTCATTTAGCTGATCTGATGTCATCAGCCTGCATTCATTAAGCTAATGTCATCAGCTGGAATTCATTTAAATGATGTCATCAGCCTGCATTAATTAAGCTGACGTGATCAGCCTGCATTCATTAAGCTGATGTCATCAGCCTGCATTCATTAAGATGACGTCATCAGCCTGCATTCATTAAGCTAATGTCATCAGCTGGAATTCATTTAAATCATGTCATCAGCCTGCATTAATTAAGCTGGGCTGTTGTCATCAGCCTGCATTCATTAAGCTGATGTCATCAGCCTGCATTAATTAAGCTGAGCTGATGTCATCAGCCTGCATTCATTAAGATGACGTCATCAGCCTGCATTCATTTAGCTGATCTGATGTCATCAGCCTGCATTCATTAAGCTAATGTCATCAGCTGGAATTCATTTAAATGATGTCATCAGCCTGAATTAATTAAGCTGGGCTGATGTCATCAGCCTGCATTCATTAAGCTGATGTCATCAGCCTGCATTCATTAAGCTGATTTCATGAGCCTTGGTTCATTAAGCTGATGTCATCAGGCTGCATTCATAAAGCTGATGTCATCAGCCTGAATTAATTAAGCTGAGCTGATGTCATCAGCCTGCATTCATTAAGATGACGTCATCAGCCTGCATTCATTTAGCTGATCTGATGTCATCAGCCTGCATTCATTAAGCTAATGTCATCAGCTGGAATTCATTTAAATGATGTCATCAGCCTGCATTAATTAAGCTGAGCTGATGTCATCAGCCTGCATTCATTAAGCTGATGTCATCAGCTGGAATTCATTTAAATGATGTCATCAGCCTACATTAATTAAGCTGGGCTGATGTCATCAGCCTGCATTAATTAAGCTGGGCTTATGTCATCAGCCTGCATTCATTAAGCTGATGTCATCAGCTGGAATTCATTTAAATTATGACATCAGCCTGCATTAATTAAGCTGGGCTGATGTCATCAACCTGCATTCATTAAGCTGATGTCATCAGCCTGCATTAATTAAGCTGAGCTGACATCATCAGCCTGCATTCATTAAGCTGATGTCATCAGCCTTGATTCATTAAGCTGATTTCATCAGCCATTAATCATTAAGCTGATGTCATCAGCTGGAATTCATTTAAATTATGTCATCAGCCTGCATTAATTAAGCTGGGCTGATGTCATCAGCCTGCATTCATTAAGCTGATGTCATCAGCCTGCATTAATTAAGCTGAGCTGACGTCATCAGCCTGCATTCATTAAGATGACGTCATCAGCCTGCATTCATTTAGCTGATCTGATGTCATCAGCCTGCATTCATTAAGCTAATGTCATCAGCTGGAATTCATTTAAATGATGTCATCAGCCTGCATTAATTAAGCTGAGCTGATGTCATCAGCCTTCATTCATTAAGCTGATGTCATCAGCTGGAATTCATTTAAATGATGTCATCAGCCTGCATTAATTAAGCTGGGCTTATGTCATCAGCCTGCATTCATTAAGCTGATGTCATCAGCCTGCATTCATTAAGCTGATTTCATCAGCCATTAATCATTAAGCTGATGTCATCAGCTGGAATTCATTTAAATTATGTCATCAGCCTGCATTAATTAAGCTGGGCTGATGTCATCAGCCTGCATTCATTAAGCTGATGTCATCAGCCTGCATTAATTAAGCTGAGCTGACGTCATCAGCCTGCATTCATTAAGCTGATGTCATCAGCCTTGATTCATTAAGCTGATGTCATCAGTTTGAATTCATTAAGCTGATGTCATCAGCTTGAATTCATTAAGCTGATATCATCAGCCTGCATTAATTAAGCTGAGCTGATGTCATCATCCTGCATTAATTAAGCTGATGTCATCAGCCTGCATTCATTTAGCTAAGCTGATGTCATCAGCCTGCATTCATTAAGCTGATGTCATCAGCTTGAACTCATTAAGCTGATGTCATCAGCCTGCATTAATTAAGCTGAGCTGATGTCATCAGTCTGCATTCATTAAGCTGATGTCATCAGCCTGCATTCATTTAGCTGATCTGATGTCATCAGCCTGCATTCATTAAGCTAATGTCATCAGCTGGAATTCATTTAAATGATGTCATCAGCCTGCATTAATTAAGCTGACGTCATCAGCCTGCATTCATCAAGCTGATTTCATCAGCCATTAATCATTAAGCTGATGTCATCAGCTGGAATTCATTTAAATGATGTCATCAGCCTGCATTAATTAAGCTGGGCTGATGTCATCAGCCTGCATTCATTAAGCTGATGTCATCAGCCTGCATTAATTAAGCTGAGCTGACGTCATCAGCCTGGATTCATTAAGCTGATGTCATCAGCCTTGATTCATTAAGTTGATGTCATCAGCTTGAATTCATTAAGCTGATATCATCAGCCTGCATTAATTAAGCTGAGCTGATGTCATCATCCTGCATTAATTAAGCTGATGTCATCAGCCTGCATTCATTAAGCTGATGTCATCAGCTTGAACTCATTAAGCTGATGTCATCAGCCTGCATTAATTAAGCTGAGCTGATGTCATCAGTCTGCATTCATTAAGCTGATGTCATCAGCCTGCATTCATTAAGATGACGTCATCAGCCTGCATTCATTAAGCTAATGTCATCAGCTGGAATTCATTTAAATGATGTCATCAGCCTGCATTAATTAAGCTGGGCTGTTGTCATCAGCCTGCATTCATTAAGCTGATGTCATCAGCCTGCATTAATTAAGCTGAAATGATGTCATCAGCCTGCATTCATTAAGATGACGTCATCAGCCTGCATTCATTTAGCTGATCTGATGTCATCAGCCTGCATTCATTAAGCTAATGTCATCAGCTGGAATTCATTTAAATGATGTCATCAGCCTGAATTAATTAAGCTGGGCTGATGTCATCAGCCTGCATTCATTAAGCTGGTGTCATCAGCCTGCATTCATTAAGCTGATTTCATGAGCCTTGGTTCATTAAGCTGATGTCATCAGGCTGCATTCATAAAGCTGATGTCATCAGCCTGCATTAATTAAGCTGAGCTGATGTCATCAGCCTGCATTCATTAAGATGACGTCATCAGCCTGCATTCATTTAGCTGATCTGATGTCATCAGCCTGCATTCATTAAGCTAATGTCATCAGCTGGAATTCATTTAAATGATGTCATCAGCCTGCATTAATTAAGCTGAGCTGATGTCATCAGCCTGCATTCATTAAGCTGATGTCATCAGCTGGAATTCATTTAAATGATGTCATCAGCCTACATTAATTAAGCTGGGCTTATGTCATCAGCCTGCATTCATTAAGCTGATGTCATCAGCCTGCATTCATTAAGCTGATTTCATCAGCCATTAATCATTAAGCTGATGTCATCAGCTGGAATTCATTTAAATTATGTCATCAGCCTGCATTAATTAAGCTGGGCTGATGTCATCAGCCTGCATTCATTAAGCTGATGTCATCAGCCTGCATTAATTAAGCTGAGCTGACGTCATCAGCCTGCATTCATTAAGCTGATGTCATCAGCCTTGATTCATTAAGCTGATGTCATCAGCTTGAATTCATTAAGCTGATGTCATCAGCTTGAATTCATTAAGCTGATGTCATCAGCTTGAATTCATTAAGCTGATATCATCAGCCTGCATTAATTAAGCTGAGCTGATGTCATCATCCTGCATTAATTAAGCTGATGTCATCAGCCTGCATTCATTTAGCTAAGCTGATGTCATCAGCCTGCATTCATTAAGCTGATGTCATCAGCTTGAACTCATTAAGCTGATGTCATCAGCCTGCATTAATTAAGCTGAGCTGATGTCATCAGTCTGCATTCATTAAGCTGATGTCATCAGCCTGCATTCATTAAGATGACGTCATCAGCCTGCATTCATTAAGCTAATGTCATCAGCTGGAATTCATTTAAATGATGTCATCAGCCTGCATTAATTAAGCTGGGCTGTTGTCATCAGCCTGCATTCATTAAGCTGATGTCATCAGCCTGCATTAATTAAGCTGAGCTGATGTCATCAGCCTGCATTCATTAAGATGACGTCATCAGCCTGCATTCATTTAGCTGATCTGATGTCATCAGCCTGCATTCATTAAGCTAATGTCATCAGCTGGAATTCATTTAAATGATGTCATCAGCCTGAATTAATTAAGCTGGGCTGATGTCATCAGCCTGCATTCATTAAGCTGATGTCATCAGCCTGCATTCATTAAGCTGATTTCATGAGCCTTGGTTCATTAAGCTGATGTCATCAGGCTGCATTCATAAAGCTGATCTGATGTCATCAGCCTGCATTCATTAAGCTAATGTCATCAGCTGGAATTCATTTAAATTATGTCATCAGCCTGCATTAATTAAGCTGAGCTGATATCATCAGCCTGCATTCATTAAGCTGATGTCATCAGCTGGAATTCATTTAAATGATGTCATCAGCGTACATTAATTAAGCTGGGCTGATGTCATCAGCCTGCATTCATTAAGCTGATGTCATCAGCCTGCATTAATTAAGTTGAGCTGATGTCTTCAGCCTGCATTCATTAAGATGACGTCATCAGCCTGCATTCATTTAGCTGATCTGATGTCATCAGCCTGCATTCATTAAGCTAATGTCATCAGCTGGAATTCATTTAAATGATGTCATCAGCCTGCATTAATTAAGCTGAGCTGATGTCATCAGCCTTCATTCATTAAGCTGATGTCATCAGCTGGAATTCATTTAAATGATGTCATCAGCCTGCATTAATTAAGCTGGGCTTATGTCATCAGCCTGCATTCATTAAGCTGATGTCATCAGTCTGCATTCATTAAGCAGATTTCATCAGCCATTAATCATTAAGCTGATGTCATCAGCTGGAATTCATTTAAATGATGTCATCAGCCTGCATTAATTAAGCTGGGCTGATGTCATCAGCCTGCATTCATTAAGCTGAGCTGACGTCATCAGCCTGCATTCATTAAGCTGATGTCATCAGCCTTGATTCATTAAGCTGATGTCATCAGCTTGAATTCATTAAGCTGATATCATCAGCCTGCATTAATTAAGCTGAGCTGATGTCATCATCCTTCATTAATTAAGCTGAGGTCATCAGCCTGCATTCATTTAGCTAAGCTGATGTCATCAGCATGCATTCATTAAGCTGACGTCATCAGCCTGCATTCATTAAGCTGATGTCATCAGCTTGAATTCATTAAGCCGATGTCATCAGCCTGCATTAATTAAGCTGAGCTGATGTCATCAGTCTGCATTCATTAAGCTGACGTCATCAGCCTGCATTCATTAAGCTAATGTCATCAGCTGGAATTCATTTAAATGATGTCATCAGCCTGCATTCATTAAGATGACGTCATCAGCCGGCATTCATTTAGCTGATCTGATGTCATCAGCCTGCATTCATTAAGCTAATGTCATCAGCTGGAATTCATTTAAATGATGTCATCAGCCTGCATTAATTAAGCTGAGCTGATGTCATCAGCCTGCATTCATTAAGCTGATGTCATCAGCTGGAATTAATTTAAATGATGTCATCAGCCTGCATTAATTAAGCTGACGTCATCAGCCTGCATTTATTAAGCTGATTTCATCAGCCATTAATCATTAAGCTGATGTCATCAGCTGGAATTCATTTAAATGATGCCATCAGCCTGCATTAATTAAGCTGGGCTGATGTCATCAGCCTGCATTCATTAAGCTGATGTCATCAGCCTGCATTAATTAAGCTGAGCTGACGTCATCAGCCTGCATTCATTAAGCTGATGTCATCAGCCTTGATTCATTAAGCTGATGTCATCAGCTTGAATTCATTAAGCTGATATCATCAGCCTGCATTAATTAAGCTGAGCTGATGTCATCATCCTGCATTAAATAAGCTGATGTAATCAGCCTGCATTCATTTAGCTAAGCTGATGTCATCAGCCTGCATTCATTAAGCTGACGTCATCAGCCTGCATTCATTAAGCTGATGTCATCAGCTTGAACTCATTAAGCTGATGTCATCAGCCTGCATTAATTAAGCTGAGATGATGTCATCAGTCTGCATTCATTAAGCTGATGTCATCAGCCTGCATTCATTAAGATGACGTCATCAGCCTGCATTCATTAAGCTAATGTCATCAGCTGGAATTCATTTAGCTGAGCTGATGTCATCAGCCTGCATTCATTAAGCTGACGTCATCAGCTTGAATTCATTAAGCTGATGTCATCAGCTTGCATTAATTAAGCTGAGCTGATGTCATCAGCCTGCATTCATTTAGCTGAGCTGATGTCATCAGCCTGTATTCATTAAGCTGACCTCATCAGCCTGCATTCATTAAGCTGATGTCATCAGCCTTGATTCATTAAGCTGATATCATCAGCTTGAATTCATTAAGCTGATGTCATCAGCTTGAATTCATTAAGCTGATGTCATCAGCTTGCATTAATTAAGCTGAGCTGATGTCATCAGCCTGCATTCATTTTGCTGAGCTGATGTCATCAGCCTGCATTCATTAAGCTGACGTTATCAGCCTGCATTCATTGAGCTGATGTCATCACCCTATATTAATTTAGCTGAGCTGATGTCATCAGCCTGTATTCATTAAGCTGACGCCATCAGCCTGCATTCATTAAGCTGACGTTATCAGCCCTCATTCATTGAGCTGATGTCATCAGCCTGCATTCATTAAGCTAATGTCATCAGCTAGAATTCATTTAAATGATGTCATCAGCCTGCATTAATTAAGCTGAGCTGATGTCATCGGCCTGCATTCATTAAGCTGGGCTGATGTCATCAGCCTGCATTCATTAGGCTGATGTCATCAGCCTGCATTAATTAAGCTGTGCTGATGTCATCAGCCTGCAGTCATTAAGATGACGTCATCAGCCTGCATTCATTTAGCTGATCTGATGTCATCAGCCTGCATTCATTAAGCTAATGTCATCAGCTGGAATTCATTTAAATGATGTCATCAGCCTGCATTAATTAAGCTGACGTGATCAGCCTGCATTCATTAAGCTGATGTCATCAGCCTGCATTCATTAAGATGACGTCATCAGCCTGCATTCATTAAGCTAATGTCATCAGCTGGAATTCATTTAAATCATGTCATCAGCCTGCATTAATTAAGCTGGGCTGTTGTCATCAGCCTGCATTCATTAAGCTGATGTCATCAGCCTGCATTAATTAAGCTGAGCTGATGTCATCAGCCTGCATTCATTAAGATGATGTCATCAGCCTGCATTCATTTAGCTGATCTGATGTCATCAGCCTGCATTCATTAAGCTAATGTCATCAGCTGGAATTCATTTAAATGATGTCATCAGCCTGAATTAATTAAGCTGGGCTGATGTCATCAGCCTGCATTCATTAAGCTGATGTCATCAGCCTGCATTCATTAAGCTGATTTCATGAGCCTTGGTTCATTAAGCTGATGTCATCAGGCTGCATTCATAAAGCTGATGTCATCAGCCTGCATTAATTAAGCTGAGCTGATGTCATCAGCCTGCATTCATTAAGATGACGTCATCAGCCTGCATTCATTTAGCTGATCTGATGTCATCAGCCTGCATTCATTAAGCTAATGTCATCAGCTGGAATTCATTTAAATGATGTCATCAGCCTGCATTAATTAAGCTGAGCTGATGTCATCAGCCTGCATTCATTAAGCTGATGTCATCAGCTGGAATTCATTTAAATGATGTCATCAGCCTACATTAATTAAGCTGGGCTGATGTCATCAGCCTGCATTAATTAAGCTGGGCTTATGTCATCAGCCTGCATTCATTAAGCTGATGTCATCAGCTGGAATTCATTTAAATTATGTCATCAGCCTGCATTAATTAAGCTGGGCTGATGTCATCAGCCTGCATTCATTAAGCTGATGTCATCAGCCTGCATTAATTAAGCTGAGCTGACGTCATCAGCCTGCATTCATTAAGCTGATGTCATCAGCCTTGATTCATTAAGCTGATTTCATCAGCCATTAATCATTAAGCTGATGTCATCAGCTGGAATTCATTTAAATTATGTCATCAGCCTGCATTAATTAAGCTGGGCTGATGTCATCAGCCTGCATTCATTAAGCTGATGTCATCAGCCTGCATTAATTAAGCTGAGCTGACGTCATCAGCCTGCATTCATTAAGATGACGTCATCAGCCTGCATTCATTTAGCTGATCTGATGTCATCAGCCTGCATTCATTAAGCTAATGTCATCAGCTGGAATTCATTTAAATGATGTCATCAGCCTGCATTAATTAAGCTGAGCTGATGTCATCAGCCTTCATTCATTAAGCTGATGTCATCAGCTGGAATTCATTTAAATGATGTCATCAGCCTGCATTAATTAAGCTGGGCTTATGTCATCAGCCTGCATTCATTAAGCTGATGTCATCAGCCTGCATTCATTAAGCTGATTTCATCAGCCATTAATCATTAAGCTGATGTCATCAGCTGGAATTCATTTAAATTATGTCATCAGCCTGCATTAATTAAGCTGGGCTGATGTCATCAGCCTGCATTCATTAAGCTGATGTCATCAGCCTGCATTAATTAAGCTGAGCTGACGTCATCAGCCTGCATTCATTAAGCTGATGTCATCAGCCTTGATTCATTAAGCTGATGTCATCAGTTTGAATTCATTAAGCTGATGTCATCAGCTTGAATTCATTAAGCTGATATCATCAGCCTGCATTAATTAAGCTGAGCTGATGTCATCATCCTGCATTAATTAAGCTGATGTCATCAGCCTGCATTCATTTAGCTAAGCTGATGTCATCAGCCTGCATTCATTAAGCTGATGTCATCAGCTTGAACTCATTAAGCTGATGTCATCAGCCTGCATTAATTAAGCTGAGCTGATGTCATCAGTCTGCATTCATTAAGCTGATGTCATCAGCCTGCATTCATTTAGCTGATCTGATGTCATCAGCCTGCATTCATTAAGCTAATGTCATCAGCTGGAATTCATTTAAATGATGTCATCAGCCTGCATTAATTAAGCTGAGCTGATGTCATCAGTCTGCATTCATTAAGCTGATGTCATCAGCCTGCATTCATTTAGCTGATCTGATGTCATCAGCCTGCATTCATTAAGCTAATGTCATCAGCTGGAATTCATTTAAATGATGTCATCAGCCTGCATTAATTAAGCTGACGTCATCAGCCTGCATTCATCAAGCTGATTTCATCAGCCATTAATCATTAAGCTGATGTCATCAGCTGGAATTCATTTAAATGATGTCATCAGCCTGCATTAATTAAGCTGGGCTGATGTCATCAGCCTGCATTCATTAAGCTGATGTCATCAGCCTGCATTAATTAAGCTGAGCTGACGTCATCAGCCTGGATTCATTAAGCTGATGTCATCAGCCTTGATTCATTAAGCTGATGTCATCAGCTTGAATTCATTAAGCTGATATCATCAGCCTGCATTAATTAAGCTGAGCTGATGTCATCATCCTGCATTAATTAAGCTGATGTCATCAGCCTGCATTCATTAAGCTGATGTCATCAGCTTGAACTCATTAAGCTGATGTCATCAGCCTGCATTAATTAAGCTGAGCTGATGTCATCAGTCTGCATTCATTAAGCTGATGTCATCAGCCTGCATTCATTAAGATGACGTCATCAGCCTGCATTCATTAAGCTAATGTCATCAGCTGGAATTCATTTAAATGATGTCATCAGCCTGCATTAATTAAGCTGGGCTGTTGTCATCAGCCTGCATTCATTAAGCTGATGTCATCAGCCTGCATTAATTAAGCTGAAATGATGTCATCAGCCTGCATTCATTAAGATGACGTCATCAGCCTGCATTCATTTAGCTGATCTGATGTCATCAGCCTGCATTCATTAAGCTAATGTCATCAGCTGGAATTCATTTAAATGATGTCATCAGCCTGAATTAATTAAGCTGGGCTGATGTCATCAGCCTGCATTCATTAAGCTGGTGTCATCAGCCTGCATTCATTAAGCTGATTTCATGAGCCTTGGTTCATTAAGCTGATGTCATCAGGCTGCATTCATAAAGCTGATGTCATCAGCCTGCATTAATTAAGCTGAGCTGATGTCATCAGCCTGCATTCATTAAGATGACGTCATCAGCCTGCATTCATTTAGCTGATCTGATGTCATCAGCCTGCATTCATTAAGCTAATGTCATCAGCTGGAATTCATTTAAATGATGTCATCAGCCTGCATTAATTAAGCTGAGCTGATGTCATCAGCCTGCATTCATTAAGCTGATGTCATCAGCTGGAATTCATTTAAATGATGTCATCAGCCTACATTAATTAAGCTGGGCTTATGTCATCAGCCTGCATTCATTAAGCTGATGTCATCAGCCTGCATTCATTAAGCTGATTTCATCAGCCATTAATCATTAAGCTGATGTCATCAGCTGGAATTCATTTAAATTATGTCATCAGCCTGCATTAATTAAGCTGGGCTGATGTCATCAGCCTGCATTCATTAAGCTGATGTCATCAGCCTGCATTAATTAAGCTGAGCTGACGTCATCAGCCTGCATTCATTAAGCTGATGTCATCAGCCTTGATTCATTAAGCTGATGTCATCAGCTTGAATTCATTAAGCTGATGTCATCAGCTTGAATTCATTAAGCTGATGTCATCAGCTTGAATTCATTAAGCTGATATCATCAGCCTGCATTAATTAAGCTGAGCTGATGTCATCATCCTGCATTAATTAAGCTGATGTCATCAGCCTGCATTCATTTAGCTAAGCTGATGTCATCAGCCTGCATTCATTAAGCTGATGTCATCAGCTTGAACTCATTAAGCTGATGTCATCAGCCTGCATTAATTAAGCTGAGCTGATGTCATCAGTCTGCATTCATTAAGCTGATGTCATCAGCCTGCATTCATTAAGATGACGTCATCAGCCTGCATTCATTAAGCTAATGTCATCAGCTGGAATTCATTTAAATGATGTCATCAGCCTGCACTAATTAAGCTGGGCTGTTGTCATCAGCCTGCATTCATTAAGCTGATGTCATCAGCCTGCATTAATTAAGCTGAGCTGATGTCATCAGCCTGCATTCATTAAGATGACGTCATCAGCCTGCATTCATTTAGCTGATCTGATGTCATCAGCCTGCATTCATTAAGCTAATGTCATCAGCTGGAATTCATTTAAATGATGTCATCAGCCTGAATTAATTAAGCTGGGCTGATGTCATCAGCCTGCATTCATTAAGCTGATGTCATCAGCCTGCATTCATTAAGCTGATTTCATGAGCCTTGGTTCATTAAGCTGATGTCATCAGGCTGCATTCATAAAGCTGATGTCATCAGCCTGCATTAATTTAGCTGATCTGATGTCATCAGCCTGCATTCATTAAGCTAATGTCATCAGCTGGAATTCATTTAAATGATGTCATCAGCCTGCATTAATTAAGCTGAGCTGATGTCATCAGCCTGCATTCATTAAGATGATGTCATCAGCCTGCATTCATTTAGCTGATCTGATGTCATCAGCCTGCATTCATTAAGCTAATGTCATCAGCTGGAATTCATTTAAATTATGTCATCAGCCTGCATTAATTAAGCTGAGCTGATATCATCAGCCTGCATTCATTAAGCTGATGTCATCAGCTGGAATTCATTTAAATGATGTCATCAGCGTACATTAATTAAGCTGGGCTGATGTCATCAGCCTGCATTCATTAAGCTGATGTCATCAGCCTGCATTAATTAAGTTGAGCTGATGTCTTCAGCCTGCATTCATTAAGATGACGTCATCAGCCTGCATTCATTTAGCTGATCTGATGTCATCAGCCTGCATTCATTAAGCTAATGTCATCAGCTGGAATTCATTTAAATGATGTCATCAGCCTGCATTAATTAAGCTGAGCTGATGTCATCAGCCTTCATTCATTAAGCTGATGTCATCAGCTGGAATTCATTTAAATGATGTCATCAGCCTGCATTAATTAAGCTGGGCTTATGTCATCAGCCTGCATTCATTAAGCTGATGTCATCAGCCTGCATTCATTAAGCAGATTTCATCAGCCATTAATCATTAAGCTGATGTCATCAGCTGGAATTCATTTAAATGATGTCATCAGCCTGCATTAATTAAGCTGGGCTGATGTCATCAGCCTGCATTCATTAAGCTGAGCTGACGTCATCAGCCTGCATTCATTAAGCTGATGTCATCAGCCTTGATTCATTAAGCTGATGTCATCAGCTTGAATTCATTAAGCTGATATCATCAGCCTGCATTAATTAAGCTGAGCTGATGTCATCATCCTTCATTAATTAAGCTGAGGTCATCAGCCTGCATTCATTTAGCTAAGCTGATGTCATCAGCATGCATTCATTAAGCTGACGTCATCAGCCTGCATTCATTAAGCTGATGTCATCAGCTTGAATTCATTAAGCCGATGTCATCAGCCTGCATTAATTAAGCTGAGCTGATGTCATCAGTCTGCATTCATTAAGCTGACGTCATCAGCCTGCATTCATTAAGCTAATGTCATCAGCTGGAATTCATTTAAATGATATCATCAGCCTGCATTCATTAAGATGACGTCATCAGCCGGCATTCATTTAGCTGATCTGATGTCATCAGCCTGCATTCATTAAGCTAATGTCATCAGCTGGAATTCATTTAAATGATGTCATCAGCCTGCATTAATTAAGCTGAGCTGATGTCATCAGCCTGCATTCATTAAGCTGATGTCATCAGCTGGAATTAATTTAAATGATGTCATCAGCCTGCATTAATTAAGCTGACATCATCAGCCTGCATTCATTAAGCTGATTTCATCAGCCATTAATCATTAAGCTGATGTCATCAGCTGGAATTCATTTAAATGATGCCATCAGCCTGCATTAATTAAGCTGGGCTGATGTCATCAGCCTGCATTCATTAAGCTGATGTCATCAGCCTGCATTAATTAAGCTGAGCTGACGTCATCAGCCTGCATTCATTAAGCTGATGTCATCAGCCTTGATTCATTAAGCTGATGTCATCAGCTTGAATTCATTAAGCTGATATCATCAGCCTGCATTAATTAAGCTGAGCTGATGTCATCATCCTGCATTAAATAAGCTGATGTAATCAGCCTGCATTCATTTAGCTAAGCTGATGTCATCAGCCTGCATTCATTAAGCTGACGTCATCAGCCTGCATTCATTAAGCTGATGTCATCAGCTTGAACTCATTAAGCTGATGTCATCAGCCTGCATTAATTAAGCTGAGATGATGTCATCAGTCTGCATTCATTAAGCTGATGTCATCAGCCTGCATTCATTAAGATGACGTCATCAGCCTGCATTCATTAAGCTAATGTCATCAGCTGGAATTCATTTAGCTGAGCTGATGTCATCAGCCTGCATTCATTAAGCTGACGTCATCAGCTTGAATTCATTAAGCTGATGTCATCAGCTTGCATTAATTAAGCTGAGCTGATGTCATCAGCCTGCATTCATTTAGCTGAGCTGATGTCATCAGCCTGTATTCATTAAGCTGACCTCATCAGCCTGCATTCATTAAGCTGATGTCATCAGCCTTGATTCATTAAGCTGATATCATCAGCTTGAATTCATTAAGCTGATGTCATCAGCTTGAATTCATTAAGCTGATGTCATCAGCTTGCATTAATTAAGCTGAGCTGATGTCATCAGCCTGCATTCATTTTGCTGAGCTGATGTCATCAGCCTGCATTCATTAAGCTGACGTTATCAGCCTGCATTCATTGAGCTGATGTCATCACCCTATATTAATTTAGCTGAGCTGATGTCATCAGCCTGTATTCATTAAGCTGACGCCATCAGCCTGCATTCATTAAGCTGACGTTATCAGCCCGCATTCATTGAGCTGATGTCATCAGCCTGCATTCATTAAGCTAATGTCATCAGCTAGAATTCATTTAAATGATGTCATCAGCCTGCATTAATTAAGCTGAGCTGATGTCATCGGCCTGCATTCATTAAGCTGGGCTGATGTCATCAGCCTGCATTCATTAGGCTGATGTCATCAGCCTGCATTAATTAAGCTGTGCTGATGTCATCAGCCTGCAGTCATTAAGATGACGTCATCAGCCTGCATTCATTTAGCTGATCTGATGTCATCAGCCTGCATTCATTAAGCTAATGTCATCAGCCGGAATTCATTTAAATGATGTCATCAGCCTGCATTAATTAAGCTGACGTGATCAGCCTGCATTCATTAAGCTGATGTCATCAGCCTGCATTCATTAAGATGACGTCATCAGCCTGCATTCATTAAGCTAATGTCATCAGCTGGAATTCATTTAAATCATGTCATCAGCCTGCATTAATTAAGCTGGGCTGTTGTCATCAGCCTGCATTCATTAAGCTGATGTCATCAGCCTGCATTAATTAAGCTGAGCTGATGTCATCAGCCTGCATTCATTAAGATGACGTCATCAGCCTGCATTCATTTAGCTGATCTGATGTCATCAGCCTGCATTCATTAAGCTAATGTCATCAGCTGGAATTCATTTAAATGATGTCATCAGCCTGAATTAATTAAGCTGGGCTGATGTCATCAGCCTGCATTCATTAAGCTGATGTCATCAGCCTGCATTCATTAAGCTGATTTCATGAGCCTTGGTTCATTAAGCTGATGTCATCAGGCTGCATTCATAAAGCTGATGTCATCAGCCTGCATTAATTAAGCTGAGCTGATGTCATCAGCCTGCATTCATTAAGATGACGTCATCAGCCTGCATTCATTTAGCTGATCTGATGTCATCAGCCTGCATTCATTAAGCTAATGTCATCAGCTGGAATTCATTTAAATGATGTCATCAGCCTGCATTAATTAAGCTGAGCTGATGTCATCAGCCTGCATTCATTAAGCTGATGTCATCAGCTGGAATTCATTTAAATGATGTCATCAGCCTACATTAATTAAGCTGGGCTGATGTCATCAGCCTGCATTCATTAAGATGATGTCATCAGCCTGCATTCATTTAGCTGATCTGATGTCATCAGCCTGCATTCATTAAGCTAATGTCATCAGCTGGAATTCATTTAAATTATGTCATCAGCCTGCATTAATTAAGCTGAGCTGATATCATCAGCCTGCATTCATTAAGCTGATGTCATCAGCTGGAATTCATTTAAATGATGTCATCAGCGTACATTAATTAAGCTGGGCTGATGTCATCAGCCTGCATTCATTAAGCTGATGTCATCAGCCTGCATTCATTAAGCTGATTTCATCAGCCATTAATCATTAAGCTGATGTCATCAGCTGGAATTCATTTAAATTATGTCATCAGCCTGCATTAATTAAGCTGGGCTGATGTCATCAGCCTGCATTCATTAAGCTGATGTCATCAGCCTGCATTAATTAAGCTGAGCTGACGTCATCAGCCTGCATTCATTAAGCTGATGTCATCAGCCTTGATTCATTAAGCTGATGTCATCAGCTTGAATTCATTAAGCTGATGTCATCAGCTTGAATTCATTAAGCTGATATCATCAGCCTGCATTAATTAAGCTGAGCTGATGTCATCATCCTGCATTAATTAAGCTGATGTCATCAGCCTGCATTAATTAAGCTGAGCTGATGTCATCAGCCTGCATTCATTAAGCTGATGTCATCAGCTGGAATTAATTTAAATGATGTCATCAGCCTGCATTAATTAAGCTGACGTCATCAGCCTGCATTTATTAAGCTGATTTCATCAGCCATTAATCATTAAGCTGATGTCATCAGCTGGAATTCATTTAAATGATGCCATCAGCCTGCATTAATTAAGCTGGGCTGATGTCATCAGCCTGCATTCATTAAGCTGATGTCATCAGCCTGCATTAATTAAGCTGAGCTGACGTCATCAGCCTGCATTCATTAAGCTGATGTCATCAGCCTTGATTCATTAAGCTGATGTCATCAGCTTGAATTCATTAAGCTGATATCATCAGCCTGCATTAATTAAGCTGAGCTGATGTCATCATCCTGCATTAAATAAGCTGATGTAATCAGCCTGCATTCATTTAGCTAAGCTGATGTCATCAGCCTGCATTCATTAAGCTGACGTCATCAGCCTGCATTCATTAAGCTGATGTCATCAGCTTGAACTCATTAAGCTGATGTCATCAGCCTGCATTAATTAAGCTGAGATGATGTCATCAGTCTGCATTCATTAAGCTGATGTCATCAGCCTGCATTCATTAAGATGACGTCATCAGCCTGCATTCATTAAGCTAATGTCATCAGCTGGAATTCATTTAGCTGAGCTGATGTCATCAGCCTGCATTCATTAAGCTGACGTCATCAGCTTGAATTCATTAAGCTGATGTCATCAGCTTGCATTAATTAAGCTGAGCTGATGTCATCAGCCTGCATTCATTTAGCTGAGCTGATGTCATCAGCCTGTATTCATTAAGCTGACCTCATCAGCCTGCATTCATTAAGCTGATGTCATCAGCCTTGATTCATTAAGCTGATATCATCAGCTTGAATTCATTAAGCTGATGTCATCAGCTTGAATTCATTAAGCTGATGTCATCAGCTTGCATTAATTAAGCTGAGCTGATGTCATCAGCCTGCATTCATTTTGCTGAGCTGATGTCATCAGCCTGCATTCATTAAGCTGACGTTATCAGCCTGCATTCATTGAGCTGATGTCATCACCCTATATTAATTTAGCTGAGCTGATGTCATCAGCCTGTATTCATTAAGCTGACGCCATCAGCCTGCATTCATTAAGCTGACGTTATCAGCCCTCATTCATTGAGCTGATGTCATCAGCCTGCATTCATTAAGCTAATGTCATCAGCTAGAATTCATTTAAATGATGTCATCAGCCTGCATTAATTAAGCTGAGCTGATGTCATCGGCCTGCATTCATTAAGCTGGGCTGATGTCATCAGCCTGCATTCATTAGGCTGATGTCATCAGCCTGCATTAATTAAGCTGTGCTGATGTCATCAGCCTGCAGTCATTAAGATGACGTCATCAGCCTGCATTCATTTAGCTGATCTGATGTCATCAGCCTGCATTCATTAAGCTAATGTCATCAGCTGGAATTCATTTAAATGATGTCATCAGCCTGCATTAATTAAGCTGACGTGATCAGCCTGCATTCATTAAGCTGATGTCATCAGCCTGCATTCATTAAGATGACGTCATCAGCCTGCATTCATTAAGCTAATGTCATCAGCTGGAATTCATTTAAATCATGTCATCAGCCTGCATTAATTAAGCTGGGCTGTTGTCATCAGCCTGCATTCATTAAGCTGATGTCATCAGCCTGCATTAATTAAGCTGAGCTGATGTCATCAGCCTGCATTCATTAAGATGATGTCATCAGCCTGCATTCATTTAGCTGATCTGATGTCATCAGCCTGCATTCATTAAGCTAATGTCATCAGCTGGAATTCATTTAAATGATGTCATCAGCCTGAATTAATTAAGCTGGGCTGATGTCATCAGCCTGCATTCATTAAGCTGATGTCATCAGCCTGCATTCATTAAGCTGATTTCATGAGCCTTGGTTCATTAAGCTGATGTCATCAGGCTGCATTCATAAAGCTGATGTCATCAGCCTGCATTAATTAAGCTGAGCTGATGTCATCAGCCTGCATTCATTAAGATGACGTCATCAGCCTGCATTCATTTAGCTGATCTGATGTCATCAGCCTGCATTCATTAAGCTAATGTCATCAGCTGGAATTCATTTAAATGATGTCATCAGCCTGCATTAATTAAGCTGAGCTGATGTCATCAGCCTGCATTCATTAAGCTGATGTCATCAGCTGGAATTCATTTAAATGATGTCATCAGCCTACATTAATTAAGCTGGGCTGATGTCATCAGCCTGCATTAATTAAGCTGGGCTTATGTCATCAGCCTGCATTCATTAAGCTGATGTCATCAGCTGGAATTCATTTAAATTATGTCATCAGCCTGCATTAATTAAGCTGGGCTGATGTCATCAGCCTGCATTCATTAAGCTGATGTCATCAGCCTGCATTAATTAAGCTGAGCTGACGTCATCAGCCTGCATTCATTAAGCTGATGTCATCAGCCTTGATTCATTAAGCTGATTTCATCAGCCATTAATCATTAAGCTGATGTCATCAGCTGGAATTCATTTAAATTATGTCATCAGCCTGCATTAATTAAGCTGGGCTGATGTCATCAGCCTGCATTCATTAAGCTGATGTCATCAGCCTGCATTAATTAAGCTGAGCTGACGTCATCAGCCTGCATTCATTAAGATGACGTCATCAGCCTGCATTCATTTAGCTGATCTGATGTCATCAGCCTGCATTCATTAAGCTAATGTCATCAGCTGGAATTCATTTAAATGATGTCATCAGCCTGCATTAATTAAGCTGAGCTGATGTCATCAGCCTTCATTCATTAAGCTGATGTCATCAGCTGGAATTCATTTAAATGATGTCATCAGCCTGCATTAATTAAGCTGGGCTTATGTCATCAGCCTGCATTCATTAAGCTGATGTCATCAGCCTGCATTCATTAAGCTGATTTCATCAGCCATTAATCATTAAGCTGATGTCATCAGCTGGAATTCATTTAAATTATGTCATCAGCCTGCATTAATTAAGCTGGGCTGATGTCATCAGCCTGCATTCATTAAGCTGATGTCATCAGCCTGCATTAATTAAGCTGAGCTGACGTCATCAGCCTGCATTCATTAAGCTGATGTCATCAGCCTTGATTCATTAAGCTGATGTCATCAGTTTGAATTCATTAAGCTGATGTCATCAGCTTGAATTCATTAAGCTGATATCATCAGCCTGCATTAATTAAGCTGAGCTGATGTCATCATCCTGCATTAATTAAGCTGATGTCATCAGCCTGCATTCATTTAGCTAAGCTGATGTCATCAGCCTGCATTCATTAAGCTGATGTCATCAGCTTGAACTCATTAAGCTGATGTCATCAGCCTGCATTAATTAAGCTGAGCTGATGTCATCAGTCTGCATTCATTAAGCTGATGTCATCAGCCTGCATTCATTTAGCTGATCTGATGTCATCAGCCTGCATTCATTAAGCTAATGTCATCAGCTGGAATTCATTTAAATGATGTCATCAGCCTGCATTAATTAAGCTGAGCTGATGTCATCAGTCTGCATTCATTAAGCTGATGTCATCAGCCTGCATTCATTTAGCTGATCTGATGTCATCAGCCTGCATTCATTAAGCTAATGTCATCAGCTGGAATTCATTTAAATGATGTCATCAGCCTGCATTAATTAAGCTGACGTCATCAGCCTGCATTCATCAAGCTGATTTCATCAGCCATTAATCATTAAGCTGATGTCATCAGCTGGAATTCATTTAAATGATGTCATCAGCCTGCATTAATTAAGCTGGGCTGATGTCATCAGCCTGCATTCATTAAGCTGATGTCATCAGCCTGCATTAATTAAGCTGAGCTGACGTCATCAGCCTGGATTCATTAAGCTGATGTCATCAGCCTTGATTCATTAAGCTGATGTCATCAGCTTGAATTCATTAAGCTGATATCATCAGCCTGCATTAATTAAGCTGAGCTGATGTCATCATCCTGCATTAATTAAGCTGATGTCATCAGCCTGCATTCATTAAGCTGATGTCATCAGCTTGAACTCATTAAGCTGATGTCATCAGCCTGCATTAATTAAGCTGAGCTGATGTCATCAGTCTGCATTCATTAAGCTGATGTCATCAGCCTGCATTCATTAAGATGACGTCATCAGCCTGCATTCATTAAGCTAATGTCATCAGCTGGAATTCATTTAAATGATGTCATCAGCCTGCATTAATTAAGCTGGGCTGTTGTCATCAGCCTGCATTCATTAAGCTGATGTCATCAGCCTGCATTAATTAAGCTGAAATGATGTCATCAGCCTGCATTCATTAAGATGACGTCATCAGCCTGCATTCATTTAGCTGATCTGATGTCATCAGCCTGCATTCATTAAGCTAATGTCATCAGCTGGAATTCATTTAAATGATGTCATCAGCCTGAATTAATTAAGCTGGGCTGATGTCATCAGCCTGCATTCATTAAGCTGGTGTCATCAGCCTGCATTCATTAAGCTGATTTCATGAGCCTTGGTTCATTAAGCTGATGTCATCAGGCTGCATTCATAAAGCTGATGTCATCAGCCTGCATTAATTAAGCTGAGCTGATGTCATCAGCCTGCATTCATTAAGATGACGTCATCAGCCTGCATTCATTTAGCTGATCTGATGTCATCAGCCTGCATTCATTAAGCTAATGTCATCAGCTGGAATTCATTTAAATGATGTCATCAGCCTGCATTAATTAAGCTGAGCTGATGTCATCAGCCTGCATTCATTAAGCTGATGTCATCAGCTGGAATTCATTTAAATGATGTCATCAGCCTACATTAATTAAGCTGGGCTTATGTCATCAGCCTGCATTCATTAAGCTGATGTCATCAGCCTGCATTCATTAAGCTGATTTCATCAGCCATTAATCATTAAGCTGATGTCATCAGCTGGAATTCATTTAAATTATGTCATCAGCCTGCATTAATTAAGCTGGGCTGATGTCATCAGCCTGCATTCATTAAGCTGATGTCATCAGCCTGCATTAATTAAGCTGAGCTGACGTCATCAGCCTGCATTCATTAAGCTGATGTCATCAGCCTTGATTCATTAAGCTGATGTCATCAGCTTGAATTCATTAAGCTGATGTCATCAGCTTGAATTCATTAAGCTGATGTCATCAGCTTGAATTCATTAAGCTGATATCATCAGCCTGCATTAATTAAGCTGAGCTGATGTCATCATCCTGCATTAATTAAGCTGATGTCATCAGCCTGCATTCATTTAGCTAAGCTGATGTCATCAGCCTGCATTCATTAAGCTGATGTCATCAGCTTGAACTCATTAAGCTGATGTCATCAGCCTGCATTAATTAAGCTGAGCTGATGTCATCAGTCTGCATTCATTAAGCTGATGTCATCAGCCTGCATTCATTAAGATGACGTCATCAGCCTGCATTCATTAAGCTAATGTCATCAGCTGGAATTCATTTAAATGATGTCATCAGCCTGCATTAATTAAGCTGGGCTGTTGTCATCAGCCTGCATTCATTAAGCTGATGTCATCAGCCTGCATTAATTAAGCTGAGCTGATGTCATCAGCCTGCATTCATTAAGATGACGTCATCAGCCTGCATTCATTTAGCTGATCTGATGTCATCAGCCTGCATTCATTAAGCTAATGTCATCAGCTGGAATTCATTTAAATGATGTCATCAGCCTGAATTAATTAAGCTGGGCTGATGTCATCAGCCTGCATTCATTAAGCTGATGTCATCAGCCTGCATTCATTAAGCTGATTTCATGAGCCTTGGTTCATTAAGCTGATGTCATCAGGCTGCATTCATAAAGCTGATGTCATCAGCCTGCATTAATTTAGCTGATCTGATGTCATCAGCCTGCATTCATTAAGCTAATGTCATCAGCTGGAATTCATTTAAATGATGTCATCAGCCTGCATTAATTAAGCTGAGCTGATGTCATCAGCCTGCATTCATTAAGATGATGTCATCAGCCTGCATTCATTTAGCTGATCTGATGTCATCAGCCTGCATTCATTAAGCTAATGTCATCAGCTGGAATTCATTTAAATTATGTCATCAGCCTGCATTAATTAAGCTGAGCTGATATCATCAGCCTGCATTCATTAAGCTGATGTCATCAGCTGGAATTCATTTAAATGATGTCATCAGCGTACATTAATTAAGCTGGGCTGATGTCATCAGCCTGCATTCATTAAGCTGATGTCATCAGCCTGCATTAATTAAGTTGAGCTGATGTCTTCAGCCTGCATTCATTAAGATGACGTCATCAGCCTGCATTCATTTAGCTGATCTGATGTCATCAGCCTGCATTCATTAAGCTAATGTCATCAGCTGGAATTCATTTAAATGATGTCATCAGCCTGCATTAATTAAGCTGAGCTGATGTCATCAGCCTTCATTCATTAAGCTGATGTCATCAGCTGGAATTCATTTAAATGATGTCATCAGCCTGCATTAATTAAGCTGGGCTTATGTCATCAGCCTGCATTCATTAAGCTGATGTCATCAGCCTGCATTCATTAAGCAGATTTCATCAGCCATTAATCATTAAGCTGATGTCATCAGCTGGAATTCATTTAAATGATGTCATCAGCCTGCATTAATTAAGCTGGGCTGATGTCATCAGCCTGCATTCATTAAGCTGAGCTGACGTCATCAGCCTGCATTCATTAAGCTGATGTCATCAGCCTTGATTCATTAAGCTGATGTCATCAGCTTGAATTCATTAAGCTGATATCATCAGCCTGCATTAATTAAGCTGAGCTGATGTCATCATCCTTCATTAATTAAGCTGAGGTCATCAGCCTGCATTCATTTAGCTAAGCTGATGTCATCAGCATGCATTCATTAAGCTGACGTCATCAGCCTGCATTCATTAAGCTGATGTCATCAGCTTGAATTCATTAAGCCGATGTCATCAGCCTGCATTAATTAAGCTGAGCTGATGTCATCAGTCTGCATTCATTAAGCTGACGTCATCAGCCTGCATTCATTAAGCTAATGTCATCAGCTGGAATTCATTTAAATGATATCATCAGCCTGCATTCATTAAGATGACGTCATCAGCCGGCATTCATTTAGCTGATCTGATGTCATCAGCCTGCATTCATTAAGCTAATGTCATCAGCTGGAATTCATTTAAATGATGTCATCAGCCTGCATTAATTAAGCTGAGCTGATGTCATCAGCCTGCATTCATTAAGCTGATGTCATCAGCTGGAATTAATTTAAATGATGTCATCAGCCTGCATTAATTAAGCTGACATCATCAGCCTGCATTCATTAAGCTGATTTCATCAGCCATTAATCATTAAGCTGATGTCATCAGCTGGAATTCATTTAAATGATGCCATCAGCCTGCATTAATTAAGCTGGGCTGATGTCATCAGCCTGCATTCATTAAGCTGATGTCATCAGCCTGCATTAATTAAGCTGAGCTGACGTCATCAGCCTGCATTCATTAAGCTGATGTCATCAGCCTTGATTCATTAAGCTGATGTCATCAGCTTGAATTCATTAAGCTGATATCATCAGCCTGCATTAATTAAGCTGAGCTGATGTCATCATCCTGCATTAAATAAGCTGATGTAATCAGCCTGCATTCATTTAGCTAAGCTGATGTCATCAGCCTGCATTCATTAAGCTGACGTCATCAGCCTGCATTCATTAAGCTGATGTCATCAGCTTGAACTCATTAAGCTGATGTCATCAGCCTGCATTAATTAAGCTGAGATGATGTCATCAGTCTGCATTCATTAAGCTGATGTCATCAGCCTGCATTCATTAAGATGACGTCATCAGCCTGCATTCATTAAGCTAATGTCATCAGCTGGAATTCATTTAGCTGAGCTGATGTCATCAGCCTGCATTCATTAAGCTGACGTCATCAGCTTGAATTCATTAAGCTGATGTCATCAGCTTGCATTAATTAAGCTGAGCTGATGTCATCAGCCTGCATTCATTTAGCTGAGCTGATGTCATCAGCCTGTATTCATTAAGCTGACCTCATCAGCCTGCATTCATTAAGCTGATGTCATCAGCCTTGATTCATTAAGCTGATATCATCAGCTTGAATTCATTAAGCTGATGTCATCAGCTTGAATTCATTAAGCTGATGTCATCAGCTTGCATTAATTAAGCTGAGCTGATGTCATCAGCCTGCATTCATTTTGCTGAGCTGATGTCATCAGCCTGCATTCATTAAGCTGACGTTATCAGCCTGCATTCATTGAGCTGATGTCATCACCCTATATTAATTTAGCTGAGCTGATGTCATCAGCCTGTATTCATTAAGCTGACGCCATCAGCCTGCATTCATTAAGCTGACGTTATCAGCCCGCATTCATTGAGCTGATGTCATCAGCCTGCATTCATTAAGCTAATGTCATCAGCTAGAATTCATTTAAATGATGTCATCAGCCTGCATTAATTAAGCTGAGCTGATGTCATCGGCCTGCATTCATTAAGCTGGGCTGATGTCATCAGCCTGCATTCATTAGGCTGATGTCATCAGCCTGCATTAATTAAGCTGTGCTGATGTCATCAGCCTGCAGTCATTAAGATGACGTCATCAGCCTGCATTCATTTAGCTGATCTGATGTCATCAGCCTGCATTCATTAAGCTAATGTCATCAGCCGGAATTCATTTAAATGATGTCATCAGCCTGCATTAATTAAGCTGACGTGATCAGCCTGCATTCATTAAGCTGATGTCATCAGCCTGCATTCATTAAGATGACGTCATCAGCCTGCATTCATTAAGCTAATGTCATCAGCTGGAATTCATTTAAATCATGTCATCAGCCTGCATTAATTAAGCTGGGCTGTTGTCATCAGCCTGCATTCATTAAGCTGATGTCATCAGCCTGCATTAATTAAGCTGAGCTGATGTCATCAGCCTGCATTCATTAAGATGACGTCATCAGCCTGCATTCATTTAGCTGATCTGATGTCATCAGCCTGCATTCATTAAGCTAATGTCATCAGCTGGAATTCATTTAAATGATGTCATCAGCCTGAATTAATTAAGCTGGGCTGATGTCATCAGCCTGCATTCATTAAGCTGATGTCATCAGCCTGCATTCATTAAGCTGATTTCATGAGCCTTGGTTCATTAAGCTGATGTCATCAGGCTGCATTCATAAAGCTGATGTCATCAGCCTGCATTAATTAAGCTGAGCTGATGTCATCAGCCTGCATTCATTAAGATGACGTCATCAGCCTGCATTCATTTAGCTGATCTGATGTCATCAGCCTGCATTCATTAAGCTAATGTCATCAGCTGGAATTCATTTAAATGATGTCATCAGCCTGCATTAATTAAGCTGAGCTGATGTCATCAGCCTGCATTCATTAAGCTGATGTCATCAGCTGGAATTCATTTAAATGATGTCATCAGCCTACATTAATTAAGCTGGGCTGATGTCATCAGCCTGCATTCATTAAGATGATGTCATCAGCCTGCATTCATTTAGCTGATCTGATGTCATCAGCCTGCATTCATTAAGCTAATGTCATCAGCTGGAATTCATTTAAATTATGTCATCAGCCTGCATTAATTAAGCTGAGCTGATATCATCAGCCTGCATTCATTAAGCTGATGTCATCAGCTGGAATTCATTTAAATGATGTCATCAGCGTACATTAATTAAGCTGGGCTGATGTCATCAGCCTGCATTCATTAAGCTGATGTCATCAGCCTGCATTCATTAAGCTGATTTCATCAGCCATTAATCATTAAGCTGATGTCATCAGCTGGAATTCATTTAAATTATGTCATCAGCCTGCATTAATTAAGCTGGGCTGATGTCATCAGCCTGCATTCATTAAGCTGATGTCATCAGCCTGCATTAATTAAGCTGAGCTGACGTCATCAGCCTGCATTCATTAAGCTGATGTCATCAGCCTTGATTCATTAAGCTGATGTCATCAGCTTGAATTCATTAAGCTGATGTCATCAGCCTTGATTCATTAAGCTGATGTCATCAGCTTGAATTCATTAAGCTGATATCATCAGCCTGCATTAATTAAGCTGAGCTGATGTCATCATCCTGCATTAATTAAGCTGATGTCATCAGCCTGCATTCATTTAGCTAAGCTGATGTCATCAGCCTGCATTCATTAAGCTGATGTCATCAGCTTGAACTCATTAAGCTGATGTCATCAGCCTGCATTAATTAAGCTGAGCTGATGTCATCAGTCTGCATTCATTAAGCTGATGTCATCAGCCTGCATTCATTAAGATGACGTCATCAGCCTGCATTCATTAAGCTAATGTCATCAGCTGGAATTCATTTAAATGATGTCATCAGCCTGCATTAATTAAGCTGGGCTGTTGTCATCAGCCTGCATTCATTAAGCTGATGTCATCAGCCTGCATTAATTAAGCTGAGCTGATGTCATCAGCCTGCATTCATTAAGATGACGTCATCAGCCTGCATTCATTTAGCTGATCTGATGTCATCAGCCTGCATTCATTAAGCTAATGTCATCAGCTGGAATTCATTTAAATGATGTCATCAGCCTGAATTAATTAAGCTGGGCTGATGTCATCAGCCTGCATTCATTAAGCTGATGTCATCAGCCTGCATTCATTAAGCTGATTTCATGAGCCTTGGTTCATTAAGCTGATGTCATCAGGCTGCATTCATAAAGCTGATGTCATCAGCCTGCATTAATTTAGCTGATCTGATGTCATCAGCCTGCATTCATTAAGCTAATGTCATCAGCTGGAATTCATTTAAATGATGTCATCAGCCTGCATTAATTAAGCTGAGCTGATGTCATCAGCCTGCATTCATTAAGATGATGTCATCAGCCTGCATTCATTTAGCTGATCTGATGTCATCAGCCTGCATTCATTAAGCTAATGTCATCAGCTGGAATTCATTTAAATTATGTCATCAGCCTGCATTAATTAAGCTGAGCTGATATCATCAGCCTGCATTCATTAAGCTGATGTCATCAGCTGGAATTCATTTAAATGATGTCATCAGCGTACATTAATTAAGCTGGGCTGATGTCATCAGCCTGCATTCATTAAGCTGATGTCATCAGCCTGCATTAATTAAGTTGAGCTGATGTCTTCAGCCTGCATTCATTAAGATGATGTCATCAGCCTGCATTCATTTAGCTGATCTGATGTCATCAGCCTGCATTCATTAAGCTAATGTCATCAGCTGGAATTCATTTAAATGATGTCATCAGCCTGCATTAATTAAGCTGAGCTGATGTCATCAGCCTTCATTCATTAAGCTGATGTCATCAGCTGGAATTCATTTAAATGATGTCATCAGCCTGCATTAATTAAGCTGGGCTTATGTCATCAGCCTGCATTCATTAAGCTGATGTCATCAGCCTGCATTCATTAAGCAGATTTCATCAGCCATTAATCATTAAGCTGATGTCATCAGCTGGAATTCATTTAAATGATGTCATCAGCCTGCATTAATTAAGCTGGGCTGATGTCATCAGCCTGCATTCATTAAGCTGAGCTGACGTCATCAGCCTGCATTCATTAAGCTGATGTCATCAGCCTTGATTCATTAAGCTGATGTCATCAGCTTGAATTCATTAAGCTGATATCATCAGCCTGCATTAATTAAGCTGAGCTGATGTCATCATCCTTCATTAATTAAGCTGAGGTCATCAGCCTGCATTCATTTAGCTAAGCTGATGTCATCAGCATGCATTCATTAAGCTGACGTCATCAGCCTGCATTCATTAAGCTGATGTCATCAGCTTGAATTCATTAAGCCGATGTCATCAGCCTGCATTAATTAAGCTGAGCTGATGTCATCAGTCTGCATTCATTAAGCTGACGTCATCAGCCTGCATTCATTAAGCTAATGTCATCAGCTGGAATTCATTTAAATGATATCATCAGCCTGCATTCATTAAGATGACGTCATCAGCCGGCATTCATTTAGCTGATCTGATGTCATCAGCCTGCATTCATTAAGCTAATGTCATCAGCTGGAATTCATTTAAATGATGTCATCAGCCTGCATTAATTAAGCTGAGCTGATGTCATCAGCCTGCATTCATTAAGCTGATGTCATCAGCTGGAATTAATTTAAATGATGTCATCAGCCTGCATTAATTAAGCTGACGTCATCAGCCTGCATTCATTAAGCTGATTTCATCAGCCATTAATCATTAAGCTGATGTCATCAGCTGGAATTCATTTAAATGATGCCATCAGCCTGCATTAATTAAGCTGGGCTGATGTCATCAGCCTGCATTCATTAAGCTGATGTCATCAGCCTGCATTAATTAAGCTGAGCTGACGTCATCAGCCTGCATTCATTAAGCTGATGTCATCAGCCTTGATTCATTAAGCTGATGTCATCAGCTTGAATTCATTAAGCTGATATCATCAGCCTGCATTAATTAAGCTGAGCTGATGTCATCATCCTGCATTAAATAAGCTGATGTAATCAGCCTGCATTCATTTAGCTAAGCTGATGTCATCAGCCTGCATTCATTAAGCTGACGTCATCAGCCTGCATTCATTAAGCTGATGTCATCAGCTTGAACTCATTAAGCTGATGTCATCAGCCTGCATTAATTAAGCTGAGATGATGTCATCAGTCTGCATTCATTAAGCTGATGTCATCAGCCTGCATTCATTAAGATGACGTCATCAGCCTGCATTCATTAAGCTAATGTCATCAGCTGGAATTCATTTAGCTGAGCTGATGTCATCAGCCTGCATTCATTAAGCTGACGTCATCAGCTTGAATTCATTAAGCTGATGTCATCAGCTTGCATTAATTAAGCTGAGCTGATGTCATCAGCCTGCATTCATTTAGCTGAGCTGATGTCATCAGCCTGTATTCATTAAGCTGACCTCATCAGCCTGCATTCATTAAGCTGATGTCATCAGCCTTGATTCATTAAGCTGATATCATCAGCTTGAATTCATTAAGCTGATGTCATCAGCTTGAATTCATTAAGCTGATGTCATCAGCTTGCATTAATTAAGCTGAGCTGATGTCATCAGCCTGCATTCATTTTGCTGAGCTGATGTCATCAGCCTGCATTCATTAAGCTGACGTTATCAGCCTGCATTCATTGAGCTGATGTCATCACCCTATATTAATTTAGCTGAGCTGATGTCATCAGCCTGTATTCATTAAGCTGACGCCATCAGCCTGCATTCATTAAGCTGACGTTATCAGCCCGCATTCATTGAGCTGATGTCATCAGCCTGCATTCATTAAGCTAATGTCATCAGCTAGAATTCATTTAAATGATGTCATCAGCCTGCATTAATTAAGCTGAGCTGATGTCATCGGCCTGCATTCATTAAGCTGGGCTGATGTCATCAGCCTGCATTCATTAGGCTGATGTCATCAGCCTGCATTAATTAAGCTGTGCTGATGTCATCAGCCTGCAGTCATTAAGATGACGTCATCAGCCTGCATTCATTTAGCTGATCTGATGTCATCAGCCTGCATTCATTAAGCTAATGTCATCAGCCGGAATTAATTTAAATGATGTCATCAGCCTGCATTAATTAAGCTGACGTGATCAGCCTGCATTCATTAAGCTGATGTCATCAGCCTGCATTCATTAAGATGACGTCATCAGCCTGCATTCATTAAGCTAATGTCATCAGCTGGAATTCATTTAAATCATGTCATCAGCCTGCATTAATTAAGCTGGGCTGTTGTCATCAGCCTGCATTCATTAAGCTGATGTCATCAGCCTGCATTAATTAAGCTGAGCTGATGTCATCAGCCTGCATTCATTAAGATGACGTCATCAGCCTGCATTCATTTAGCTGATCTGATGTCATCAGCCTGCATTCATTAAGCTAATGTCATCAGCTGGAATTCATTTAAATGATGTCATCAGCCTGAATTAATTAAGCTGGGCTGATGTCATCAGCCTGCATTCATTAAGCTGATGTCATCAGCCTGCATTCATTAAGCTGATTTCATGAGCCTTGGTTCATTAAGCTGATGTCATCAGGCTGCATTCATAAAGCTGATGTCATCAGCCTGCATTAATTAAGCTGAGCTGATGTCATCAGCCTGCATTCATTAAGATGACGTCATCAGCCTGCATTCATTTAGCTGATCTGATGTCATCAGCCTGCATTCATTAAGCTAATGTCATCAGCTGGAATTCATTTAAATGATGTCATCAGCCTGCATTAATTAAGCTGAGCTGATGTCATCAGCCTGCATTCATTAAGCTGATGTCATCAGCTGGAATTCATTTAAATGATGTCATCAGCCTACATTAATTAAGCTGGGCTGATGTCATCAGCCTGCATTAATTAAGCTGGGCTTATGTCATCAGCCTGCATTCATTAAGCTGATGTCATCAGCTGGAATTCATTTAAATTATGTCATCAGCCTGCATTAATTAAGCTGGGCTGATGTCATCAGCCTGCATTCATTAAGCTGATGTCATCAGCCTGCATTAATTAAGCTGAGCTGACGTCATCAGCCTGCATTCATTAAGCTGATGTCATCAGCCTTGATTCATTAAGCTGATTTCATCAGCCATTAATCATTAAGCTGATGTCATCAGCTGGAATTCATTTAAATTATGTCATCAGCCTGCATTAATTAAGCTGGGCTGATGTCATCAGCCTGCATTCATTAAGCTGATGTCATCAGCCTGCATTAATTAAGCTGAGCTGACGTCATCAGCCTGCATTCATTAAGATGACGTCATCAGCCTGCATTCATTTAGCTGATCTGATGTCATCAGCCTGCATTCATTAAGCTAATGTCATCAGCTGGAATTCATTTAAATGATGTCATCAGCCTGCATTAATTAAGCTGAGCTGATGTCATCAGCCTTCATTCATTAAGCTGATGTCATCAGCTGGAATTCATTTAAATGATGTCATCAGCCTGCATTAATTAAGCTGGGCTTATGTCATCAGCCTGCATTCATTAAGCTGATGTCATCAGCCTGCATTCATTAAGCTGATTTCATCAGCCATTAATCATTAAGCTGATGTCATCAGCTGGAATTCATTTAAATTATGTCATCAGCCTGCATTAATTAAGCTGGGCTGATGTCATCAGCCTGCATTCATTAAGCTGATGTCATCAGCCTGCATTAATTAAGCTGAGCTGACGTCATCAGCCTGCATTCATTAAGCTGATGTCATCAGCCTTGATTCATTAAGCTGATGTCATCAGTTTGAATTCATTAAGCTGATGTCATCAGCTTGAATTCATTAAGCTGATATCATCAGCCTGCATTAATTAAGCTGAGCTGATGTCATCATCCTGCATTAATTAAGCTGATGTCATCAGCCTGCATTCATTTAGCTAAGCTGATGTCATCAGCCTGCATTCATTAAGCTGATGTCATCAGCTTGAACTCATTAAGCTGATGTCATCAGCCTGCATTAATTAAGCTGAGCTGACGTCATCAGTCTGCATTCATTAAGCTGATGTCATCAGCCTGCATTCATTTAGCTGAGCTGACGTCATCAGCCTGCATTCATTAAGCTGATGTCATCAGCCTTGATTCATTAAGCTGATGTCATCAGTTTGAATTCATTAAGCTGATGTCATCAGCTTGAATTCATTAAGCTGATATCATCAGCCTGCATTAATTAAGCTGAGCTGATGTCATCATCCTGCATTAATTAAGCTGATGTCATCAGCCTGCATTCATTTAGCTAAGCTGATGTCATCAGCCTGCATTCATTAAGCTGATGTCATCAGCTTGAACTCATTAAGCTGATGTCATCAGCCTGCATTAATTAAGCTGAGCTGACGTCATCAGTCTGCATTCATTAAGCTGATGTCATCAGCCTGCATTCATTAAGCTAATGTCATCAGCTGGAATTCATTTAAATGATGTCATCAGCCTGCATTAATTAAGCTGACGTCATCAGCCTGCATTCATCAAGCTGATTTCATCAGCCATTAATCATTAAGCTGATGTCATCAGCTGGAATTCATTTAAATGATGTCATCAGCCTGCATTAATTAAGCTGGGCTGATGTCATCAGCCTGCATTCATTAAGCTGATGTCATCAGCCTGCATTAATTAAGCTGAGCTGACGTCATCAGCCTGGATTCATTAAGCTGATGTCATCAGCCTTGATTTATTAAGCTGATGTCATCAGCTTGAATTCATTAAGCTGATATCATCAGCCTGCATTAATTAAGCTGAGCTGATGTCATCATCCTGCATTAATTAAGCTGATGTCATCAGCCTGCATTCATTAAGCTGATGTCATCAGCTTGAACTCATTAAGCTGATGTCATCAGCCTGCATTAATTAAGCTGAGCTGATGTCATCAGTCTGCATTCATTAAGCGTATGTCATCAGCCTGCATTCATTAAGATGACGTCATCAGCCTGCATTCATTAAGCTAATGTCATCAGCTGGAATTCATTTAAATGATGTCATCAGCCTGCATTAATTAAGCTGGGCTGTTGTCATCAGCCTGCATTCATTAAGCTGATGTCATCAGCCTGCATTAATTAAGCTGAAATGATGTCATCAGCCTGCATTCATTAAGATGACGTCATCAGCCTGCATTCATTTAGCTGATCTGATGTCATCAGCCTGCATTCATTAAGCTAATGTCATCAGCTGGAATTCATTTAAATGATGTCATCAGCCTGAATTAATTAAGCTGGGCTGATGTCATCAGCCTGCATTCATTAAGCTGGTGTCATCAGCCTGCATTCATTAAGCTGATTTCATGAGCCTTGGTTCATTAAGCTGATGTCATCAGGCTGCATTCATAAAGCTGATGTCATCAGCCTGCATTAATTAAGCTGAGCTGATGTCATCAGCCTGCATTCATTAAGATGACGTCATCAGCCTGCATTCATTTAGCTGATCTGATGTCATCAGCCTGCATTCATTAAGCTAATGTCATCAGCTGGAATTCATTTAAATGATGTCATCAGCCTGCATTAATTAAGCTGAGCTGATGTCATCAGCCTGCATTCATTAAGCTGATGTCATCAGCTGGAATTCATTTAAATGATGTCATCAGCCTACATTAATTAAGCTGGGCTTATGTCATCAGCCTGCATTCATTAAGCTGATGTCATCAGCCTGCATTCATTAAGCTGATTTCATCAGCCATTAATCATTAAGCTGATGTCATCAGCTGGAATTCATTTAAATTATGTCATCAGCCTGCATTAATTAAGCTGGGCTGATGTCATCAGCCTGCATTCATTAAGCTGATGTCATCAGCCTGCATTAATTAAGCTGAGCTGACGTCATCAGCCTGCATTCATTAAGCTGATGTCATCAGCCTTGATTCATTAAGCTGATGTCATCAGCTTGAATTCATTAAGCTGATGTCATCAGCTTGAATTCATTAAGCTGATGTCATCAGCTTGAATTCATTAAGCTGATATCATCAGCCTGCATTAATTAAGCTGAGCTGATGTCATCATCCTGCATTAATTAAGCTGATGTCATCAGCCTGCATTCATTTAGCTAAGCTGATGTCATCAGCCTGCATTCATTAAGCTGATGTCATCAGCTTGAACTCATTAAGCTGATGTCATCAGCCTGCATTAATTAAGCTGAGCTGATGTCATCAGTCTGCATTCATTAAGCTGATGTCATCAGCCTGCATTCATTAAGATGACGTCATCAGCCTGCATTCATTAAGCTAATGTCATCAGCTGGAATTCATTTAAATGATGTCATCAGCCTGCATTAATTAAGCTGGGCTGTTGTCATCAGCCTGCATTCATTAAGCTGATGTCATCAGCCTGCATTAATTAAGCTGAGCTGATGTCATCAGCCTGCATTCATTAAGATGACGTCATCAGCCTGCATTCATTTAGCTGATCTGATGTCATCAGCCTGCATTCATTAAGCTAATGTCATCAGCTGGAATTCATTTAAATGATGTCATCAGCCTGAATTAATTAAGCTGGGCTGATGTCATCAGCCTGCATTCATTAAGCTGATGTCATCAGCCTGCATTCATTAAGCTGATTTCATGAGCCTTGGTTCATTAAGCTGATGTCATCAGGCTGCATTCATAAAGCTGATGTCATCAGCCTGCATTAATTAAGCTGAGCTGATGTCATCAGCCTGCATTCATTAAGATGACGTCATCAGCCTGCATTCATTTAGCTGATCTGATGTCATCAGCCTGCATTCATTAAGCTAATGTCATCAGCTGGAATTCATTTAAATGATGTCATCAGCCTGCATTAATTAAGCTGAGCTGATGTCATCAGCCTGCATTCATTAAGCTGATGTCATCAGCTGGAATTCATTTAAATGACGTCATCAGCCTGCATTCATTTAGCTGATCTGATGTCATCAGCCTGCATTCATTAAGCTAATGTCATCAGCTGGAATTCATTTAAATGATGTCATCAGCCTGAATTAATTAAGCTGGGCTGATGTCATCAGCCTGCATTCATTAAGCTGATGTCATCAGCCTGCATTCATTAAGCTGATTTCATGAGCCTTGGTTCATTAAGCTGATGTCATCAGGCTGCATTCATAAAGCTGATGTCATCAGCCAGCATTCATTAAGATGACGTCATCAGCCTGCATTCATTTAGCTGATCTGATGTCATCAGCCTGCATTCATTAAGCTAATGTCATCAGCTGGAATTCATTAAGCTGATGTCATCAGCTGGAATTCATTTAAATGATGTCATCAGCCTACATTAATTAAGCTGGGCTGATGTCATCAGCCTGCATTCATTAAGCTGATGTCATCAGCCTGCATTAATTAAGTCGAGCTGATGTCTTCAGCCTGCATTCATTAAGATGACGTCATCAGCCTGCATTCATTTAGCTGATCTGATGTCATCAGCCTGCATTCATTAAGCTGATGTCATCAGCTGGAATTAATTTAAATGATGTCATCAGCCTGCATTAATTAAGCTGGGCTTATGTCATCAGCCTGCATTCATTAAGCTGATGTCATCAGCCTGCATTCATTAAGCTGATTTCATCAGCCATTAATCATTAAGCTGATGTCATCAGCTGGAATTCATTTAAATGATGTCATCAGCCTGCATTAATTAAGCTGGGCTGATGTCATCAGCCTGCATTCATTAAGCTGATGTCATCAGCCTGCATTAATTAAGCTGAGCTGACGTCATCAGCCTGCATTCATTAAGCTGATGTCATCAGCCTTGATTCATTAAGCTGATGTCATCAGCTTGAATTCATTAAGCTGATATCATCAGCCTGCATTAATTAAGCTGAGCTGATGTCATCATCCTGCATTAAATAAGCTGAGGTCTTCAGCCTGCATTCATTTAGCTAAGCTGATGTCATCAGCATGCATTCATTAAGCTGATGTCATCAGCCTGCATTCATTAAGCTGATGTCATCAGCTTGAATTCATTAAGCCGATGTCATCAGCCTGCATTAATTAAGCTGAGCTGATGTCATCAGTCTGCATTCATTAAGCTGACGTCATCAGCCTGCATTCATTAAGCTAATGTCATCAGCTGGAATTCATTTAAATGATGTCATCAGCCTGCATTCATTAAGATGACGTCATCAGCCTGCATTCATTTAGCTGATCTGATGTCATCAGCCTGCATTCATTAAGCTGATGTCATCAGCTTGAATTAATTAAGCTGATGTCATCAGCCTGCATTAATTAAGCTGAGCTGATGTCATCATACTGCATTAATTAAGCTGATGTCATCAAACTGCATTCATTTAGCTGAGCAGACGTCATCAGCTTGAATTCATTAGGCTGATGTAACCAGCCTGCATTCATTTAGCTGAGCTGATGTCATCAGCCTGCATTCATTAAGCTGACGTCATCAGCTTGAATTCATTAAGCCGATGTCATCAGCCTGCATTAATTAAGCTGAGCTGATGTCATCAGTCTGCATTCATTAAGCTGACGTCATCAGCCTGCATTCATTAAGCTAATGTCATCAGCTGGAATTCATTTAAATGATGTCATCAGCCTGCATTCATTAAGATGACGTCATCAGCCTGCATTCATTTAGCTGATCTGATGTCATCAGCCTGCATTCATTAAGATGACGTCATCAGCCTGCATTCATTTAGCTGATGTCATCAGCCTGCATTCTTTAAGCTGATGTCATCAGCTTGAATTAATTAAGCTGATGTCATCAGCCTGCATTAATTAAGCTGAGCTGATGTCATCATACTGCATTAATTAAGCTGATGTCATCAACCTGCATTCATTTAGCTGAGCAGACGTCATCAGCTTGAATTCATTAGGCTGATGTAACCAGCCTGCATTCATTTAGCTGAGCTGATGTCATCAGCCTGCATTCATTAAGCTGACGTCATCAGCTTGAATTCATTAATTTGATGTCATCAGCTTGCATAAATTAAGCTGAGCTGATGTCATCAGCCTGCATTCATTTAGCTGAGCTGATGTCATCAGCCTTGATTCATTAAGCTGATGACATCAGCTTGAATTCACTAAGCTGATGTCATCAGCCTGCATTAATTAAGCTTAGCTGATATCATCAGCCTGCATTAATTAAGCTGAGCTGATGTCATCATCCTGCATTAATTAAGCTGATGTCATCAGCCTGCATTCATTTAGCTAAGCTGATGTCATCAGCCTGCATTCATTAAGCTGATGTCATCAGCTTGAACTCATTAAGCTGATGTCATCAGCCTGCATTAATTAAGCTGAGCTGATGTCATCAGTCTGCATTCATTAAGCTGATGTCATCAGCCTGCATTCATTTAGCTGATCTGATGTCATCAGCCTGCATTCATTAAGCTAATGTCATCAGCTGGAATTCATTTAAATGATGTCATCAGCCTGCATTAATTAAGCTGACGTCATCAGCCTGCATTCATCAAGCTGATTTCATCAGCCATTAATCATTAAGCTGATGTCATCAGCTGGAATTCATTTAAATGATGTCATCAGCCTGCATTAATTAAGCTGGGCTGATGTCATCAGCCTGCATTCATTAAGCTGATGTCATCAGCCTGCATTAATTAAGCTGAGCTGACGTCATCAGCCTGCATTCATTAAGCTGATGTCATCAGCCTTGATTCATTAAGCTGATGTCATCAGCTTGAATTCATTAAGCTGATATCATCAGCCTGCATTAATTAAGCTGAGCTGATGTCATCATCCTGCATTAATTAAGCTGATGTCATCAGCCTGCATTCATTTAGCTAAGCTGATGTCATCAGCCTGCATTCATTAAGCTGATGTCATCAGCTTGAACTCATTATGCTGATGTCATCAGCCTGCATTAATTAAGCTGAGCTGATGTCATCAGTCTGCATTCATTAAGCTGATGTCATCAGCCTGCATTCATTAAGATGACGTCATCAGCCTGCATTCATTAAGCTAATGTCATCAGCTGGAATTCATTTAAATGATGTCATCAGCCTGCATTAATTAAGCTGGGCTGTTGTCATCAGCCTGCATTCATTAAGATGACGTCATCAGCCTGCATTCATTTAGCTGATCTGATGTCATCAGCCTGCATTCATTAAGCTAATGTCATCAGCTGGAATTCATTTAAATGATGTCATCAGCCTGCATTAATTAAGCTGACGTCATGAGCCTGCATTCATCAAGCTGATTTCATCAGCCATTAATCATTAAGCTGATGTCATCAGCTGGAATTCATTTAAATGATGTCATCAGCCTGCATTAATTAAGCTGGGCTGATGTCATCAGCCTGCATTCATTAAGCTGATGTCATCAGCCTGCATTAATTAAGCTGAGCTGACGTCATCAGCCTGCATTCATTAAGCTGATGTCATCAGCCTTGATTCATTAAGCTGATGTCATCAGCTTGAATTCATTAAGCTGATATCATCAGCCTGCATTAATTAAGCTGAGCTAATGTCATCATCCTGCATTAATTAAGCTGATGTCATCAGCCTGCATTCATTTAGCTAAGCTGATGTCATCAGCCTGCATTCATTAAGCTGATGTCATCAGCTTGAACTCATTAAGCTGATGTCATCAGCCTGCATTAATTAAGCTGAGCTGATGTCATCAGTCTGCATTCATTAAGCTGATGTCATCAGCCTGCATTCATTAAGATGACGTCATCAGCCTGCATTCATTAAGCTAATGTCATCAGCTGGAATTCATTTAAATGATGTCATCAGCCTGCATTAATTAAGCTGGGCTGTTGTCATCAGCCTGCATTCATTAAGCTGATGTCATCAGCCTGCATTAATTAAGCTGAGCTGATGTCATCAGCCTGCATTCATTAAGATGACGTCATCAGCCTGCATTCATTTAGCTGATCTGATGTCATCAGCCTGCATTCATTAAGCTAATGTCATCAGCTGGAATTCATTTAAATGATGTCATCAGCCTGAATTAATTAAGCTGGGCTGATGTCATCAGCCTGCATTCATTAAGCTGATGTCATTAGCCTGCATTCATTAAGCTGATTTCATGAGCCTTGGTTCATTAAGCTGATGTCATCAGGCTGCATTCATAAAGCTGATGTCATCAGCCTGCATTAATTAAGCTGAGCTGATGTCATCAGCCTGCATTCATTAAGATGACGTCATCAGCCTGCATTCATTTAGCTGATCTGATGTCATCAGCCTGCATTCATTAAGCTAATGTCATCAGCTGGAATTCATTTAAATGATGTCATCAGCCTGCATTAATTAAGCTGAGCTGATGTCATCAGCCTGCATTCATTAAGCTGATGTCATCAGCTGGAATTCATTTAAATGATGTCATCAGCCTGCATTCATTTAGCTGATCTGATGTCATCAGCCTGCATTCATTAAGCTAATGTCATCAGCTGGAATTCATTTAAATGATGTCATCAGCCTGAATTAATTAAGCTGGGCTGATGTCATCAGCCTGCATTCATTAAGCTGATGTCATCAGCCTGCATTCATTAAGCTGATTTCATGAGCCTTGGTTCATTAAGCTGATATCATCAGGCTGCATTCATAAAGCTGATGTCATCAGCCAGCATTCATTAAGATGACGTCATCAGCCTGCATTCATTTAGCTGATCTGATGTCATCAGCCTGCATTCATTAAGCTAATGTCATCAGCTGGAATTCATTAAGCTGATGTCATCAGCTGGAATTCATTTAAATGATGTCATCAGCCTACATTAATTAAGCTGGGCTGATGTCATCAGCCTGCATTCATTAAGCTGATGTCATCAGCCTGCATTAATTAAGTCGAGCTGATGTCTTCAGCCTGCATTCATTAAGATGACGTCATCAGCCTGCATTCATTTAGCTGATCTGATGTCATCAGCCTGCATTCATTAAGCTGATGTCATCAGCTGGAATTAATTTAAATGATGTCATCAGCCTGCATTAATTAAGCTGATGTCATCAGCCTGCATTCATTAAGCTGATTTCATCAGCCATTAATCATTAAGCTGATGTCATCAGCTGGAATTCATTTAAATGATGTCATCAGCCTGCATTAATTAAGCTGGGCTGATGTCATCAGCCTGCATTCATTAAGCTGATGTCATCAGCCTGCATTAATTAAGCTGAGCTGACGTCATCAGCCTGCATTCATTAAGCTGATGTCATCAGCCTTGATTCATTAAGCTGATGTCATCAGCTTGAATTCATTAAGCTGATATCATCAGCCTGCATTAATTAAGCTGAGCTGATGTCATCATCCTGCATTAAATAAGCTGAGGTCTTCAGCCTGCATTCATTTAGCTAAGCTGATGTCATCAGCATGCATTCATTAAGCTGATGTCATCAGCCTGCATTCATTAAGCTGATGTCATCAGCTTGAATTCATTAAGCCGATGTCATCAGCCTGCATTAATTAAGCTGAGCTGATGTCATCAGTCTGCATTCATTAAGCTGACGTCATCAGCCTGCATTCATTTAGCTAATGTCATCAGCTGGAATTCATTTAAATGATGTCATCAGCCTGCATTCATTAAGATGACGTCATCAGCCTGCATTCATTTAGCTGATCTGATGTCATCAGCCTGCATTCATTAAGCTGATGTCATCAGCTTGAATTAATTAAGCTGATGTCATCAGCCTGCATTAATTAAGCTGATGTCATCAGCTTGAATTAATTAAGCTGATGTCATCAGCCTGCATTAACTAAGCTGAGCTGATGTCATCATACTGCATTAATTAAGCTGATGTCATCAACCTGCATTCATTTAGCTGAGCAGACGTCATCAGCTTGAATTCATTAGGCTGATGTAACCAGCCTGCATTCATTTAGCTGAGCTGATGTCATCAGCCTGCATTCATTAAGCTGACGTCATCAGCTTGAATTCATTAATTTGATGTCATCAGCTTGCATAAATTAAGCTGAGCTGATGTCATCAGCCTGCATTCATTTAGCTGAGCTGATGTCATCAGCCTTGATTCATTAAGCTGATGACATCAGCTTGAATTCACTAAGCTGATGTCATCAGCCTGCATTAATTAAGCTTAGCTGATATCATCAGCCTGCATTAATTAAGCTGAGCTGATGTCATCATCCTGCATTAATTAAGCTGATGTCATCAGCCTGCATTCATTTAGCTAAGCTGATGTCATCAGCCTGCATTCATTAAGCTGATGTCATCAGCTTGAACTCATTAAGCTGATGTCATCAGCCTGCATTAATTAAGCTGAGCTGATGTCATCAGTCTGCATTCATTAAGCTGATGTCATCAGCCTGCATTCATTTAGCTGATCTGATGTCATCAGCCTGCATTCATTAAGCTAATGTCATCAGCTGGAATTCATTTAAATGATGTCATCAGCCTGCATTAATTAAGCTGACGTCATCAGCCTGCATTCATCAAGCTGATTTCATCATCCATTAATCATTAAGCTGATGTCATCAGCTTGAACTCATTAAGCTGATGTCATCAGCCTGCATTAATTAAGCTGAGCTGATGTCATCAGTCTGCATTCATTAAGATGACGTCATCAGCCTGCATTCATTTAGCTGATCTGATGTCATCAGCCTGCATTCATTAAGCTAATGTCATCAGCTGGAATTCATTTAAATGATGTCATCAGCCTGCATTAATTAAGCTGAGCTGATGTCATCAGCCTTCATTCATTAAGCTGATGTCATCAGCTGGAATTCATTTAAATGATGTCATCAGCCTGCATTAATTAAGCTGGGCTTATGTCATCAGCCTGCATTCATTAAGCTGATGTCATCAGCCTGCATTCATTAAGCTGATTTCATCAGCCATTAATCATTAAGCTGATGTCATCAGCTGGAATTCATTTAAATTATGTCATCAGCCTGCATTAATTAAGCTGGGCTGATGTCATCAGCCTGCATTCATTAAGCTGATGTCATCAGCCTGCATTAATTAAGCTGAGCTGACGTCATCAGCCTGCATTCATTAAGCTGATGTCATCAGCCTTGATTCATTAAGCTGATGTCATCAGTTTGAATTCATTAAGCTGATGTCATCAGCTTGAATTCATTAAGCTGATATCATCAGCCTGCATTAATTAAGCTGAGCTGATGTCATCATCCTGCATTAATTAAGCTGATGTCATCAGCCTGCATTCATTTAGCTAAGCTGATGTCATCAGCCTGCATTCATTAAGCTGATGTCATCAGCTTGAACTCATTAAGCTGATGTCATCAGCCTGCATTAATTAAGCTGAGCTGACGTCATCAGTCTGCATTCATTAAGCTGATGTCATCAGCCTGCATTCATTTAGCTGATCTGATGTCATCAGCCTGCATTCATTAAGCTAATGTCATCAGCTGGAATTCATTTAAATGATGTCATCAGCCTGCATTAATTAAGCTGACGTCATCAGCCTGCATTCATCAAGCTGATTTCATCAGCCATTAATCATTAAGCTGATGTCATCAGCTGGAATTCATTTAAATGATGTCATCAGCCTGCATTAATTAAGCTGGGCTGATGTCATCAGCCTGCATTCATTAAGCTGATGTCATCAGCCTGCATTAATTAAGCTGAGCTGACGTCATCAGCCTGCATTCATTAAACTGATGTCATCAGCCTTGATTCATTAAGCTGATGTCATCAGCTTGAATTCATTAAGCTGATATCATCAGCCTGCATTAATTAAGCTGAGCTGATGTCATCATCCTGCATTAATTAAGCTGATGTCATCAGCCTGCATTCATTTAGCTAAGCTGATGTCATCAGCCTGCATTCATTAAGCTGATGTCATCAGCTTGAACTCATTATGCTGATGTCATCAGCCTGCATTAATTAAGCTGAGCTGATGTCATCAGTCTGCATTCATTAAGCTGATGTCATCAGACTGCATTCATTAAGATGACGTCATCAGCCTGCATTCATTAAGCTAATGTCATCAGCTGGAATTCATTTAAATGATGTCATCAGCCTGCATTAATTAAGCTGGGCTGTTGTCATCAGCCTGCATTCATTAAGCTGATGTCATCAGCCTGCATTAATTAAGCTGAGCTGATGTCATCAGCCTGCATTCATTAAGATGACGTCATCAGCCTGCATTCATTTAGCTGATCTGATGTCATCAGCCTGCATTCATTAAGCTAATGTCATCAGCTGGAATTCATTTAAATGATGTCATCAGCCTGAATTAATTAAGCTGGGCTGATGTCATCAGCCTGCATTCATTAAGCTGATGTCATCAGCCTGCATTCATTAAGCTGATTTCATGAGCCTTGGTTCATTAAGCTGATATCATCAGGCTGCATTCATAAAGCTGATGTCATCAGCCAGCATTCATTAAGATGACGTCATCAGCCTGCATTCATTTAGCTGATCTGATGTCATCAGCCTGCATTCATTAAGCTGACGTCATCAGCTGGAATTAATTTAAATGATGTCATCAGCCTGCATTAATTAAGCTGGGCTTATGTCATCAGCCTGCATTCATTAAGCTGATGTCATCAGCCTGCATTCATTAAGCTGATTTCATCAGCCATTAATCATTAAGCTGATGTCATCAGCTGGAATTCATTTAAATGATGTCATCAGCCTGCATTAATTAAGCTGGGCTGATGTCATCAGCCTGCATTCATTAAGCTGATGTCATCAGCCTGCATTAATTAAGCTGAGCTGACGTCATCAGCCTGCATTCATTAAGCTGATGTCATCAGCCTTGATTCATTAAGCTGATGTCATCAGCTTGAATTCATTAAGCTGATATCATCAGCCTGCATTAATTAAGCTGAGCTGATGTCATCATCCTGCATTAAATAAGCTGAGGTCTTCAGCCTGCATTCATTTAGCTAAGCTGATGTCATCAGCATGCATTCATTAAGCTGATGTCATCAGCCTGCATTCATTAAGCTGATGTCATCAGCTTGAATTCATTAAGCCGATGTCATCAGCCTGCATTAATTAAGCTGAGCTGATGTCATCAGTCTGCATTCATTAAGCTGACGTCATCAGCCTGCATTCATTAAGCTAATGTCATCAGCTGGAATTCATTTAAATGATGTCATCAGCCTGCATTCATTAAGATGACGTCATCAGCCTGCATTCATTTAGCTGATCTGATGTCATCAGCCTGCATTCATTAAGATGACGTCATCAGCCTGCATTCATTTAGCTGATGTCATCAGCCTGCATTCATTAAGCTGATGTCATCAGCTTGAATTAATTAAGCTGATGTCATCAGCCTGCATTAATTAAGCTGAGCTGATGTCATCATACTGCATTAATTAAGCTGATGTCATCAACCTGCATTCATTTAGCTGAGCAGACGTCATCAGCTTGAATTCATTAGGCTGATGTAACCAGCCTGTATTCATTTAGCTGAGCTGATGTCATCAGCCTGCATTCATTAAGCTGACGTCATCAGCTTGAATTCATTAAGCCGATGTCATCAGCCTGCATTAATTAAGCTGAGCTGATGTCATCAGTCTGCATTCATTAAGCTGACGTCATCAGCCTGCATTCATTAAGCTAATGTCATCAGCTGGAATTCATTTAAATGATGTCATCAGCCTGCATTCATTAAGATGACGTCATCAGCCTGCATTCATTTAGCTGATCTGATGTCATCAGCCTGCATTCATTAAGATGACGTCATCAGCCTGCATTCATTTAGCTGATGTCATCAGCCTGCATTCATTAAGCTGATGTCATCAGCTTGAATTAATTAAGCTGATGTCATCAGCCTGCATTAATTAAGCTGAGCTGATGTCATCATACTGCATTAATTAAGCTGATGTCATCAACCTGCATTCATTTAGCTGAGCAGACGTCATCAGCTTGAATTCATTAGGCTGATGTAACCAGCCTGCATTCATTTAGCTGAGCTGATGTCATCAGCCTGCATTCATTAAGCTGACGTCATCAGCTTGAATTCATTAATTTGATGTCATCAGCTTGCATAAATTAAGCTGAGCTGATGTCATCAGCCTGCATTCATTTAGCTGAGCTGATGTCATCAGCCTTGATTCATTAAGCTGATGACATCAGCTTGAATTCACTAAGCTGATGTCATCAGCCTGCATTAATTAAGCTTAGCTGATATCATCAGCCTGCATTAATTAAGCTGAGCTGATGTCATCATCCTGCATTAATTAAGCTGATGTCATCAGCCTGCATTCATTTAGCTAAGCTGATGTCATCAGCCTGCATTCATTAAGCTGATGTCATCAGCTTGAACTCATTAAGCTGATGTCATCAGCCTGCATTAATTAAGCTGAGCTGATGTCATCAGTCTGCATTCATTAAGCTGATGTCATCAGCCTGCATTCATTTAGCTGATCTGATGTCATCAGCCTGCATTCATTAAGCTAATGTCATCAGCTGGAATTCATTTAAATGATGTCATCAGCCTGCATTAATTAAGCTGACGTCATCAGCCTGCATTCATCAAGCTGATTTCATCAGCCATTAATCATTAAGCTGATGTCATCAGCTGGAATTCATTTAAATGATGTCATCAGCCTGCATTAATTAAGCTGGGCTGATGTCATCAGCCTGCATTCATTAAGCTGATGTCATCAGCCTGCATTAATTAAGCTGAGCTGACGTCATCAGCCTGCATTCATTAAGCTGATGTCATCAGCCTTGATTCATTAAGCTGATGTCATCAGCTTCAATTCATTAAGCTGATATCATCAGCCTGCATTAATTAAGCTGAGCTGATGTCATCATCCTGCATTAATTAAGCTGATGTCATCAGCCTGCATTCATTTAGCTAAGCTGATGTCATCAGCCTGCATTCATTAAGCTGATTTCATGAGCCTTGGTTCATTAAGCTGATGTCATCAGGCTGCATTCATAAAGCTGATGTCATCAGCCTGCATTAATTAAGCTGAGCTGATGTCATCAGCCTGCATTCATTAAGATGATGTCATCAGCCTGCATTCATTTAGCTGATCTGAAGTCATCAGCCTGCATTCATTAAGCTAATGTCATCAGCTGGAATTCATTTAAATGATGTCATCAGCCTGCATTAATTAAGCTGAGCTGATATCATCAGCCTGCATTCATTAAGCTGATGTCATCAGCTGGAATTCATTTAAATGATGTCATCAGCGTACATTAATTAAGCTGGGCTGATGTCATCAGCCTGCATTCATTAAGCTGATGTCATCAGCCTGCATTAATTAAGTTGAGCTGATGTCTTCAGCCTGCATTCATTAAGATGACGTCATCAGCCTGCATTCATTTAGCTGATCTGATGTCATCAGCCTGCATTCATTAAGCTAATGTCATCAGCTGGAATTCATTTAAATGATGTCATCAGCCTGCATTAATTAAGCTGAGCTGATGTCATCAGCCTTCATTCATTAAGCTGATGTCATCAGCTGGAATTCATTTAAATGATGTCATCAGCCTGCATTAATTAAGCTGGGCTTATGTCATCAGCCTGCATTCATTAAGCTGATGTCATCAGCCTGCATTCATTAAGCAGATTTCATCAGCCATTAATCATTAAGCTGATGTCATCAGCTGGAATTCATTTAAATGATGTCATCAGCCTGCATTAATTAAGCTGGGCTGATGTCATCAGCCTGCATTCATTAAGCTGAGCTGACGTCATCAGCCTGCATTCATTAAGCTGATGTCATCAGCCTTGATTCATTAAGCTGATGTCATCAGCTTGAATTCATTAAGCTGATATCATCAGCCTGCATTAATTAAGCTGAGCTGATGTCATCATCCTTCATTAATTAAGCTGAGGTCATCAGCCTGCATTCATTTAGCTAAGCTGATGTCATCAGCATGCATTCATTAAGCTGACGTCATCAGCCTGCATTCATTAAGCTGATGTCATCAGCTTGAATTCATAAAGCCGATGTCATCAGCCTGCATTAATTAAGCTGAGCTGATGTCATCAGTCTGCATTCATTAAGCTGACGTCATCAGCCTGCATTCATTAAGCTAATGTCATCAGCTGGAATTCATTTAAATGATGTCATCAGCCTGCATTCATTAAGATGACGTCATCAGCCGGCATTCATTTAGCTGATCTGATGTCATCAGCCTGCATTCATTAAGCTAATGTCATCAGCTGGAATTCATTTAAATGATGTCATCAGCCTGCATTAATTAAGCTGAGCTGATGTCATCAGCCTGCATTCATTTAGCTGAGCTGATGTCATCAGCCTTGATTCATTAAGCTGATGACATCAGCTTGAATTCACTAAGCTGATGTCATCAGCCTGCATTAATTAAGCTTAGCTGATATCATCAGCCTGCATTAATTAAGCTGAGCTGATGTCATCATCCTGCATTAATTAAGCTGATGTCATCAGCCTGCATTCATTTAGCTAAGCTGATGTCATCAGCCTGCATTCATTAAGCTGATGTCATCAGCTTGAACTCATTAAGCTGATGTCATCAGCCTGCATTAATTAAGCTGAGCTGATGTCATCAGTCTGCATTCATTAAGCTGATGTCATCAGCCTGCATTCATTTAGCTGATCTGATGTCATCAGCCTGCATTCATTAAGCTAATGTCATCAGCTGGAATTCATTTAAATGATGTCATCAGCCTGCATTAATTAAGCTGACGTCATCAGCCTGCATTCATCAAGCTGATTTCATCATCCATTAATCATTAAGCTGATGTCATCAGCTGGAATTCATTTAAATGATGTCATCAGCCTGCATTAATTAAGCTGGGCTGATGTCATCAGCCTGCATTCATTAAGCTGATGTCATCAGCCTGCATTAATTAAGCTGAGCTGACGTCATCAGCCTGCATTCATTAAGCTGATGTCATCAGCCTTGATTCATTAAGCTGATGTCATCAGCTTGAATTCATTAAGCTGATATCATCAGCCTGCATTAATTAAGCTGAGCTGATGTCATCATCCTGCATTAATTAAGCTGATGTCATCAGCCTGCATTCATTTAGCTAAGCTGATGTCATCAGCCTGCATTCATTAAGCTGATGTCATCAGCTTGAACTCATTATGCTGATGTCATCAGCCTGCATTAATTAAGCTGAGCTGATGTCATCAGTCTGCATTCATTAAGCTGATGTCATCAGCCTGCATTCATTAAGATGACGTCATCAGCCTGCATTCATTAAGCTAATGTCATCAGCTGGAATTCATTTAAATGATGTCATCAGCCTGCATTAATTAAGCTGGGCTGTTGTCATCAGCCTGCATTCATTAAGCTGATGTCATCAGCCTGCATTAATTAAGCTGAGCTGATGTCATCAGCCTGCATTCATTAAGATGACGTCATCAGCCTGCATTCATTTAGCTGATCTGATGTCATCAGCCTGCATTCATTAAGCTAATGTCATCAGCTGGAATTCATTTAAATGATGTCATCAGCCTGAATTAATTAAGCTGGGCTGATGTCATCAGCCTGCATTCATTAAGCTGATGTCATCAGCCTGCATTCATTAAGCTGATTTCATGAGCCTTGGTTCATTAAGCTGATGTCATCAGGCTGCATTCATAAAGCTGATGTCATCAGCCTGCATTAATTAAGCTGAGCTGATGTCATCAGCCTGCATTCATTAAGATGATGTCATCAGCCTGCATTCATTTAGCTGATCTGATGTCATCAGCCTGCATTCATTAAGCTAATGTCATCAGCTGGAATTCATTTAAATGATGTCATCAGCCTGCATTAATTAAGCTGAGCTGATATCATCAGCCTGCATTCATTAAGCTGATGTCATCAGCTGGAATTCATTTAAATGATGTCATCAGCCTACATTAATTAAGCTGGGCTGATGTCATCAGCCTGCATTCATTAAGCTGATGTCATCAGCCTGCATTAATTAAGTCGAGCTGATGTCTTCAGCCTGCATTCATTAAGATGACGTCATCAGCCTGCATTCATTTAGCTGATCTGATGTCATCAGCCTGCATTCATTAAGCTGACGTCATCAGCTGGAATTAATTTAAATGATGTCATCAGCCTGCATTAATTAAGCTGGGCTTATGTCATCAGCCTGCATTCATTAAGCTGATGTCATCAGCCTGCATTCATTAAGCTGATTTCATCAGCCATTAATCATTAAGCTGATGTCATCAGCTGGAATTCATTTAAATGATGTCATCAGCCTGCATTAATTAAGCTGGGCTGATGTCATCAGCCTGCATTCATTAAGCTGATGTCATCAGCCTGCATTAATTAAGCTGAGCTGACGTCATCAGCCTGCATTCATTAAGCTGATGTCATCAGCCTTGATTCATTAAGCTGATGTCATCAGCTTGAATTCATTAAGCTGATATCATCAGCCTGCATTAATTAAGCTGAGCTGATGTCATCATCCTGCATTAAATAAGCTGTCTTCAGCCTGCATTCATTTAGCTAAGCTGATGTCATCAGCATGCATTCATTAAGCTGATGTCATCAGCCTGCATTCATTAAGCTGATGTCATCAGCTTGAATTCATTAAGCCGATGTCATCAGCCTGCATTAATTAAGCTGAGCTGATGTCATCAGTCTGCATTCATTAAGCTGACGTCATCAGCCTGCATTCATTAAGCTAATGTCATCAGCTGGAATTCATTTAAATGATGTCATCAGCCTGCATTCATTTAGCTGATCTGATGTCATCAGCCTGCATTCATTAAGATGACGTCATCAGCCTGCATTCATTTAGCTGATGTCATCAGCCTGCATTCATTAAGCTGATGTCATCAGCTTGAATTAATTAAGCTGATGTCATCAGCCTGCATTAATTAAGCTGAGCTGATGTCATCATACTGCATTAATTAAGCTGATGTCATCAACCTGCATTCATTTAGCTGAGCAGACGTCATCAGCTTGAATTCATTAGGCTGATGTAACCAGCCTGCATTCATTTAGCTGAGCTGATGTCATCAGCCTGCATTCATTAAGCTGACGTCATCAGCTTGAATTCATTAAGCCGATGTCATCAGCCTGCATTAATTAAGCTGAGCTGATGTCATCAGTCTGCATTCATTAAGCTGACGTCATCAGCCTGCATTCATTAAGCTAATGTCATCAGCTGGAATTCATTTAAATGATGTCATCAGCCTGCATTCATTAAGATGACGTCATCAGCCTGCATTCATTTAGCTGATCTGATGTCATCAGCCTGCATTCATTAAGATGACGTCATCAGCCTGCATTCATTTAGCTGATGTCATCAGCCTGCATTCATTAAGCTGATGTCATCAGCTTGAATTAATTAAGCTGATGTCATCAGCCTGCATTAATTAAGCTGAGCTGATGTCATCATACTGCATTAATTAAGCTGATGTCATCAACCTGCATTCATTTAGCTGAGCAGACGTCATCAGCTTGAATTCATTAGGCTGATGTAACCAGCCTGCATTCATTTAGCTGAGCTGATGTCATCAGCCTGCATTCATTAAGCTGACGTCATCAGCTTGAATTCATTAATTTGATGTCATCAGCTTGCATAAATTAAGCTGAGCAGATGTCATCAGCCTGCATTCATTTAGCTGAGCTGATGTCATCAGCCTTGATTCATTAAGCTGATGACATCAGCTTGAATTCACTAAGCTGATGTCATCAGCCTGCATTAATTAAGCTTAGCTGATATCATCAGCCTGCATTGATTAAGCTGAGCTGATGTCATCATCCTGCATTAATTAAGCTGATGTCATCAGCCTGCATTCATTTAGCTAAGCTGATGTCATCAGCCTGCATTCATTAAGCTGATGTCATCAGCTTGAACTCATTAAGCTGATGTCATCAGCCTGCATTAATTAAGCTGAGCTGATGTCATCAGTCTGCATTCATTAAGCTGATGTCATCAGCCTGCATTCATTTAGCTGATCTGATGTCATCAGCCTGCATTCATTAAGCTAATGTCATCAGCTGGAATTCATTTAAATGATGTCATCAGCCTGCATTAATTAAGCTGACGTCATCAGCCTGCATTCATCAAGCTGATTTCATCAGCCATTAATCATTAAGCTGATGTCATCAGCTGGAATTCATTTAAATGATGTCATCAGCCTGCATTAATTAAGCTGGGCTGATGTCATCAGCCTGCATTCATTAAGCTGATGTCATCAGCCTGCATTAATTAAGCTGAGCTGACGTCATCAGCCTGCATTCATTAAGCTGATGTCATCAGCCTTGATTCATTAAGCTGATGTCATCAGCTTGAATTCATTAAGCTGATATCATCAGCCTGCATTAATTAAGCTGAGCTGATGTCATCATACTGCATTAATTAAGCTGATGTCATCAGCCTGCATTCATTTAGCTAAGCTGATGTCATCAGCCTGCATTCATTAAGCTGATGTCATCAGCTTGAACTCATTATGCTGATGTCATCAGCCTGCATTAATTAAGCTGAGCTGATGTCATCAGTCTGCATTCATTAAGCTGATGTCATCAGCCTGCATTCATTAAGATGACGTCATCAGCCTGCATTCATTAAGCTAATGTCATCAGCTGGAATTCATTTAAATGATGTCATCAGCCTGCATTAATTAAGCTGGGCTGTTGTCATCAGCCTGCATTCATTAAGCTGATGTCATCAGCCTGCATTAATTAAGCTGAGCTGATGTCATCAGCCTGCATTCATTAAGATGACGTCATCAGCCTGCATTCATTTAGCTGATCTGATGTCATCAGCCTGCATTCATTAAGCTAATGTCATCAGCTGGAATTCATTTAAATGATGTCATCAGCCTGAATTAATTAAGCTGGGCTGATGTCATCAGCCTGCATTCATTAAGCTGATGTCATCAGCCTGCATTCATTAAGCTGATTTCATGAGCCTTGGTTCATTAAGCTGATGTCATCAGGCTGCATTCATAAAGCTGATGTCATCAGCCTGCATTAATTAAGCTGAGCTGATGTCATCAGCCTGCATTCATTAAGATGATGTCATCAGCCTGCATTCATTTAGCTGATCTGATGTCATCGGCCTGCATTCATTAAGCTGATGTCATCAGCTGGAATTCATTTAAATGATGTCATCAGCCTGCATTAATTAAGCTGAGCTGATGTCATCAGCCTTCATTCATTAAGCTGATGTCATCAGCTGGAATTCATTTAAATGATGTCATCAGCCTGCATTAATTAAGCTGGGCTTATGTCATCAGCCTGCATTCATTAAGCTGATGTCATCAGCCTGCATTCATTAAGCAGATTTCATCAGCCATTAATCATTAAGCTGATGTCATCAGCTGGAATTCATTTAAATGATGTCATCAGCCTGCATTAATTAAGCTGGGCTGATGTCATCAGCCTGCATTCATTAAGCTGAGCTGACGTCATCAGCCTGCATTCATTAAGCTGATGTCATCAGCCTTGATTCATTAAGCTGATGTCATCAGCTTGAATTCATTAAGCTGATATCATCAGCCTGCATTAATTAAGCTGAGCTGATGTCATCATCCTTCATTAATTAAGCTGAGCTGATGTCATCATCCTGCATTAATTAAGCTGATGTCATCAGCCTGCATTCATTTAGCTAAGCTGATGTCATCAGCCTGCATTCATTAAGCTGATGTCATCAGCTTGAACTCATTAAGCTGATGTCATCAGCCTGCATTAATTAAGCTTAGCTGATATCATCAGCCTGCATTAATTAAGCTGAGCTGATGTCATCATCCTGCATTAATTAAGCTGATGTCATCAGCCTGCATTCATTTAGCTAAGCTGATGTCATCAGCCTGCATTCATTAAGCTGATGTCATCAGCTTGAACTCATTAAGCTGATGTCATCAGCCTGCATTAATTAAGCTGAGCTGATGTCATCAGTCTGCATTCATTAAGCTGATGTCATCAGCCTGCATTCATTTAGCTGATCTGATGTCATCAGCCTGCATTCATTAAGCTAATGTCATCAGCTGGAATTCATTTAAATGATGTCATCAGCCTGCATTAATTAAGCTGACGTCATCAGCCTGCATTCATCAAGCTGATTTCATCATCCATTAATCATTAAGCTGATGTCATCAGCTGGAATTCATTTAAATGATGTCATCAGCCTGCATTAATTAAGCTGGGCTGATGTCATCAGCCTGCATTCATTAAGCTGATGTCATCAGCCTGCATTAATTAAGCTGAGCTGACGTCATCAGCCTGCATTCATTAAGCTGATGTCATCAGCCTTGATTCATTAAGCTGATGTCATCAGCTTGAATTCATTAAGCTGATATCATCAGCCTGCATTAATTAAGCTGAGCTGATGTCATCATCCTGCATTAATTAAGCTGATGTCATCAGCCTGCATTCATTTAGCTAAGCTGATGTCATCAGCCTGCATTCATTAAGCTGATGTCATCAGCTTGAACTCATTATGCTGATGTCATCAGCCTGCATTAATTAAGCTGAGCTGATGTCATCAGTCTGCATTCATTAAGCTGATGTCATCAGCCTGCATTCATTAAGATGACGTCATCAGCCTGCATTCATTAAGCTAATGTCATCAGCTGGAATTCATTTAAATGATGTCATCAGCCTGCATTAATTAAGCTGGGCTGTTGTCATCAGCCTGCATTCATTAAGCTGATGTCATCAGCCTGCATTAATTAAGCTGAGCTGATGTCATCAGCCTGCATTCATTAAGATGACGTCATCAGCCTGCATTCATTTAGCTGATCTGATGTCATCAGCCTGCATTCATTAAGCTGATTTCATCAGCCATTAATCATTAAGCTGATGTCATCAGCTGGAATTCATTTAAATGATGTCATCAGCCTGCATTAATTAAGCTGGGCTGATGTCATCAGCCTGCATTCATTAAACTGATGTCATCAGCCTGCATTAATTAAGCTGAGCTGACGTCATCAGCCTGCATTCATTAAGCTGATGTCATCAGCCTTGATTCATTAAGCTGATGTCATCAGCTTGAATTCATTAAGCTGATATCATCAGCCTGCATTAATTAAGCTGAGCTGATGTCATCATACTGCATTAATTAAGCTGATGTCATCAGCCTGCATTCATTTAGCTAAGCTGATGTCATCAGCCTGCATTCATTAAGCTGATGTCATCAGCTTGAACTCATTATGCTGATGTCATCAGCCTGCATTAATTAAGCTGAGCTGATGTCATCAGTCTGCATTCATTAAGCTGATGTCATCAGCCTGCATTCATTAAGATGACGTCATCAGCCTGCATTCATTAAGCTAATGTCATCAGCTGGAATTCATTTAAATGATGTCATCAGCCTGCATTAATTAAGCTGGGCTGTTGTCATCAGCCTGCATTCATTAAGCTGATGTCATCAGCCTGCATTAATTAAGCTGAGCTGATGTCATCAGCCTGCATTCATTAAGATGACGTCATCAGCCTGCATTCATTTAGCTGATCTGATGTCATCAGCCTGCATTCATTAAGCTAATGTCATCAGCTGGAATTCATTTAAATGATGTCATCAGCCTGAATTAATTAAGCTGGGCTGATGTCATCAGCCTGCATTCATTAAGCTGATGTCATCAGCCTGCATTCATTAAGCTGATTTCATGAGCCTTGGTTCATTAAGCTGATGTCATCAGGCTGCATTCATAAAGCTGATGTCATCAGCCTGCATTAATTAAGCTGAGCTGATGTCATCAGCCTGCATTCATTAAGATGATGTCATCAGCCTGCATTCATTTAGCTGATCTGATGTCATCGGCCTGCATTCATTAAGCTAATGTCATCAGCTGGAATTCATTTAAATGATGTCATCAGCCTGCATTAATTAAGCTGATGTCATCAGCCTGCATTAATTAAGTTGAGCTGATGTCTTCAGCCTGCATTCATTAAGATGACGTCATCAGCCTGCATTCATTTAGCTGATCTGATGTCATCAGCCTGCATTCATTAAGCTAATGTCATCAGCTGGAATTCATTTAAATGATGTCATCAGCCTGCATTAATTAAGCTGAGCTGATGTCATCAGCCTTCATTCATTAAGCTGATGTCATCAGCTGGAATTCATTTAAATGATGTCATCAGCCTGCATTAATTAAGCTGGGCTTATGTCATCAGCCTGCATTCATTAAGCTGATGTCATCAGCCTGCATTCATTAAGCAGATTTCATCAGCCATTAATCATTAAGCTGATGTCATCAGCTGGAATTCATTTAAATGATGTCATCAGCCTGCATTAATTAAGCTGGGCTGATGTCATCAGCCTGCATTCATTAAGCTGAGCTGACGTCATCAGCCTGCATTCATTAAGCTGATGTCATCAGCCTTGATTCATTAAGCTGATGTCATCAGCTTGAATTCATTAAGCTGATATCATCAGCCTGCATTAATTAAGCTGAGCTGATGTCATCATCCTTCATTAATTAAGCTGAGCTGATGTCATCATCCTGCATTAATTAAGCTGATGTCATCAGCCTGCATTCATTTAGCTAAGCTGATGTCATCAGCCTGCATTCATTAAGCTGATGTCATCAGCTTGAACTCATTAAGCTGATGTCATCAGCCTGCATTAATTAAGCTTAGCTGATATCATCAGCCTGCATTAATTAAGCTGAGCTGATGTCATCATCCTGCATTAATTAAGCTGATGTCATCAGCCTGCATTCATTTAGCTAAGCTGATGTCATCAGCCTGCATTCATTAAGCTGATGTCATCAGCTTGAACTCATTAAGCTGATGTCATCAGCCTGCATTAATTAAGCTGAGCTGATGTCATCAGTCTGCATTCATTAAGCTGATGTCATCAGCCTGCATTCATTTAGCTGATCTGATGTCATCAGCCTGCATTCATTAAGCTAATGTCATCAGCTGGAATTCATTTAAATGATGTCATCAGCCTGCATTAATTAAGCTGACGTCATCAGCCTGCATTCATCAAGCTGATTTCATCATCCATTAATCATTAAGCTGATGTCATCAGCTGGAATTCATTTAAATGATGTCATCAGCCTGCATTAATTAAGCTGGGCTGATGTCATCAGCCTGCATTCATTAAGCTGATGTCATCAGCCTGCATTAATTAAGCTGAGCTGACGTCATCAGCCTGCATTCATTAAGCTGATGTCATCAGCCTTGATTCATTAAGCTGATGTCATCAGCTTGAATTCATTAAGCTGATATCATCAGCCTGCATTAATTAAGCTGAGCTGATGTCATCATCCTGCATTAATTAAGCTGATGTCATCAGCCTGCATTCATTTAGCTAAGCTGATGTCATCAGCCTGCATTCATTAAGCTGATGTCATCAGCTTGAACTCATTATGCTGATGTCATCAGCCTGCATTAATTAAGCTGAGCTGATGTCATCAGTCTGCATTCATTAAGCTGATGTCATCAGCCTGCATTCATTAAGATGACGTCATCAGCCTGCATTCATTAAGCTAATGTCATCAGCTGGAATTCATTTAAATGATGTCATCAGCCTGCATTAATTAAGCTGGGCTGTTGTCATCAGCCTGCATTCATTAAGCTGATGTCATCAGCCTGCATTAATTAAGCTGAGCTGATGTCATCAGCCTGCATTCATTAAGATGACGTCATCAGCCTGCATTCATTTAGCTGATCTGATGTCATCAGCCTGCATTCATTAAGCTGATTTCATCAGCCATTAATCATTAAGCTGATGTCATCAGCTGGAATTCATTTAAATGATGTCATCAGCCTGCATTAATTAAGCTGGGCTGATGTCATCAGCCTGCATTCATTAAGCTGATGTCATCAGCCTGCATTAATTAAGCTGAGCTGACGTCATCAGCCTGCATTCATTAAGCTGATGTCATCAGCCTTGATTCATTAAGCTGATGTCATCAGCTTGAATTCATTAAGCTGATATCATCAGCCTGCATTAATTAAGCTGAGCTGATGTCATCATACTGCATTAATTAAGCTGATGTCATCAGCCTGCATTCATTTAGCTAAGCTGATGTCATCAGCCTGCATTCATTAAGCTGATGTCATCAGCTTGAACTCATTATGCTGATGTCATCAGCCTGCATTAATTAAGCTGAGCTGATGTCATCAGTCTGCATTCATTAAGCTGATGTCATCAGCCTGCATTCATTAAGATGACGTCATCAGCCTGCATTCATTAAGCTAATGTCATCAGCTGGAATTCATTTAAATGATGTCATCAGCCTGCATTAATTAAGCTGGGCTGTTGTCATCAGCCTGCATTCATTAAGCTGATGTCATCAGCCTGCATTAATTAAGCTGAGCTGATGTCATCAGCCTGCATTCATTAAGATGACGTCATCAGCCTGCATTCATTTAGCTGATCTGATGTCATCAGCCTGCATTCATTAAGCTAATGTCATCAGCTGGAATTCATTTAAATGATGTCATCAGCCTGAATTAATTAAGCTGGGCTGATGTCATCAGCCTGCATTCATTAAGCTGATGTCATCAGCCTGCATTCATTAAGCTGATTTCATGAGCCTTGGTTCATTAAGCTGATGTCATCAGGCTGCATTCATAAAGCTGATGTCATCAGCCTGCATTAATTAAGCTGAGCTGATGTCATCAGCCTGCATTCATTAAGATGATGTCATCAGCCTGCATTCATTTAGCTGATCTGATGTCATCGGCCTGCATTCATTAAGCTAATGTCATCAGCTGGAATTCATTTAAATGATGTCATCAGCCTGCATTAATTAAGCTGATGTCATCAGCCTGCATTAATTAAGTTGAGCTGATGTCTTCAGCCTGCATTCATTAAGATGACGTCATCAGCCTGCATTCATTTAGCTGATCTGATGTCATCAGCCTGCATTCATTAAGCTAATGTCATCAGCTGGAATTCATTTAAATGATGTCATCAGCCTGCATTAATTAAGCTGAGCTGATGTCATCAGCCTTCATTCATTAAGCTGATGTCATCAGCTGGAATTCATTTAAATGATGTCATCAGCCTGCATTAATTAAGCTGGGCTTATGTCATCAGCCTGCATTCATTAAGCTGATGTCATCAGCCTGCATTCATTAAGCAGATTTCATCAGCCATTAATCATTAAGCTGATGTCATCAGCTGGAATTCATTTAAATGATGTCATCAGCCTGCATTAATTAAGCTGGGCTGATGTCATCAGCCTGCATTCATTAAGCTGAGCTGACGTCATCAGCCTGCATTCATTAAGCTGATGTCATCAGCCTTGATTCATTAAGCTGATGTCATCAGCTTGAATTCATTAAGCTGATATCATCAGCCTGCATTAATTAAGCTGAGCTGATGTCATCATCCTTCATTAATTAAGCTGAGCTGATGTCATCATCCTGCATTAATTAAGCTGATGTCATCAGCCTGCATTCATTTAGCTAAGCTGATGTCATCAGCCTGCATTCATTAAGCTGATGTCATCAGCTTGAACTCATTAAGCTGATGTCATCAGCCTGCATTAATTAAGCTGAGCTGATGTCATCAGTCTGCATTCATTAAGCTGATGTCATCAGCCTGCATTCATTTAGCTGATCTGATGTCATCAGCCTGCATTCATTAAGCTAATGTCATCAGCTGGAATTCATTTAAATGATGTCATCAGCCTGCATTAATTAAGCTGACGTCATCAGCCTGCATTCATCAAGCTGATTTCATCAGCCATTAATCATTAAGCTGATGTCATCAGCTGGAATTCATTTAAATGATGTCATCAGCCTGCATTAATTAAGCTGGGCTGATGTCATCAGCCTGCATTCATTAAGCTGATGTCATCAGCCTGCATTAATTAAGCTGAGCTGACGTCATCAGCCTGCATTCATTAAGCTGATGTCATCAGCCTTGATTCATTAAGCTGATGTCATCAGCTTGAATTCATTAAGCTGATATCATCAGCCTGCATTAATTAAGCTGAGCTGATGTCATCATCCTGCATTAATTAAGCTGATGTCATCAGCCTGCATTCATTTAGCTAAGCTGATGTCATCAGCCTGCATTCATTAAGCTGATGTCATCAGCTTGAACTCATTATGCTGATGTCATCAGCCTGCATTAATTAAGCTGAGCTGATGTCATCAGTCTGCATTCATTAAGCTGATGTCATCAGCCTGCATTCATTAAGATGACGTCATCAGCCTGCATTCATTAAGCTAATGTCATCAGCTGGAATTCATTTAAATGATGTCATCAGCCTGCATTAATTAAGCTGGGCTGTTGTCATCAGCCTGCATTCATTAAGCTGATGTCATCAGCCTGCATTAATTAAGCTGAGCTGATGTCATCAGCCTGCATTCATTAAGATGACGTCATCAGCCTGCATTCATTTAGCTGATCTGATGTCATCAGCCTGCATTCATTAAGCTAATGTCATCAGCTGGAATTCATTTAAATGATGTCATCAGCCTGAATTAATTAAGCTGGGCTGATGTCATCAGCCTGCATTCATTAAGCTGATGTCATCAGCCTGCATTCATTAAGCTGATTTCATGAGCCTTGGTTCATTAAGCTGATGTCATCAGGCTGCATTCATAAAGCTGATGTCATCAGCCTGCATTAATTAAGCTGAGCTGATGTCATCAGCCTGCATTCATTAAGATGATGTCATCAGCCTGCATTCATTTAGCTGATCTGATGTCATCGGCCTGCATTCATTAAGCTAATGTCATCAGCTGGAATTCATTTAAATGATGTCATCAGCCTGCATTAATTAAGCTGATGTCATCAGCCTGCATTAATTAAGTTGAGCTGATGTCTTCAGCCTGCATTCATTAAGATGACGTCATCAGCCTGCATTCATTTAGCTGATCTGATGTCATCAGCCTGCATTCATTAAGCTAATGTCATCAGCTGGAATTCATTTAAATGATGTCATCAGCCTGCATTAATTAAGCTGAGCTGATGTCATCAGCCTTCATTCATTAAGCTGATGTCATCAGCTGGAATTCATTTAAATGATGTCATCAGCCTGCATTAATTAAGCTGGGCTTATGTCATCAGCCTGCATTCATTAAGCTGATGTCATCAGCCTGCATTCATTAAGCAGATTTCATCAGCCATTAATCATTAAGCTGATGTCATCAGCTGGAATTCATTTAAATGATGTCATCAGCCTGCATTAATTAAGCTGGGCTGATGTCATCAGCCTGCATTCATTAAGCTGAGCTGACGTCATCAGCCTGCATTCATTAAGCTGATGTCATCAGCCTTGATTCATTAAGCTGATGTCATCAGCTTGAATTCATTAAGCTGATATCATCAGCCTGCATTAATTAAGCTGAGCTGATGTCATCATCCTTCATTAATTAAGCTGAGGTCATCAGCCTGCATTCATTTAGCTAAGCTGATGTCATCAGCATGCATTCATTAAGCTGACGTCATCAGCCTGCATTCATTAAGCTGATGTCATCAGCTTGAATTCATAAAGCCGATGTCATCAGCCTGCATTAATTAAGCTGAGCTGATGTCATCAGTCTGCATTCATTAAGCTGACGTCATCAGCCTGCATTCATTAAGCTAATGTCATCAGCTGGAATTCATTTAAATGATGTCATCAGCCTGCATTCATTAAGATGACGTCATCAGCCGGCATTCATTTAGCTGATCTGATGTCATCTGCCTGCATTCATTAAGCTAATGTCATCAGCTGGAATTCATTTAAATGATGTCATCAGCCTGCATTAATTAAGCTGAGCTGATGTCATCAGCCTGCATTCATTAAGCTGATGTCATCAGCTGGAATTAATTTAAATGATGTCATCAGCCTGCATTAATTAAGCTGACGTCATCAGCCTGCATTCATTAAGCTGATTTCATCAGCCATTAATCATTAAGCTGATGTCATCAGCTGGAATTCATTTAAATGATGCCATCAGCCTGCATTAATTAAGCTGGGCTGATGTCATCAGCCTGCATTCATTAAGCTGATGTCATCAGCCTGCATTAATTAAGCTGAGCTGACGTCATCAGCCTGCATTCATTAAGCTGATGTCATCAGCCTTGATTCATTAAGCTGATGTCATCAGCTTGAATTCATTAAGCTGATATCATCAGCCTGCATTAATTAAGCTGAGCTGATGTCATCATCCTGCATTAAATAAGCTGATGTAATCAGCCTGCATTCATTTAGCTAAGCTGATGTCATCAGCCTGCATTCATTAAGCTGACGTCATCAGCCTGCATTCATTAAGCTGATGTCATCAGCTTGAACTCATTAAGCTGATGTCATCAGCCTGCATTAATTAAGCTGAGATGATGTCATCAGTCTGCATTCATTAAGCTGATGTCATCAGCCTGCATTCATTAAGATGACGTCATCAGCCTGCATTCATTAAGCTAATGTCATCAGCTGGAATTCATTTAGCTGAGCTGATGTCATCAGCCTGCATTCATTAAGCTGACGTCATCAGCTTGAATTCAATAAGCTGATGTCATCAGCTTGCATTAATTAAGCTGAGCTGATGTCATCAGCCTGCATTCATTTAGCTGAGCTGATGTCATCAGCCTGTATTCATTAAGCTGACCTCATCAGCCTGCATTCATTAAGCTGATGTCATCAGCCTTGATTCATTAAGCTGATATCATCAGCTTGAATTCATTAAGCTGATGTCATCAGCTTGAATTCATTAAGCTGATGTCATCAGCTTGCATTAATTAAGCTGAGCTGATGTCATCAGCCTGCATTCATTTTGCTGAGCTGATGTCATCAGCCTGCATTCATTAAGCTGACGTTATCAGCCTGCATTCATTGAGCTGATGTCATCACCCTATATTAATTTAGCTGAGCTGATGTCATCAGCCTGTATTCATTAAGCTGACGCCATCAGCCTGCATTCATTAAGCTGACGTTATCAGCCCGCATTCATTGAGCTGATGTCATCAGCCTGCATTCATTAAGCTAATGTCATCAGCTAGAATTCATTTAAATGATGTCATCAGCCTGCATTAATTAAGCTGAGCTGATGTCATCGGCCTGCATTCATTAAGCTGGGCTGATGTCATCAGCCTGCATTCATTAGGCTGATGTCATCAGCCTGCATTAATTAAGCTGAGCTGATGTCATCAGCCTGCAGTCATTAAGATGACGTCATCAGCCTGCATTCATTTAGCTGATCTGATGTCATCAGCCTGCATTCATTAAGCTAATGTCATCAGCTGGATTTCATTTAAATGATGTCATCAGCCTGCATTAATTAAGCTGACGTGATCAGCCTGCATTCATTAAGCTGATGTCATCAGCCTGCATTCATTAAGATGACGTCATCAGCCTGCATTCATTAAGCTAATGTCATCAGCTGGAATTCATTTAAATCATGTCATCAGCCTGCATTAATTAAGCTGGGCTGTTGTCATCAGCATGCATTCATTAAGCTGATGTCATCAGCCTGCATTAATTAAGCTGAGCTGATGTCATCAGCCTGCATTCATTAAGATGACGTCATCAGCCTGCATTCATTTAGCTGATCTGATGTCATCAGCCTGCATTCATTAAGCTAATGTCATCAGCTGGAATTCATTTAAATGATGTCATCAGCCTGAATTAATTAAGCTGGGCTGATGTCATCAGCCTGCATTCATTAAGCTGATGTCATCAGCCTGCATTCATTAAGCTGATTTCATGAGCCTTGGTTCATTAAGCTGATGTCATCAGGCTGCATTCATAAAGCTGATGTCATCAGCCTGCATTAATTAAGCTGAGCTGATGTCATCAGCCTGCATTCATTAAGATGATGTCATCAGCCTGCATTCATTTAGCTGATCTGATGTCATCGGCCTGCATTCATTAAGCTAATGTCATCAGCTGGAATTCATTTAAATGATGTCATCAGCCTGCATTAATTAAGCTGATGTCATCAGCCTGCATTAATTAAGTTGAGCTGATGTCTTCAGCCTGCATTCATTAAGATGACGTCATCAGCCTGCATTCATTTAGCTGATCTGATGTCATCAGCCTGCATTCATTAAGCTAATGTCATCAGCTGGAATTCATTTAAATGATGTCATCAGCCTGCATTAATTAAGCTGAGCTGATGTCATCAGCCTTCATTCATTAAGCTGATGTCATCAGCTGGAATTCATTTAAATGATGTCATCAGCCTGCATTAATTAAGCTGGGCTTATGTCATCAGCCTGCATTCATTAAGCTGATGTCATCAGCCTGCATTCATTAAGCAGATTTCATCAGCCATTAATCATTAAGCTGATGTCATCAGCTGGAATTCATTTAAATGATGTCATCAGCCTGCATTAATTAAGCTGGGCTGATCTCATCAGCCTGCATTCATTAAGCTGAGCTGACGTCATCAGCCTGCATTCATTAAGCTGATGTCATCAGCCTTGATTCATTAAGCTGATGTCATCAGCTTGAATTCATTAAGCTGATATCATCAGCCTGCATTAATTAAGCTGAGCTGATGTCATCATCCTTCATTAATTAAGCTGAGGTCATCAGCCTGCATTCATTTAGCTAAGCTGATGTCATCAGCATGCATTCATTAAGCTGACGTCATCAGCCTGCATTCATTAAGCTGATGTCATCAGCTTGAATTCATAAAGCCGATGTCATCAGCCTGCATTAATTAAGCTGAGCTGATGTCATCAGTCTGCATTCATTAAGCTGACGTCATCAGCCTGCATTCATTAAGCTAATGTCATCAGCTGGAATTCATTTAAATGATGTCATCAGCCTGCATTCATTAAGATGACGTCATCAGCCGGCATTCATTTAGCTGATCTGATGTCATCAGCCTGCATTCATTAAGCTAATGTCATCAGCTGGAATTCATTTAAATGATGTCATCAGCCTGCATTAATTAAGCTGAGCTGATGTCATCAGCCTGCATTCATTAAGCTGATGTCATCAGCTGGAATTAATTTAAATGATGTCATCAGCCTGCATTAATTAAGCTGACGTCATCAGCCTGCATTCATTAAGCTGATTTCATCAGCCATTAATCATTAAGCTGATGTCATCAGCTGGAATTCATTTAAATGATGCCATCAGCCTGCATTAATTAAGCTGGGCTGATGTCATCAGCCTGCATTCATTAAGCTGATGTCATCAGCCTGCATTAATTAAGCTGAGCTGACGTCATCAGCCTGCATTCATTAAGCTGATGTCATCAGCCTTGATTCATTAAGCTGATGTCATCAGCTTGAATTCATTAAGCTGATATCATCAGCCTGCATTAATTAAGCTGAGCTGATGTCATCATCCTGCATTAAATAAGCTGATGTAATCAGCCTGCATTCATTTAGCTAAGCTGATGTCATCAGCCTGCATTCATTAAGCTGACGTCATCAGCCTGCATTCATTAAGCTGATGTCATCAGCTTGAACTCATTAAGCTGATGTCATCAGCCTGCATTAATTAAGCTGAGATGATGTCATCAGTCTGCATTCATTAAGCTGATGTCATCAGCCTGCATTCATTAAGATGACGTCATCAGCCTGCATTCATTAAGCTAATGTCATCAGCTGGAATTCATTTAGCTGAGCTGATGTCATCAGCCTGCATTCATTAAGCTGACGTCATCAGCTTGAATTCAATAAGCTGATGTCATCAGCTTGCATTAATTAAGCTGAGCTGATGTCATCAGCCTGCATTCATTTAGCTGAGCTGATGTCATCAGCCTGTATTCATTAAGCTGACCTCATCAGCCTGCATTCATTAAGCTGATGTCATCAGCCTTGATTCATTAAGCTGATATCATCAGCTTGAATTCATTAAGCTGATGTCATCAGCTTGAATTCATTAAGCTGATGTCATCAGCTTGCATTAATTAAGCTGAGCTGATGTCATCAGCCTGCATTCATTTTGCTGAGCTGATGTCATCAGCCTGCATTCATTAAGCTGACGTTATCAGCCTGCATTCATTGAGCTGATGTCATCACCCTATATTAATTTAGCTGAGCTGATGTCATCAGCCTGTATTCATTAAGCTGACGCCATCAGCCTGCATTCATTAAGCTGACGTTATCAGCCCGCATTCATTGAGCTGATGTCATCAGCCTGCATTCATTAAGCTAATGTCATCAGCTAGAATTCATTTAAATGATGTCATCAGCCTGCATTAATTAAGCTGAGCTGATGTCATCGGCCTGCATTCATTAAGCTGGGCTGATGTCATCAGCCTGCATTCATTAGGCTGATGTCATCAGCCTGCATTAATTAAGCTGAGCTGATGTCATCAGCCTGCAGTCATTAAGATGACGTCATCAGCCTGCATTCATTTAGCTGATCTGATGTCATCAGCCTGCATTCATTAAGCTAATGTCATCAGCTGGAATTCATTTAAATGATGTCATCAGCCTGCATTAATTAAGCTGACGTGATCAGCCTGCATTCATTAAGCTGATGTCATCAGCCTGCATTCATTAAGATGACGTCATCAGCCTGCATTCATTAAGCTAATGTCATCAGCTGGAATTCATTTAAATCATGTCATCAGCCTGCATTAATTAAGCTGGGCTGTTGTCATCAGCCTGCATTCATTAAGCTGATGTCATCAGCCTGCATTAATTAAGCTGAGCTGATGTCATCAGCCTGCATTCATTAAGATGACGTCATCAGCCTGCATTCATTTAGCTGATCTGATGTCATCAGCCTGCATTCATTAAGCTAATGTCATCAGCTGGAATTCATTTAAATGATGTCATCAGCCTGAATTAATTAAGCTGAGCTGATGTCATCAGCCTGCATTCATTAAGCTGACGTCATCAGCTTGAATTCATTAAGCCGATGTCATCAGCCTGCATTAATTAAGCTGAGCTGATGTCATCAGTCTGCATTCATTAAGCTGACGTCATCAGCCTGCATTCATTAAGCTAATGTCATCAGCTGGAATTCATTTAAATGATGTCATCAGCCTGCATTCATTAAGATGACGTCATCAGCCTGCATTCATTTAGCTGATCTGATGTCATCAGCCTGCATTCATTAAGATGACGTCATCAGCCTGCATTCATTTAGCTGATGTCATCAGCCTGCATTCATTAAGCTGATGTCATCAGCTTGAATTAATTAAGCTGATGTCATCAGCTGGAATTCATTTAAATGATGTCATCAGCCTGAATTAATTAAGCTGGGCTGATGTCATCAGCCTGCATTCATTAAGCTGATGTCATCAGCCTGCATTCATTAAGCTGATGTCATCAGCTTGAACTCATTATGCTGATGTCATCAGCCTGCATTAATTAAGCTGAGCTGATGTCATCAGTCTGCATTCATTAAGCTGATGTCATCAGCCTGCATTCATTAAGATGACGTCATCAGCCTGCATTCATTAAGCTAATGTCATCAGCTGGAATTCATTGAAATGATGTCATCAGCCTGCATTAATTAAGCTGGGCTGTTGTCATCAGCCTGCATTCATTAAGCTGATGTCATCAGCCTGCATTAATTAAGCTGAGCTGATGTCATCAGCCTGCATTCATTAAGATGACGTCATCAGCCTGCATTCATTTAGCTGATCTGATGTCATCAGCCTGCATTCATTAAGCTAATGTCATCAGCTGGAATTAATTTAAATGATGTCAACAGCCTGAATTAATTAAGCTGGGCTGATGTCATCAGCCTGCATTCATTAAGCTGATGTCATCAGCCTGCATTCATTAAGCTGATTTCATGAGCCTTGGTTCATTAAGCTGATGTCATCAGGCTGCATTCATAAAGCTGATGTCATCAGCCTGCATTAATTAAGCTGAGCTGATGTCATCAGCCTGCATTCATTAAGATGATGTCATCAGCCTGCATTCATTTAGCTGATCTGATGTCATCAGCCTGCATTCATTAAGCTAATGTCATCAGCTGGAATTCATTTAAATGATGTCATCAGCCTGCATTAATTAAGCTGAGCTGATATCATCAGCCTGCATTCATTAAGCTGATGTCATCAGCTGGAATTCATTTAAATGATGTCATCAGCCTACATTAATTAAGCTGGGCTGATGTCATCAGCCTGCATTCATTAAGCTGATGTCATCAGCCTGCATTAATTAAGTCGAGCTGATGTCTTCAGCCTGCATTCATTAAGATGACGTCATCAGCCTGCATTCATTTAGCTGATCTGATGTCATCAGCCTGCATTCATTAAGCTGACGTCATCAGCTGGAATTAATTTAAATGATGTCATCAGCCTGCATTAATTAAGCTGGGCTTATGTCATCAGCCTGCATTCATTAAGCTGATGTCATCAGCCTGCATTCATTAAGCTGATTTCATCAGCCATTAATCATTAAGCTGATGTCATCAGCTGGAATTCATTTAAATGATGTCATCAGCCTGCATTAATTAAGCTGGGCTGATGTCATCAGCCTGCATTCATTAAGCTGATGTCATCAGCCTGCATTAATTAAGCTGAGCTGACGTCATCAGCCTGCATTCATTAAGCTGATGTCATCAGCCTTGATTCATTAAGCTGATGTCATCAGCTTGAATTCATTAAGCTGATATCATCAGCCTGCATTAATTAAGCTGAGCTGATGTCATCATCCTGCATTAAATAAGCTGAGGTCTTCAGCCTGCATTCATTTAGCTAAGCTGATGTCATCAGCATGCATTCATTAAGCTGATGTCATCAGCCTGCATTCATTAAGCTGATGTCATCAGCTTGAATTCATTAAGCCGATGTCATCAGCCTGCATTAATTAAGCTGAGCTGATGTCATCAGTCTGCATTCATTAAGCTGACGTCATCAGCCTGCATTCATTAAGCTAATGTCATCAGCTGGAATTCATTTAAATGATGTCATCAGCCTGCATTCATTTAGCTGATCTGATGTCATCAGCCTGCATTCATTAAGATGACGTCATCAGCCTGCATTCATTTAGCTGATGTCATCAGCCTGCATTCATTAAGCTGATGTCATCAGCTTGAATTAATTAAGCTGATGTCATCAGCCTGCATTAATTAAGCTGAGCTGATGTCATCATACTGCATTAATTAAGCTGATGTCATCAACCTGCATTCATTTAGCTGAGCAGACGTCATCAGCTTGAATTCATTAGGCTGATGTAACCAGCCTGCATTCATTTAGCTGAGCTGATGTCATCAGCCTGCATTCATTAAGCTGACGTCATCAGCTTGAATTCATTAAGCCGATGTCATCAGCCTGCATTAATTAAGCTGAGCTGATGTCATCAGTCTGCATTCATTAAGCTGACGTCATCAGCCTGCATTCATTAAGCTAATGTCATCAGCTGGAATTCATTTAAATGATGTCATCAGCCTGCATTCATTAAGATGACGTCATCAGCCTGCATTCATTTAGCTGATCTGATGTCATCAGCCTGCATTCATTAAGATGACGTCATCAGCCTGCATTCATTTAGCTGATGTCATCAGCCTGCATTCATTAAGCTGATGTCATCAGCTTGAATTAATTAAGCTGATGTCATCAGCCTGCATTAATTAAGCTGAGCTGATGTCATCATACTGCATTAATTAAGCTGATGTCATCAACCTGCATTCATTTAGCTGAGCAGACGTCATCAGCTTGAATTCATTAGGCTGATGTAACCAGCCTGCATTCATTTAGCTGAGCTGATGTCATCAGCCTGCATTCATTAAGCTGACGTCATCAGCTTGAATTCATTAATTTGATGTCATCAGCTTGCATAAATTAAGCTGAGCAGATGTCATCAGCCTGCATTCATTTAGCTGAGCTGATGTCATCAGCCTTGATTCATTAAGCTGATGACATCAGCTTGAATTCACTAAGCTGATGTCATCAGCCTGCATTAATTAAGCTTAGCTGATATCATCAGCCTGCATTGATTAAGCTGAGCTGATGTCATCATCCTGCATTAATTAAGCTGATGTCATCAGCCTGCATTCATTTAGCTAAGCTGATGTCATCAGCCTGCATTCATTAAGCTGATGTCATCAGCTTGAACTCATTAAGCTGATGTCATCAGCCTGCATTAATTAAGCTGAGCTGATGTCATCAGTCTGCATTCATTAAGCTGATGTCATCAGCCTGCATTCATTTAGCTGATCTGATGTCATCAGCCTGCATTCATTAAGCTAATGTCATCAGCTGGAATTCATTTAAATGATGTCATCAGCCTGCATTAATTAAGCTGACGTCATCAGCCTGCATTCATCAAGCTGATTTCATCAGCCATTAATCATTAAGCTGATGTCATCAGCTGGAATTCATTTAAATGATGTCATCAGCCTGCATTAATTAAGCTGGGCTGATGTCATCAGCCTGCATTCATTAAGCTGATGTCATCAGCCTGCATTAATTAAGCTGAGCTGACGTCATCAGCCTGCATTCATTAAGCTGATGTCATCAGCCTTGATTCATTAAGCTGATGTCATCAGCTTGAATTCATTAAGCTGATATCATCAGCCTGCATTAATTAAGCTGAGCTGATGTCATCATCCTGCATTAATTAAGCTGATGTCATCAGCCTGCATTCATTTAGCTAAGCTGATGTCATCAGCCTGCATTCATTAAGCTGATGTCATCAGCTTGAACTCATTATGCTGATGTCATCAGCCTGCATTAATTAAGCTGAGCTGATGTCATCAGTCTGCATTCATTAAGCTGATGTCATCAGCCTGCATTCATTAAGATGACGTCATCAGCCTGCATTCATTAAGCTAATGTCATCAGCTGGAATTCATTTAAATGATGTCATCAGCCTGCATTAATTAAGCTGGGCTGTTGTCATCAGCCTGCATTCATTAAGCTGATGTCATCAGCCTGCATTAATTAAGCTGAGCTGATGTCATCAGCCTGCATTCATTAAGATGACGTCATCAGCCTGCATTCATTTAGCTGATCTGATGTCATCAGCCTGCATTCATTAAGCTAATGTCATCAGCTGGAATTCATTTAAATGATGTCATCAGCCTGAATTAATTAAGCTGGGCTGATGTCATCAGCCTGCATTCATTAAGCTGATGTCATCAGCCTGCATTCATTAAGCTGATTTCATGAGCCTTGGTTCATTAAGCTGATGTCATCAGGCTGCATTCATAAAGCTGATGTCATCAGCCTGCATTAATTAAGCTGAGCTGATGTCATCAGCCTGCATTCATTAAGATGATGTCATCAGCCTGCATTCATTTAGCTGATCTGATGTCATCGGCCTGCATTCATTAAGCTAATGTCATCAGCTGGAATTCATTTAAATGATGTCATCAGCCTGCATTATTTAAGCTGATGTCATCAGCCTGCATTAATTAAGTTGAGCTGATGTCTTCAGCCTGCATTCATTAAGATGACGTCATCAGCCTGCATTCATTTAGCTGATCTGATGTCATCAGCCTGCATTCATTAAGCTAATGTCATCAGCTGGAATTCATTTAAATGATGTCATCAGCCTGCATTAATTAAGCTGAGCTGATGTCATCAGCCTTCGTTCATTAAGCTGATGTCATCAGCTGGAATTCATTTAAATGATGTCATCAGCCTGCATTAATTAAGCTGGGCTTATGTCATCAGCCTGCATTCATTAAGCTGATGTCATCAGCCTGCATTCATTAAGCAGATTTCATCAGCCATTAATCATTAAGCTGATGTCATCAGCTGGAATTCATTTAAATGATGTCATCAGCCTGCATTAATTAAGCTGGGCTGATGTCATCAGCCTGCATTCATTAAGCTGAGCTGACGTCATCAGCCTGCATTCATTAAGCTGATGTCATCAGCCTTGATTCATTAAGCTGATGTCATCAGCTTGAATTCATTAAGCTGATATCATCAGCCTGCATTAATTAAGCTGAGCTGATATCATCATCCTTCATTAATTAAGCTGAGCTGATGTCATCATCCTGCATTAATTAAGCTGATGTCATCAGCCTGCATTCATTTAGCTAAGCTGATGTCATCAGCCTGCATTCATTAAGCTGATGTCATCAGCTTGAACTCATTAAGCTGATGTCATCAGCCTGCATTAATTAAGCTGAGCTGATGTCATCAGTCTGCATTCATTAAGCTGATGTCATCAGCCTGCATTCATTTAGCTGATCTGATGTCATCAGCCTGCATTCATTAAGCTAATGTCATCAGCTGGAATTCATTTAAATGATGTCATCAGCCTGCATTAATTAAGCTGACGTCATCAGCCTGCATTCATCAAGCTGATTTCATCAGCCATTAATCATTAAGCTGATGTCATCAGCTGGAATTCATTTAAATGATGTCATCAGCCTGCATTAATTAAGCTGGGCTGATGTCATCAGCCTGCATTCATTAAGCTGATGTCATCAGCCTGCATTAATTAAGCTGAGCTGACGTCATCAGCCTGCATTCATTAAGCTGATGTCATCAGCCTTGATTCATTAAGCTGATGTCATCAGCTTGAATTCATTAAGCTGATATCATCAGCCTGCATTAATTAAGCTGAGCTGATGTCATCATCCTGCATTAATTAAGCTGATGTCATCAGCCTGCATTCATTTAGCTAAGCTGATGTCATCAGCCTGCATTCATTAAGCTGATGTCATCAGCTTGAACTCATTATGCTGATGTCATCAGCCTGCATTAATTAAGCTGAGCTGATGTCATCAGTCTGCATTCATTAAGCTGATGTCATCAGCCTGCATTCATTAAGATGACGTCATCAGCCTGCATTCATTAAGCTAATGTCATCAGCTGGAATTCATTTAAATGATGTCATCAGCCTGCATTAATTAAGCTGGGCTGTTGTCATCAGCCTGCATTCATTAAGCTGATGTCATCAGCCTGCATTAATTAAGCTGAGCTGATGTCATCAGCCTGCATTCATTAAGATGACGTCATCAGCCTGCATTCATTTAGCTGATCTGATGTCATCAGCCTGCATTCATTAAGCTAATGTCATCAGCTGGAATTCATTTAAATGATGTCATCAGCCTGAATTAATTAAGCTGGGCTGATGTCATCAGCCTGCATTCATTAAGCTGATGTCATCAGCCTGCATTCATTAAGCTGATTTCATGAGCCTTGGTTCATTAAGCTGATGTCATCAGGCTGCATTCATAAAGCTGATGTCATCAGCCTGCATTAATTAAGCTGAGCTGATGTCATCAGCCTGCATTCATTAAGATGATGTCATCAGCCTGCATTCATTTAGCTGATCTGATGTCATCGGCCTGCATTCATTAAGCTAATGTCATCAGCTGGAATTCATTTAAATGATGTCATCAGCCTGCATTAATTAAGCTGATGTCATCAGCCTGCATTAATTAAGTTGAGCTGATGTCTTCAGCCTGCATTCATTAAGATGACGTCATCAGCCTGCATTCATTTAGCTGATCTGATGTCATCAGCCTGCATTCATTAAGCTAATGTCATCAGCTGGAATTCATTTAAATGATGTCCTCAGCCTGCATTAATTAAGCTGAGCTGATGTCATCAGCCTTCATTCTTTAAGCTGATGTCATCAGCTGGAATTCATTTAAATGATGTCATCAGCCTGCATTAATTAAGCTGGGCTTATGTCATCAGCCTGCATTCATTAAGCTGATGTCATCAGCCTGCATTCATTAAGCAGATTTCATCAGCCATTAATCATTAAGCTGATGTCATCAGCTGGAATTCATTTAAATGATGTCATCAGCCTGCATTAATTAAGCTGGGCTGATGTCATCAGCCTGCATTCATTAAGCTGAGCTGACGTCATCAGCCTGCATTCATTAAGCTGATGTCATCAGCCTTGATTCATTAAGCTGATGTCATCAGCTTGAATTCATTAAGCTGATATCATCAGCCTGCATTAATTAAGCTGAGCTGATGTCATCATCCTTCATTAATTAAGCTGAGGTCATCAGCCTGCATTCATTTAGCTAAGCTGATGTCATCAGCATGCATTCATTAAGCTGACGTCATCAGCCTGCATTCATTAAGCTGATGTCATCAGCTTGAATTCATAAAGCCGATGTCATCAGCCTGCATTAATTAAGCTGAGCTGATGTCATCAGTCTGCATTCATTAAGCTGACGTCATCAGCCTGCATTCATTAAGCTAATGTCATCAGCTGGAATTCATTTAAATGATGTCATCAGCCTGCATTCATTAAGATGACGTCATCAGCCGGCATTCATTTAGCTGATCTGATGTCATCAGCCTGCATTCATTAAGCTAATGTCATCAGCTGGAATTCATTTAAATGATGTCATCAGCCTGCATTAATTAAGCTGAGCTGATGTCATCAGCCTGCATTCATTAAGCTGATGTCATCAGCTGGAATTAATTTAAATGATGTCATCAGCCTGCATTAATTAAGCTGACGTCATCAGCCTGCATTCATTAAGCTGATTTCATCAGCCATTAATCATTAAGCTGATGTCATCAGCTGGAATTCATTTAAATGATGCCATCAGCCTGCATTAATTAAGCTGGGCTGATGTCATCAGCCTGCATTCATTAAGCTGATGTCATCAGCCTGCATTAATTAAGCTGAGCTGACGTCATCAGCCTGCATTCATTAAGCTGATGTCATCAGCCTTGATTCATTAAGCTGATGTCATCAGCTTGAATTCATTAAGCTGATATCATCAGCCTGCATTAATTAAGCTGAGCTGATGTCATCATCCTGCATTAAATAAGCTGATGTAATCAGCCTGCATTCATTTAGCTAAGCTGATGTCATCAGCCTGCATTCATTAAGCTGACGTCATCAGCCTGCATTCATTAAGCTGATGTCATCAGCTTGAACTCATTAAGCTGATGTCATCAGCCTGCATTAATTAAGCTGAGATGATGTCATCAGTCTGCATTCATTAAGCTGATGTCATCAGCCTGCATTCATTAAGATGACGTCATCAGCCTGCATTCATTAAGCTAATGTCATCAGCTGGAATTCATTTAGCTGAGCTGATGTCATCAGCCTGCATTCATTAAGCTGACGTCATCAGCTTGAATTCAATAAGCTGATGTCATCAGCTTGCATTAATTAAGCTGAGCTGATGTCATCAGCCTGCATTCATTTAGCTGAGCTGATGTCATCAGCCTGTATTCATTAAGCTGACCTCATCAGCCTGCATTCATTAAGCTGATGTCATCAGCCTTGATTCATTAAGCTGATATCATCAGCTTGAATTCATTAAGCTGATGTCATCAGCTTGAATTCATTAAGCTGATGTCATCAGCTTGCATTAATTAAGCTGAGCTGATGTCATCAGCCTGCATTCATTTTGCTGAGCTGATGTCATCAGCCTGCATTCATTAAGCTGACGTTATCAGCCTGCATTCATTGAGCTGATGTCATCACCCTATATTAATTTAGCTGAGCTGATGTCATCAGCCTGTATTCATTAAGCTGACGCCATCAGCCTGCATTCATTAAGCTGACGTTATCAGCCCGCATTCATTGAGCTGATGTCATCAGCCTGCATTCATTAAGCTAATGTCATCAGCTAGAATTCATTTAAATGATGTCATCAGCCTGCATTAATTAAGCTGAGCTGATGTCATCGGCCTGCATTCATTAAGCTGGGCTGATGTCATCAGCCTGCATTCATTAGGCTGATGTCATCAGCCTGCATTAATTAAGCTGAGCTGATGTCATCAGCCTGCAGTCATTAAGATGACGTCATCAGCCTGCATTCATTTAGCTGATCTGATGTCATCAGCCTGCATTCATTAAGCTAATGTCATCAGCTGGAATTCATTTAAATGATGTCATCAGCCTGCATTAATTAAGCTGACGTGATCAGCCTGCATTCATTAAGCTGATGTCATCAGCCTGCATTCATTAAGATGACGTCATCAGCCTGCATTCATTAAGCTAATGTCATCAGCTGGAATTCACTTAAATCATGTCATCAGCCTGCATTAATTAAGCTGGGCTGTTGTCATCAGCCTGCATTCATTAAGCTGATGTCATCAGCCTGCATTAATTAAGCTGAGCTGATGTCATCAGCCTGCATTCATTAAGATGACGTCATCAGCCTGCATTCATTTAGCTGATCTGATGTCATCAGCCTGCATTCATTAAGCTAATGTCATCAGCTGGAATTCATTTAAATGATGTCATCAGCCTGCATTAATTAAGCTGGGCTGATGTCATCAGCCTGCATTCATTAAGCTGAGCTGACGTCATCAGCCTGCATTCATTAAGCTGATGTCATCAGCCTTGATTCATTAAGCTGATGTCATCAGCTTGAATTCATTAAGCTGATATCATCAGCCTGCATTAATTAAGCTGAGCTGATGTCATCATCCTTCATTAATTAAGCTGAGGTCATCAGCCTGCATTCATTTAGCTAAGCTGATGTCATCAGCATGCATTCATTAAGCTGACGTCATCAGCCTGCATTCATTAAGCTGATGTCATCAGCTTGAATTCATAAAGCCGATGTCATCAGCCTGCATTAATTAAGCTGAGCTGATGTCATCAGTCTGCATTCATTAAGCTGACGTCATCAGCCTGCATTCATTAAGCTAATGTCATCAGCTGGAATTCATTTAAATGATGTCATCAGCCTGCATTCATTAAGATGACGTCATCAGCCGGCATTCATTTAGCTGATCTGATGTCATCAGCCTGCATTCATTAAGCTAATGTCATCAGCTGGAATTCATTTAAATGATGTCATCAGCCTGCATTAATTAAGCTGAGCTGATGTCATCAGCCTGCATTCATTAAGCTGATGTCATCAGCTGGAATTAATTTAAATGATGTCATCAGCCTGCATTAATTAAGCTGACGTCATCAGCCTGCATTCATTAAGCTGATTTCATCAGCCATTAATCATTAAGCTGATGTCATCAGCTGGAATTCATTTAAATGATGCCATCAGCCTGCATTAATTAAGCTGGGCTGATGTCATCAGCCTGCATTCATTAAGCTGATGTCATCAGCCTGCATTAATTAAGCTGAGCTGACGTCATCAGCCTGCATTCATTAAGCTGATGTCATCAGCCTTGATTCATTAAGCTGATGTCATCAGCTTGAATTCATTAAGCTGATATCATCAGCCTGCATTAATTAAGCTGAGCTGATGTCATCATCCTGCATTAAATAAGCTGATGTAATCAGCCTGCATTCATTTAGCTAAGCTGATGTCATCAGCCTGCATTCATTAAGCTGACGTCATCAGCCTGCATTCATTAAGCTGATGTCATCAGCTTGAACTCATTAAGCTGATGTCATCAGCCTGCATTAATTAAGCTGAGATGATGTCATCAGTCTGCATTCATTAAGCTGATGTCATCAGCCTGCATTCATTAAGATGACGTCATCAGCCTGCATTCATTAAGCTAATGTCATCAGCTGGAATTCATTTAGCTGAGCTGATGTCATCAGCCTGCATTCATTAAGCTGACGTCATCAGCTTGAATTCAATAAGCTGATGTCATCAGCTTGCATTAATTAAGCTGAGCTGATGTCATCAGCCTGCATTCATTTAGCTGAGCTGATGTCATCAGCCTGTATTCATTAAGCTGACCTCATCAGCCTGCATTCATTAAGCTGATGTCATCAGCCTTGATTCATTAAGCTGATATCATCAGCTTGAATTCATTAAGCTGATGTCATCAGCTTGAATTCATTAAGCTGATGTCATCAGCTTGCATTAATTAAGCTGAGCTGATGTCATCAGCCTGCATTCATTTTGCTGAGCTGATGTCATCAGCCTGCATTCATTAAGCTGACGTTATCAGCCTGCATTCATTGAGCTGATGTCATCACCCTATATTAATTTAGCTGAGCTGATGTCATCAGCCTGTATTCATTAAGCTGACGCCATCAGCCTGCATTCATTAAGCTGACGTTATCAGCCCGCATTCATTGAGCTGATGTCATCAGCCTGCATTCATTAAGCTAATGTCATCAGCTAGAATTCATTTAAATGATGTCATCAGCCTGCATTAATTAAGCTGAGCTGATGTCATCGGCCTGCATTCATTAAGCTGGGCTGATGTCATCAGCCTGCATTCATTAGGCTGATGTCATCAGCCTGCATTAATTAAGCTGAGCTGATGTCATCAGCCTGCAGTCATTAAGATGACGTCATCAGCCTGCATTCATTTAGCTGATCTGATGTCATCAGCCTGCATTCATTAAGCTAATGTCATCAGCTGGAATTCATTTAAATGATGTCATCAGCCTGCATTAATTAAGCTGACGTGATCAGCCTGCATTCATTAAGCTGATGTCATCAGCCTGCATTCATTAAGATGACGTCATCAGCCTGCATTCATTAAGCTAATGTCATCAGCTGGAATTCACTTAAATCATGTCATCAGCCTGCATTAATTAAGCTGGGCTGTTGTCATCAGCCTGCATTCATTAAGCTGATGTCATCAGCCTGCATTAATTAAGCTGAGCTGATGTCATCAGCCTGCATTCATTAAGATGACGTCATCAGCCTGCATTCATTTAGCTGATCTGATGTCATCAGCCTGCATTCATTAAGCTAATGTCATCAGCTGGAATTCATTTAAATGATGTCATCAGCCTGAATTAATTAAGCTGGGCTGATGTCATCAGCCTGCATTCATTAAGCTGATGTCATCAGCCTGCATTCATTAAGCTGATTTCATGAGCCTTGGTTCATTAAGCTGATGTCATCAGGCTGCATTCATAAAGCTGATGTCATCAGCCTGCATTAATTAAGCTGAGCTGATGTCATCAGCCTGCATTCATTAAGATGATGTCATCAGCCTGCATTCATTTAGCTGATCTGATGTCATCGGCCTGCATTCATTAAGCTAATGTCATCAGCTGGAATTCATTTAAATGATGTCATCAGCCTGCATTAATTAAGCTGATGTCATCAGCCTGCATTAATTAAGTTGAGCTGATGTCTTCAGCCTGCATTCATTAAGATGACGTCATCAGCCTGCATTCATTTAGCTGATCTGATGTCATCAGCCTGCATTCATTAAGCTAATGTCATCAGCTGGAATTCATTTAAATGATGTCATCAGCCTGCATTAATTAAGCTGAGCTGATGTCATCAGCCTTCATTCATTAAGCTGATGTCATCAGCTGGAATTCATTTAAATGATGTCATCAGCCTGCATTAATTAAGCTGGGCTTATGTCATCAGCCTGCATTCATTAAGCTGATGTCATCAGCCTGCATTCATTAAGCAGATTTCATCAGCCATTAATCATTAAGCTGATGTCATCAGCTGGAATTCATTTAAATGATGTCATCAGCCTGCATTAATTAAGCTGGGCTGATGTCATCAGCCTGCATTCATTAAGCTGAGCTGACGTCATCAGCCTGCATTCATTAAGCTGATGTCATCAGCCTTGATTCATTAAGCTGATGTCATCAGCTTGAATTCATTAAGCTGATATCATCAGCCTGCATTAATTAAGCTGAGCTGATGTCATCATCCTTCATTAATTAAGCTGAGGTCATCAGCCTGCATTCATTTAGCTAAGCTGATGTCATCAGCATGCATTCATTAAGCTGACGTCATCAGCCTGCATTCATTAAGCTGATGTCATCAGCTTGAATTCATAAAGCCGATGTCATCAGCCTGCATTAATTAAGCTGAGCTGATGTCATCAGTCTGCATTCATTAAGCTGACGTCATCAGCCTGCATTCATTAAGCTAATGTCATCAGCTGGAATTCATTTAAATGATGTCATCAGCCTGCATTCATTAAGATGACGTCATCAGCCGGCATTCATTTAGCTGATCTGATGTCATCAGCCTGCATTCATTAAGCTAATGTCATCAGCTGGAATTCATTTAAATGATGTCATCAGCCTGCATTAATTAAGCTGAGCTGATGTCATCAGCCTGCATTCATTAAGCTGATGTCATCAGCTGGAATTAATTTAAATGATGTCATCAGCCTGCATTAATTAAGCTGACGTCATCAGCCTGCATTCATTAAGCTGATTTCATCAGCCATTAATCATTAAGCTGATGTCATCAGCTGGAATTCATTTAAATGATGCCATCAGCCTGCATTAATTAAGCTGGGCTGATGTCATCAGCCTGCATTCATTAAGCTGATGTCATCAGCCTGCATTAATTAAGCTGAGCTGACGTCATCAGCCTGCATTCATTAAGCTGATGTCATCAGCCTTGATTCATTAAGCTGATGTCATCAGCTTGAATTCATTAAGCTGATATCATCAGCCTGCATTAATTAAGCTGAGCTGATGTCATCATCCTGCATTAAATAAGCTGATGTAATCAGCCTGCATTCATTTAGCTAAGCTGATGTCATCAGCCTGCATTCATTAAGCTGACGTCATCAGCCTGCATTCATTAAGCTGATGTCATCAGCTTGAACTCATTAAGCTGATGTCATCAGCCTGCATTAATTAAGCTGAGATGATGTCATCAGTCTGCATTCATTAAGCTGATGTCATCAGCCTGCATTCATTAAGATGACGTCATCAGCCTGCATTCATTAAGCTAATGTCATCAGCTGGAATTCATTTAGCTGAGCTGATGTCATCAGCCTGCATTCATTAAGCTGACGTCATCAGCTTGAATTCAATAAGCTGATGTCATCAGCTTGCATTAATTAAGCTGAGCTGATGTCATCAGCCTGCATTCATTTAGCTGAGCTGATGTCATCAGCCTGTATTCATTAAGCTGACCTCATCAGCCTGCATTCATTAAGCTGATGTCATCAGCCTTGATTCATTAAGCTGATATCATCAGCTTGAATTCATTAAGCTGATGTCATCAGCTTGAATTCATTAAGCTGATGTCATCAGCTTGCATTAATTAAGCTGAGCTGATGTCATCAGCCTGCATTCATTTTGCTGAGCTGATGTCATCAGCCTGCATTCATTAAGCTGACGTTATCAGCCTGCATTCATTGAGCTGATGTCATCACCCTATATTAATTTAGCTGAGCTGATGTCATCAGCCTGTATTCATTAAGCTGACGCCATCAGCCTGCATTCATTAAGCTGACGTTATCAGCCCGCATTCATTGAGCTGATGTCATCAGCCTGCATTCATTAAGCTAATGTCATCAGCTAGAATTCATTTAAATGATGTCATCAGCCTGCATTAATTAAGCTGAGCTGATGTCATCGGCCTGCATTCATTAAGCTGGGCTGATGTCATCAGCCTGCATTCATTAGGCTGATGTCATCAGCCTGCATTAATTAAGCTGAGCTGATGTCATCAGCCTGCAGTCATTAAGATGACGTCATCAGCCTGCATTCATTTAGCTGATCTGATGTCATCAGCCTGCATTCATTAAGCTAATGTCATCAGCTGGAATTCATTTAAATGATGTCATCAGCCTGCATTAATTAAGCTGACGTGATCAGCCTGCATTCATTAAGCTGATGTCATCAGCCTGCATTCATTAAGATGACGTCATCAGCCTGCATTCATTAAGCTAATGTCATCAGCTGGAATTCATTTAAATCATGTCATCAGCCTGCATTAATTAAGCTGGGCTGTTGTCATCAGCCTGCATTCATTAAGCTGATGTCATCAGCCTGCATTAATTAAGCTGAGCTGATGTCATCAGCCTGCATTCATTAAGATGACGTCATCAGCCTGCATTCATTTAGCTGATCTGATGTCATCAGCCTGCATTCATTAAGCTAATGTCATCAGCTGGAATTCATTTAAATGATGTCATCAGCCTGAATTAATTAAGCTGAGCTGATGTCATCAGCCTGCATTCATTAAGCTGACGTCATCAGCTTGAATTCATTAAGCCGATGTCATCAGCCTGCATTAATTAAGCTGAGCTGATGTCATCAGTCTGCATTCATTAAGCTGACGTCATCAGCCTGCATTCATTAAGCTAATGTCATCAGCTGGAATTCATTTAAATGATGTCATCAGCCTGCATTCATTAAGATGACGTCATCAGCCGGCATTCATTTAGCTGATCTGATGTCATCAGCCTGCATTCATTAAGCTAATGTCATCAGCTGGAATTCATTTAAATGATGTCATCAGCCTGCATTAATTAAGCTGAGCTGATGTCATCAGCCTGCATTCATTAAGCTGATGTCATCAGCTGGAATTAATTTAAATGATGTCATCAGCCTGCATTAATTAAGCTGACGTCATCAGCCTGCATTCATTAAGCTGATTTCATCAGCCATTAATCATTAAGCTGATGTCATCAGCTGGAATTCATTTAAATGATGCCATCAGCCTGCATTAATTAAGCTGGGCTGATGTCATCAGCCTGCATTCATTAAGCTGATGTCATCAGCCTGCATTAATTAAGCTGAGCTGACGTCATCAGCCTGCATTCATTAAGCTGATGTCATCAGCCTTGATTCATTAAGCTGATGTCATCAGCTTGAATTCATTAAGCTGATATCATCAGCCTGCATTAATTAAGCTGAGCTGATGTCATCATCCTGCATTAAATAAGCTGATGTAATCAGCCTGCATTCATTTAGCTAAGCTGATGTCATCAGCCTGCATTCATTAAGCTGACGTCATCAGCCTGCATTCATTAAGCTGATGTCATCAGCTTGAACTCATTAAGCTGATGTCATCAGCCTGCATTAATTAAGCTGAGATGATGTCATCAGTCTGCATTCATTAAGCTGATGTCATCAGCCTGCATTCATTAAGATGACGTCATCAGCCTGCATTCATTAAGCTAATGTCATCAGCTGGAATTCATTTAGCTGAGCTGATGTCATCAGCCTGCATTCATTAAGCTGACGTCATCAGCTTGAATTCATTAAGCTGATGTCATCAGCTTGCATTAATTAAGCTGAGCTGATGTCATCAGCCTGCATTCATTTAGCTGAGCTGATGTCATCAGCCTGTATTCATTAAGCTGACCTCATCAGCCTGCATTCATTAAGCTGATGTCATCAGCCTTGATTCATTAAGCTGATATCATCAGCTTGAATTCATTAAGCTGATGTCATCAGCTTGAATTCATTAAGCTGATGTCATCAGCTTGCATTAATTAAGCTGAGCTGATGTCATCAGCCTGCATTCATTTTGCTGAGCTGATGTCATCAGCCTGCATTCATTAAGCTGACGTTATCAGCCTGCATTCATTGAGCTGATGTCATCACCCTATATTAATTTAGCTGAGCTGATGTCATCAGCCTGTATTCATTAAGCTGACGCCATCAGCCTGCATTCATTAAGCTGACGTTATCAGCCCGCATTCATTGAGCTGATGTCATCATTCTGCATTCATTAAGCTAATGTCATCAGCTAGAATTCATTTAAATGATGTCATCAGCCTGCATTAATTAAGCTGAGCTGATGTCATCGGCCTGCATTCATTAAGCTGGGCTGATGTCATCAGCCTGCATTCATTAGGCTGATGTCATCAGCCTGCATTAATTAAGCTGCGCTGATGTCATCAGCCTGCAGTCATTAAGATGACGTCATCAGCCTGCATTCATTTAGCTGATCTGATGTCATCAGCCTGCATTCATTAAGCTAATGTCATCAGCTGGAATTCATTTAAATGATGTCATCAGCCTGCATTAATTAAGCTGACGTGATCAGCCTGCATTCATTAAGCTGATGTCATCAGCCTGCATTCATTAAGATGACGTCATCAGCCTGCATTCATTAAGCTAATGTCATCAGCTGGAATTCATTTAAATCATGTCATCAGCCTGCATTAATTAAGCTGGGCTGTTGTCATCAGCCTGCATTCATTAAGCTGATGTCATCAGCCTGCATTAATTAAGCTGAGCTGATGTCATCAGCCTGCATTCATTAAGATGACGTCATCAGCCTGCATTCATTTAGCTGATCTGATGTCATCAGCCTGCATTCATTAAGCTAATGTCATCAGCTGGAATTCATTTAAATGATGTCATCAGCCTGAATTAATTAAGCTGGGCTGATGTCATCAGCCTGCATTCATTAAGCTGATGTCATCAGCCTGCATTCATTAAGCTGATTTCATGAGCCTTGGTTCATTAAGCTGATGTCATCAGGCTGCATTCATAAAGCTGATGTCATCAGCCTGCATTAATTAAGCTGAGCTGATGTCATCAGCCTGCATTCATTAAGATGACATCATCAGCCTGCATTCATTTAGCTGATCTGATGTCATCAGCCTGCATTCATTAAGCTAATGTCATCAGCTGGAATTCATTTAAATGATGTCATCAGCCTGCATTAATTAAGCTGAGCTGATGTCATCAGCCTGCATTCATTAAGCTGATGTCATCAGCTGGAATTCATTTAAATGATGTCATCAGCCTACATTAATTAAGCTGGGCTGATGTCATCAGCCTGCATTAATTAAGCTGGGCTTATGTCATCAGCCTGCATTCATTAAGCTGATGTCATCAGCTGGAATTCATTTAAATTATGTCATCAGCCTGCATTAATTAAGCTGGGCTGATGTCATCAGCCTGCATTCATTAAGCTGATGTCATCAGCCTGCATTAATTAAGCTGAGCTGACGTCATCAGCCTGCATTCATTAAGCTGATGTCATCAGCCTTGATTCATTAAGCTGATTTCATCAGCCATTAATCATTAAGCTGATGTCATCAGCTGGAATTCATTTAAATTATGTCATCAGCCTGCATTAATTAAGCTGGGCTGATGTCATCAGCCTGCATTCATTAAGCTGATGTCATCAGCCTGCATTAATTAAGCTGAGCTGACGTCATCAGCCTGCATTCATTAAGATGACGTCATCAGCCTGCATTCATTTAGCTGATCTGATGTCATCAGCCTGCATTCATTAAGCTAATGTCATCAGCTGGAATTCATTTAAATGATGTCATCAGCCTGCATTAATTAAGCTGAGCTGATGTCATCAGCCTTCATTCATTAAGCTGATGTCATCAGCTGGAATTCATTTAAATGATGTCATCAGCCTGCATTAATTAAGCTGGGCTTATGTCATCAGCCTGCATTCATTAAGCTGATGTCATCAGCCTGCATTCATTAAGCTGATTTCATCAGCCATTAATCATTAAGCTGATGTCATCAGCTGGAATTCATTTAAATTATGTCATCAGCCTGCATTAATTAAGCTGGGCTGATGTCATCAGCCTGCATTCATTAAGCTGATGTCATCAGCCTGCATTAATTAAGTTGAGCTGACGTCATCAGCCTGCATTCATTAAGCTGATGTCATAAGCCTTGATTCATTAAGCTGATGTCATCAGTTTGAATTCATTAAGCTGATGTCATCAGCTTGAATTCATTAAGCTGATATCATCAGCCTGCATTAATTAAGCTGAGCTGATGTCATCATCCTGCATTAATTAAGCTGATGTCATCAGCCTGCATTCATTTAGCTAAGCTGATGTCATCAGCCTGCATTCATTAAGCTGATGTCATCAGCTTGAACTCATTAAGCTGATGTCATCAGCCTGCATTAATTAAGCTGAGCTGATGTCATCAGTCTGCATTCATTAAGCTGATGTCATCAGCCTGCATTCATTTAGCTGATCTGATGTCATCAGCCTGCATTCATTAAGCTAATGTCATCAGCTGGAATTCATTTAAATGATGTCATCAGCCTGCATTAATTAAGCTGACGTCATCAGCCTGCATTCATCAAGCTGATTTCATCAGCCATTAATCATTAAGCTGATGTCATCAGCTGGAATTCATTTAAATGATGTCATCAGCCTGCATTAATTAAGCTGGGCTGATGTCATCAGCCTGCATTCATTAAGCTGATGTCATCAGCCTGCATTAATTAAGCTGAGCTGACGTCATCAGCCTGGATTCATTAAGCTGATGTCATCAGCCTTGATTCATTAAGCTGATGTCATCAGCTTGAATTCATTAAGCTGATATCATCAGCCTGCATTAATTAAGCTGAGCTGATGTCATCATCCTGCATTAATTAAGCTGATGTCATCAGCCTGCATTCATTAAGCTGATGTCATCAGCTTGAACTCATTAAGCTGATGTCATCAGCCTGCATTAATTAAGCTGAGCTGATGTCATCAGTCTGCATTCATTAAGCTGATGTCATCAGCCTGCATTCATTAAGATGACGTCATCAGCCTGCATTCATTAAGCTAATGTCATCAGCTGGAATTCATTTAAATGATGTCATCAGCCTGCATTAATTAAGCTGGGCTGTTGTCATCAGCCTGCATTCATTAAGCTGATGTCATCAGCCTGCATTAATTAAGCTGAAATGATGTCATCAGCCTGCATTCATTAAGATGACGTCATCAGCCTGCATTCATTTAGCTGATCTGATGTCATCAGCCTGCATTCATTAAGCTAATGTCATCAGCTGGAATTCATTTAAATGATGTCATCAGCCTGAATTAATTAAGCTGGGCTGATGTCATCAGCCTGCATTCATTAAGCTGGTGTCATCAGCCTGCATTCATTAAGCTGATTTCATGAGCCTTGGTTCATTAAGCTGATGTCATCAGGCTGCATTCATAAAGCTGATGTCATCAGCCTGCATTAATTAAGCTGAGCTGATGTCATCAGCCTGCATTCATTAAGATGACGTCATCAGCCTGCATTCATTTAGCTGATCTGATGTCATCAGCCTGCATTCATTAAGCTAATGTCATCAGCTGGAATTCATTTAAATGATGTCATCAGCCTGCATTAATTAAGCTGAGCTGATGTCATCAGCCTGCATTCATTAAGCTGATGTCATCAGCTGGAATTCATTTAAATGATGTCATCAGCCTACATTAATTAAGCTGGGCTTATGTCATCAGCCTGCATTCATTAAGCTGATGTCATCAGCCTGCATTCATTAAGCTGATTTCATCAGCCATTAATCATTAAGCTGATGTCATCAGCTGGAATTCATTTAAATTATGTCATCAGCCTGCATTAATTAAGCTGGGCTGATGTCATCAGCCTGCATTCATTAAGCTGATGTCATCAGCCTGCATTAATTAAGCTGAGCTGACGTCATCAGCCTGCATTCATTAAGCTGATGTCATCAGCCTTGATTCATTAAGCTGATGTCATCAGCTTGAATTCATTAAGCTGATGTCATCAGCTTGAATTCATTAAGCTGATGTCATCAGCTTGAATTCATTAAGCTGATATCATCAGCCTGCATTAATTAAGCTGAGCTGATGTCATCATCCTGCATTAATTAAGCTGATGTCATCAGCCTGCATTCATTTAGCTAAGCTGATGTCATCAGCCTGCATTCATTAAGCTGATGTCATCAGCTTGAACTCATTAAGCTGATGTCATCAGCCTGCATTAATTAAGCTGAGCTGATGTCATCAGTCTGCATTCATTAAGCTGATGTCATCAGCCTGCATTCATTTAGCTGATCTGATGTCATCAGCCTGCATTCATTAAGCTAATGTCATCAGCTGGAATTCATTTAAATGATGTCATCAGCCTGCATTAATTAAGCTGAGCTGACGTCATCAGCCTGCATTCATCAAGCTGATTTCATCAGCCATTAATCATTAAGCTGATGTCATCAGCTGGAATTCATTTAAATGATGTCATCAGCCTGCATTAATTAAGCTGGGCTGATGTCATCAGCCTGCATTCATTAAGCTGATGTCATCAGCCTGCATTAATTAAGCTGAGCTGACGTCATCAGCCTGGATTCATTAAGCTGATGTCATCAGCCTTGATTCATTAAGCTGATGTCATCAGCTTGAATTCATTAAGCTGATATCATCAGCCTGCATTAATTAAGCTGAGCTGATGTCATCATCCTGCATTAATTAAGCTGATGTCATCAGCCTGCATTCATTTAGCTAAGCTGATGTCATCAGCCTGCATTCATTAAGCTGATGTCATCAGCTTGAACTCATTAAGCTGATGTCATCAGCCTGCATTAATTAAGCTGAGCTGATGTCATCAGTCTGCATTCATTAAGCTGATGTCATCAGCCTGCATTCATTAAGATGACGTCATCAGCCTGCATTCATTAAGCTAATGTCATCAGCTGGAATTCATTTAAATGATGTCATAAGCCTGCATTAATTAAGCTGGGCTGTTGTCATCAGCCTGCATTCATTAAGCTGATGTCATCAGCCTGCATTAATTAAGCTGAGCTGATGTCATCAGCCTGCATTCATTAAGATGACGTCATCAGCCTGCATTCATTTAGCTGATCTGATGTCATCAGCCTGCATTCATTAAGCTAATGTCATCAGCTGGAATTCATTTAAATGATGTCATCAGCCTGAATTAATTAAGCTGGGCTGATGTCATCAGCCTGCATTCATTAAGCTGATGTCATCAGCCTGCATTCATTAAGCTGATTTCATGAGCCTTGGTTCATTAAGCTGATGTCATCAGGCTGCATTCATAAAGCTGATGTCATCAGCCTGCATTAATTAAGCTGAGCTGATGTCATCAGCCTGCATTCATTAAGATGACGTCATCAGCCTGCATTCATTTAGCTGATCTGATGTCATCAGCCTGCATTCATTAAGCTAATGTCATCAGCTGGAATTCATTTAAATGATGTCATCAGCCTGCATTAATTAAGCTGAGCTGATGTCACCAGCCTGCATTCATTAAGCTGATGTCATCAGCTGGAATTCATTTAAATGATGTCATCAGCCTACATTAATTAAGCTGGGCTGATGTCATCAGCCTGCATTCATTAAGCTGATGTCATCAGCCTGCATTAATTAAGTCGAGCTGATGTCTTCAGCCTGCATTCATTAAGATGACGTCATCAGCCTGCATTCATTTAGCTGATCTGATGTCATCAGCCTGCATTCATTAAGCTAATGTCATCAGCTGGAATTCATTTAAATGATGTCATCAGCCTGCATTAATTAAGCTGAGCTGATGTCATCAGCCTTCATTCATTAAGCTGATGTCATCAGCTGGAATTAATTTAAATGATGTCATCAGCCTGCATTAATTAAGCTGGGCTTATGTCATCAGCCTGCATTCATTAAGCTGATGTCATCAGCCTGCATTCATTAAGCTGATTTCATCAGCCATTAATCATTAAGCTGATGTCATCAGCTGGAATTCATTTAAATGATGTCATCAGCCTGCTTTAATTAAGCTGGGCTGATGTCATCAGCCTGCATTCATTAAGCTGATGTCATCAGCCTGCATTAATTAAGCTGAGCTGACGTCATCAGCCTGCATTCATTAAGCTGATGTCATCAGCCTTGATTCATTAAGCTGATGTCATCAGCTTGAATTCATTAAGCTGATATCATAAGCCTGCATTAATTAAGCTGAGCTGATGTCATCATCCTGCATTAATTAAGCTGAGGTCTTCAGCCTGCATTCATTTAGCTAAGCTGATGTCATCAGCATGCATTCATTAAGCTGACGTCATCAGCCTGCATTCATTAAGCTGATGTCATCAGCTTGAATTCATTAAGCCGATGTCATCAACCTGCATTAATTAAGCTGAGCTGATGTCATCAGTCTGCATTCATTAAGCTGACGTCATCAGCCTGCATTCATTAAGCTAATGTCATCAGCTGGAATTCATTTAAATGATGTCATCAGCCTGCATTAATTAAGCTGGGCTGATGTCATCAGCCTGCATTCATTAAGCTGATGTCATCAGCCTGCATTAATTAAGCTGAGCTGACGTCATCAGCCTGCATTCATTAAGCTGATGTCATCAGCCTTGATTCATTAAGCTGATGTCATCAGTTTGAATTCATTAAGCTGATGTCATCAGCTTGAATTCATTAAGCTGATATCATCAGCCTGCATTAATTAAGCTGAGCTGATGTCATCATCCTGCATTAATTAAGCTGATGTCATCAGCCTGCATTCATTTAGCTAAGCTGATGTCATCAGCCTGCATTCATTAAGCTGATGTCATCAGCTTGAACTCATTAAGCTGATGTCATCAGCCTGCATTAATTAAGCTGAGCTGATGTCATCAGTCTGCATTCATTAAGCTGATGTCATCAGCCTGCATTCATTTAGCTGATCTGATGTCATCAGCCTGCATTCATTAAGCTAATGTCATCAGCTGGAATTCATTTAAATGATGTCATCAGCCTGCATTAATTAAGCTGACGTCATCAGCCTGCATTCATCAAGCTGATTTCATCAGCCATTAATCATTAAGCTGATGTCATCAGCTGGAATTCATTTAAATGATGTCATCAGCCTGCATTAATTAAGCTGGGCTGATGTCATCAGCCTGCATTCATTAAGCTGATGTCATCAGCCTGCATTAATTAAGCTGAGCTGACGTCATCAGCCTGGATTCATTAAGCTGATGTCATCAGCCTTGATTCATTAAGCTGATGTCATCAGCTTGAATTCATTAAGCTGATATCATCAGCCTGCATTAATTAAGCTGAGCTGATGTCATCATCCTGCATTAATTAAGCTGATGTCATCAGCCTGCATTCATTTAGCTAAGCTGATGTCATCAGCCTGCATTCATTAAGCTGATGTCATCAGCTTGAACTCATTAAGCTGATGTCATCAGCCTGCATTAATTAAGCTGAGCTGATGTCATCAGTCTGCATTCATTAAGCTGATGTCATCAGCCTGCATTCATTAAGATGACGTCATCAGCCTGCATTCATTAAGCTAATGTCATCAGCTGGAATTCATTTATATGATGTCATCAGCCTGCATTAATTAAGCTGGGCTGTTGTCATAAGCCTGCAATCATTAAGCTGATGTCATCAGCCTGCATTAATTAAGCTGAAATGATGTCATCAGCCTGCATTCATTAAGATGACGTCATCAGCCTGCATTCATTTAGCTGATCTGATGTCATCAGCCTGCATTCATTAAGCTAATGTCATCAGCTGGAATTCATTTAAATGATGTCATCAGCCTGAATTAATTAAGCTGGGCTGATGTCATCAGCCTGCATTCATTAAGCTGGTGTCATCAGCCTGCATTCATTAAGCTGATTTCATGAGCCTTGGTTCATTAAGCTGATGTCATCAGGCTGCATTCATAAAGCTGATGTCATCAGCCTGCATTAATTAAGCTGAGCTGGTGTCATCAGCCTGCATTCATTAAGATGACGTCATCAGCCTGCATTCATTTAGCTGATCTGATGTCATCAGCCTGCATTCATTAAGCTAATGTCATCAGCTGGAATTCATTTAAATGATGTCATCAGCCTGCATTAATTAAGCTGAGCTGATGTCATCAGCCTGCATTCATTAGGCTGATGTCATCAGCTGGAATTCATTTAAATGATGTCATCAGCCTGCATTAATTAAGCTGAGCTGACGTCATCAGCCTGCATTCATTAAGCTGATGTCATCAGCCTTGATTCATTAAGCTGATGTCATCAGCCTGCATTAATTAAGCTGAGCTGATGTCATCAGTCTGCATTCATTAAGCTGATGTCATCAGCCTGCATTCATTTAGCTGATCTGATGTCATCAGCCTGCATTCATTAAGCTAATGTCATCAGCTGGAATTCATTTAAATGATGTCATCAGCCTGCATTAATTAAGCTGAGCTGACGTCATCAACCTGCATTCATCAAGCTGATTTCATCAGCCATTAATCATTAAGCTGATGTCATCAGCTGGAATTCATTTAAATGATGTCATCAGCCTGCATTAATTAAGCTGGCCTGATGTCATCAGCCTGCATTCATTAAGCTGATGTCATCAGCCTGCATTAATTAAGCTGAGCTGACGTCATCAGCCTGGATTCATTAAGCTGATGTCATCAGCCTTGATTCATTAAGCTGATGTCATCAGCTTGAATTCATTAAGCTGATATCATCAGCCTGCATTAATTAAGCTGAGCTGATGTCATCATCCTGCATTAATTAAGCTGATGTCATCAGCCTGCATTCATTTAGCTAAGCTGATGTCATCAGCCTGCATTCATTAAGCTGATGTCATCAGCCTGCATTAATTAAGCTGAGCTGATGTCATCAGTCTGCATTCATTAAGCTGATGTCATCAGCCTGCATTCATTAAGATGACGTCATCAGCCTGCATTCATTAAGCTAATGTCATCAGCTGGAATTCATTTAAATGATGTCATCAGCCTGCATTAATTAAGCTGGGCTGTTGTCATCAGCCTGCATTCATTAAGCTGATGTCATCAGCCTGCATTAATTAACCTGAGCTGATGTCATCAGCCTGCATTCATTAAGATGAGCTGATGTCATCAGCCTTCATTCATTAAGCTGATGTCATCAGCTGGAATTAATTTAAATGATGTCATCAGCCTGCATTAATTAAGCTGGGCTTATGTCATCAGCCTGCATTCATTAAGCTGATGTCATCAGCCTGCATTCATTAAGCTGATTTCATCAGCCATTAATCATTAAGCTGATGTCATCAGCTGGAATTCATTTAAATGATGTCATCAGCCTGCATTAATTAAGCTGGGCTGATGTCATCAGCCTGCATTCATTAAGTTGATGTCATCAGCCTGCATTAATTAAGCTGACTTGACGTCATCAGCCTGCATTCATTAAGCTGATGTCATCAGCCTTGATTCATTAAGCTGATGTCATCAGCTTGAATTCATTAAGCTGATATCATAAGCCTGCATTAATTAAGCTGAGCTGATGTCATCATCCTGCATTAATTAAGCTGAGGTCTTCAGCCTGCATTCATTTAGCTAAGCTGATGTCATCAGCATGCATTCATTAAGCTGACGTCATCAGCCTGCATTCATTAAGCTGATGTCATCAGCTTGAATTCATTAAGCCGATGTCATCAGCCTGCATTAATTAAGCTGAGCTGATGTCATCAGTCTGCATTCATTAAGCTGACGTCATCAGCCTGCATTCATTAAGCTAATGTCATCAGCTGGAATTCATTTAAATGATGTCATCAGCCTGCATTAATTAAGCTGGGCTGATGTCATCAGCCTGCATTCATTAAGCTGATGTCATCAGCCTGCATTAATTAAGCTGAGCTGACGTCATCAGCCTGCATTCATTAAGCTGATGTCATCAGCCTTGATTCATTAAGCTGATGTCATCAGTTTGAATTCATTAAGCTGATATCATCAGCCTGCATTAATTAAGCTGAGCTGATGTCATCATCCTGCATTAATTAAGCTGATGTCATCAGCCTGCATTCATTTAGCTAAGCTGATGTCATCAGCCTGCATTCATTAAGCTGATGTCATCAGCTTGAACTCATTAAGCTGATGTCATCAGCCTGCATTAATTAAGCTGAGCTGATGTCATCAGTCTGCATTCATTAAGCTGATGTCATAAGCCTGCATTCATTTAGCTGATCTGATGTCATCAGCCTGCATTCATTAAGCTAATGTCATCAGCTGGAATTCATTTAAATGATGTCATCAGCCTGCATTAATTAAGCTGAGCTGACGTCATCAGCCTGCATTCATCAAGCTGATTTCATCAGCCATTAATCATTAAGCTGATGTCATCAGCTGGAATTCATTTAAATGATGTCATCAGCCTGCATTAATTAAGCTGGGCTGATGTCATCAGCCTGCATTCATTAAGCTGATGTCATCAGCCTGCATTAATTAAGCTGAGCTGACGTCATCAGCCTGCATTCATTAAGCTGATGTCATCAGCCTTGATTCATTAAGCTGATGTCATCAGTTTGAATTCATTAAGCTGATATCATCAGCCTGCATTAATTAAGCTGAGCTGATGTCATCATCCTGCATTAATTAAGCTGATGTCATCAGCCTGCATTCATTTAGCTAAGCTGATGTCATCAGCCTGCATTCATTAAGCTGATGTCATCAGCTTGAACTCATTAAGCTGATGTCATCAGCCTGCATTAATTAAGCTGAGCTGATGTCATCAGTCTGCATTCATTAAGCTGATGTCATCAGCCTGCATTCATTAAGATGACGTCATCAGCCTGCATTCATTAAGCTAATGTCATCAGCTGGAATTCATTTAAATGATGTCATAAGCCTGCATTAATTAAGCTGGGCTGTTGTCATCAGCCTGCATTCATTAAGCTGATGTCATCAGCCTGCATTAATTAAGCTGAGCTGATGTCATCAGCCTGCATTCATTAAGATGACGTCATCAGCCTGCATTCATTTAGCTGATCTGATGTCATCAGCCTGCATTCATTAAGCTAATGTCATCAGCTGGAATTCATTTAAATGATGTCATCAGCCTGAATTAATTAAGCTGGGCTGATGTCATCAGCCTGCATTCATTAAGCTGATGTCATCAGCCTGCATTCATTAAGCTGATTTCATGAGCCTTGGTTCATTAAGCTGATGTCATCAGGCTGCATTCATAAAGCTGATGTCATCAGCCTGCATTAATTAAGCTGAGCTGATGTCATCAGCCTGCATTCATTAAGATGACGTCATCAGCCTGCATTCATTTAGCTGATCTGATGTCATCAGCCTGCATTCATTAAGCTAATGTCATCAGCTGGAATTCATTTAAATGATGTCATCAGCCTGCATTAATTAAGCTGAGCTGATGTCATCAGCCTGCATTCATTAAGCTGATGTCATCAGCTGGAATTCATTTAAATGATGTCATCAGCCTACATTCATTAAGCTGATTTCATCAGCCATTAATCATTAAGCTGATGTCATCAGCTGGAATTCATTTAAATGATGTCATCAGCCTGCTTTAATTAAGCTGGGCTGATGTCATCAGCCTGCATTCATTAAGCTGATGTCATCAGCCTGCATTAATTAAGCTGAGCTGACGTCATCAGCCTGCATTCATTAAGCTGATGTCATCAGCCTTGATTCATTAAGCTGATGTCATCAGCTTGAATTCATTAAGCTGATATCATAAGCCTGCATTAATTAAGCTGAGCTGATGTCATCATCCTGCATTAATTAAGCTGAGGTCTTCAGCCTGCATTCATTTAGCTAAGCTGATGTCATCAGCATGCATTCATTAAGCTGACGTCATCAGCCTGCATTCATTAAGCTGATGTCATCAGCTTGAATTCATTAAGCCGATGTCATCAACCTGCATTAATTAAGCTGAGCTGATGTCATCAGTCTGCATTCATTAAGCTGACGTCATCAGCCTGCATTCATTAAGCTAATGTCATCAGCTGGAATTCATTTAAATGATGTCATCAGCCTGCATTAATTAAGCTGGGCTGATGTCATCAGCCTGCATTCATTAAGCTGATGTCATCAGCCTGCATTAATTAAGCTGAGCTGACGTCATCAGCCTGCATTCATTAAGCTGATGTCATCAGCCTTGATTCATTAAGCTGATGTCATCAGTTTGAATTCATTAAGCTGATGTCATCAGCTTGAATTCATTAAGCTGATATCATCAGCCTGCATTAATTAAGCTGAGCTGATGTCATCATCCTGCATTAATTAAGCTGATGTCATCAGCCTGCATTCATTTAGCTAAGCTGATGTCATCAGCCTGCATTCATTAAGCTGATGTCATCAGCTTGAACTCATTAAGCTGATGTCATCAGCCTGCATTAATTAAGCTGAGCTGATGTCATCAGTCTGCATTCATTAAGCTGATGTCATCAGCCTGCATTCATTTAGCTGATCTGATGTCATCAGCCTGCATTCATTAAGCTAATGTCATCAGCTGGAATTCATTTAAATGATGTCATCAGCCTACATTAATTAAGCTGGGCTGATGTCATCAGCCTGCATTCATTAAGCTGATGTCATCAGCCTGCATTAATTAAGTCGAGCTGATGTCTTCAGCCTGCATTCATTAAGATGACGTCATCAGCCTGCATTCATTTAGCTGATCTGATGTCATCAGCCTGCATTCATTAAGCTAATGTCATCAGCTGGAATTCATTTAAATGATGTCATCAGCCTGCATTAATTAAGCTGAGCTGATGTCATCAGCCTTCATTCATTAAGCTGATGTCATCAGCTGGAATTAATTTAAATGATGTCATCAGCCTGCATTAATTAAGCTGGGCTTATGTCATCAGCCTGCATTCATTAAGCTGATGTCATCAGCCTGCATTCATTAAGCTGATTTCATCAGCCATTAATCATTAAGCTGATGTCATCAGCTGGAATTCATTTAAATGATGTCATCAGCCTGCTTTAATTAAGCTGGGCTGATGTCATCAGCCTGCATTCATTAAGCTGATGTCATCAGCCTGCATTAATTAAGCTGAGCTGACGTCATCAGCCTGCATTCATTAAGCTGATGTCATCAGCCTTGATTCATTAAGCTGATGTCATCAGCTTGAATTCATTAAGCTGATATCATAAGCCTGCATTAATTAAGCTGAGCTGATGTCATTATCCTGCATTAATTAAGCTGAGGTCTTCAGCCTGCATTCATTTAGCTAAGCTGATGTCATCAGCATGCATTCATTAAGCTGACGTCATCAGCCTGCATTCATTAAGCTGATGTCATCAGCTTGAATTCATTAAGCCGATGTCATCAACCTGCATTAATTAAGCTGAGCTGATGTCATCAGTCTGCATTCATTAAGCTGACGTCATCAGCCTGCATTCATTAAGCTAATGTCATCAGCTGGAATTCATTTAAATGATGTCATCAGCCTGCATTAATTAAGCTGGGCTGATGTCATCAGCCTGCATTCATTAAGCTGATGTCATCAGCCTGCATTAATTAAGCTGAGCTGACGTCATCAGCCTGCATTCATTAAGCTGATGTCATCAGCCTTGATTCATTAAGCTGATGTCATCAGTTTGAATTCATTAAGCTGATGTCATCAGCTTGAATTCATTAAGCTGATATCATCAGCCTGCATTAATTAAGCTGAGCTGATGTCATCATCCTGCATTAATTAAGCTGATGTCATCAGCCTGCATTCATTTAGCTAAGCTGATGTCATCAGCCTGCATTCATTAAGCTGATGTCATCAGCTTGAACTCATTAAGCTGATGTCATCAGCCTGCATTAATTAAGCTGAGCTGATGTCATCAGTCTGCATTCATTAAGCTGATGTCATCAGCCTGCATTCATTTAGCTGATCTGATGTCATCAGCCTGCATTCATTAAGCTAATGTCATCAGCTGGAATTCATTTAAATGATGTCATCAGCCTGCATTAATTAAGCTGACGTCATCAGCCTGCATTCATCAAGCTGATTTCATCAGCCATTAATCATTAAGCTGATGTCATCAGCTGGAATTCATTTAAATGATGTCATCAGCCTGCATTAATTAAGCTGGGCTGATGTCATCAGCCTGCATTCATTAAGCTGATGTCATCAGCCTGCATTAATTAAGCTGAGCTGACGTCATCAGCCTGGATTCATTAAGCTGATGTCATCAGCCTTGATTCATTAAGCTGATGTCATCAGCTTGAATTCATTAAGCTGATATCATCAGCCTGCATTAATTAAGCTGAGCTGATGTCATCATCCTGCATTAATTAAGCTGATGTCATCAGCCTGCATTCATTTAGCTAAGCTGATGTCATCAGCCTGCATTCATTAAGCTGATGTCATCAGCTTGAACTCATTAAGCTGATGTCATCAGCCTGCATTAATTAAGCTGAGCTGATGTCATCAGTCTGCATTCATTAAGCTGATGTCATCAGCCTGCATTCATTAAGATGACGTCATCAGCCTGCATTCATTAAGCTAATGTCATCAGCTGGAATTCATTTATATGATGTCATCAGCCTGCATTAATTAAGCTGGGCTGTTGTCATAAGCCTGCAATCATTAAGCTGATGTCATCAGCCTGCATTAATTAAGCTGAAATGATGTCATCAGCCTGCATTCATTAAGATGACGTCATCAGCCTGCATTCATTTAGCTGATCTGATGTCATCAGCCTGCATTCATTAAGCTAATGTCATCAGCTGGAATTCATTTAAATGATGTCATCAGCCTGAATTAATTAAGCTGGGCTGATGTCATCAGCCTGCATTCATTAAGCTGGTGTCATCAGCCTGCATTCATTAAGCTGATTTCATGAGCCTTGGTTCATTAAGCTGATGTCATCAGGCTGCATTCATAAAGCTGATGTCATCAGCCTGCATTAATTAAGCTGAGCTGGTGTCATCAGCCTGCATTCATTAAGATGACGTCATCAGCCTGCATTCATTTAGCTGATCTGATGTCATCAGCCTGCATTCATTAAGCTAATGTCATCAGCTGGAATTCATTTAAATGATGTCATCAGCCTGCATTAATTAAGCTGAGCTGATGTCATCAGCCTGCATTCATTAGGCTGATGTCATCAGCTGGAATTCATTTAAATGATGTCATCAGCCTGCATTAATTAAGCTGAGCTGACGTCATCAGCCTGCATTCATTAAGCTGATGTCATCAGCCTTGATTCATTAAGCTGATGTCATCAGCCTGCATTAATTAAGCTGAGCTGATGTCATCAGTCTGCATTCATTAAGCTGATGTCATCAGCCTGCATTCATTTAGCTGATCTGATGTCATCAGCCTGCATTCATTAAGCTAATGTCATCAGCTGGAATTCATTTAAATGATGTCATCAGCCTGCATTAATTAAGCTGAGCTGACGTCATCAACCTGCATTCATCAAGCTGATTTCATCAGCCATTAATCATTAAGCTGATGTCATCAGCTGGAATTCATTTAAATGATGTCATCAGCCTGCATTAATTAAGCTGGCCTGATGTCATCAGCCTGCATTCATTAAGCTGATGTCATCAGCCTGCATTAATTAAGCTGAGCTGACGTCATCAGCCTGGATTCATTAAGCTGATGTCATCAGCCTTGATTCATTAAGCTGATGTCATCAGCTTGAATTCATTAAGCTGATATCATCAGCCTGCATTAATTAAGCTGAGCTGATGTCATCATCCTGCATTAATTAAGCTGATGTCATCAGCCTGCATTCATTTAGCTAAGCTGATGTCATCAGCCTGCATTCATTAAGCTGATGTCATCAGCTTGAACTCATTAAGCTGATGTCATCAGCCTGCATTAATTAAGCTGAGCTGATGTCATCAGTCTGCATTCATTAAGCTGATGTCATCAGCCTGCATTCATTAAGATGACGTCATCAGCCTGCATTCATTAAGCTAATGTCATCAGCTGGAATTCATTTAAATGATGTCATCAGCCTGCATTAATTAAGCTGGGCTGTTGTCATCAGCCTGCATTCATTAAGCTGATGTCATCAGCCTGCATTAATTAACCTGAGCTGATGTCATCAGCCTGCATTCATTAAGATGAGCTGATGTCATCAGCCTTCATTCATTAAGCTGATGTCATCAGCTGGAATTAATTTAAATGATGTCATCAGCCTGCATTAATTAAGCTGGGCTTATGTCATCAGCCTGCATTCATTAAGCTGATGTCATCAGCCTGCATTCATTAAGCTGATTTCATCAGCCATTAATCATTAAGCTGATGTCATCAGCTGGAATTCATTTAAATGATGTCATCAGCCTGCATTAATTAAGCTGGGCTGATGTCATCAGCCTGCATTCATTAAGTTGATGTCATCAGCCTGCATTAATTAAGCTGACTTGACGTCATCAGCCTGCATTCATTAAGCTGATGTCATCAGCCTTGATTCATTAAGCTGATGTCATCAGCTTGAATTCATTAAGCTGATATCATAAGCCTGCATTAATTAAGCTGAGCTGATGTCATCATCCTGCATTAATTAAGCTGAGGTCTTCAGCCTGCATTCATTTAGCTAAGCTGATGTCATCAGCATGCATTCATTAAGCTGACGTCATCAGCCTGCATTCATTAAGCTGATGTCATCAGCTTGAATTCATTAAGCCGATGTCATCAGCCTGCATTAATTAAGCTGAGCTGATGTCATCAGTCTGCATTCATTAAGCTGACGTCATCAGCCTGCATTCATTAAGCTAATGTCATCAGCTGGAATTCATTTAAATGATGTCATCAGCCTGCATTAATTAAGCTGGGCTGATGTCATCAGCCTGCATTCATTAAGCTGATGTCATCAGCCTGCATTAATTAAGCTGAGCTGACGTCATCAGCCTGCATTCATTAAGCTGATGTCATCAGCCTTGATTCATTAAGCTGATGTCATCAGTTTGAATTCATTAAGCTGATATCATCAGCCTGCATTAATTAAGCTGAGCTGATGTCATCATCCTGCATTAATTAAGCTGATGTCATCAGCCTGCATTCATTTAGCTAAGCTGATGTCATCAGCCTGCATTCATTAAGCTGATGTCATCAGCTTGAACTCATTAAGCTGATGTCATCAGCCTGCATTAATTAAGCTGAGCTGATGTCATCAGTCTGCATTCATTAAGCTGATGTCATAAGCCTGCATTCATTTAGCTGATCTGATGTCATCAGCCTGCATTCATTAAGCTAATGTCATCAGCTGGAATTCATTTAAATGATGTCATCAGCCTGCATTAATTAAGCTGAGCTGACGTCATCAGCCTGCATTCATCAAGCTGATTTCATCAGCCATTAATCATTAAGCTGATGTCATCAGCTGGAATTCATTTAAATGATGTCATCAGCCTGCATTAATTAAGCTGGGCTGATGTCATCAGCCTGCATTCATTAAGCTGATGTCATCAGCCTGCATTAATTAAGCTGAGCTGACGTCATCAGCCTGCATTCATTAAGCTGATGTCATCAGCCTTGATTCATTAAGCTGATGTCATCAGTTTGAATTCATTAAGCTGATATCATCAGCCTGCATTAATTAAGCTGAGCTGATGTCATCATCCTGCATTAATTAAGCTGATGTCATCAGCCTGCATTCATTTAGCTAAGCTGATGTCATCAGCCTGCATTCATTAAGCTGATGTCATCAGCTTGAACTCATTAAGCTGATGTCATCAGCCTGCATTAATTAAGCTGAGCTGATGTCATCAGTCTGCATTCATTAAGCTGATGTCATCAGCCTGCATTCATTAAGATGACGTCATCAGCCTGCATTCATTAAGCTAATGTCATCAGCTGGAATTCATTTAAATGATGTCATAAGCCTGCATTAATTAAGCTGGGCTGTTGTCATCAGCCTGCATTCATTAAGCTGATGTCATCAGCCTGCATTAATTAAGCTGAGCTGATGTCATCAGCCTGCATTCATTAAGATGACGTCATCAGCCTGCATTCATTTAGCTGATCTGATGTCATCAGCCTGCATTCATTAAGCTAATGTCATCAGCTGGAATTCATTTAAATGATGTCATCAGCCTGAATTAATTAAGCTGGGCTGATGTCATCAGCCTGCATTCATTAAGCTGATGTCATCAGCCTGCATTCATTAAGCTGATTTCATGAGCCTTGGTTCATTAAGCTGATGTCATCAGGCTGCATTCATAAAGCTGATGTCATCAGCCTGCATTAATTAAGCTGAGCTGATGTCATCAGCCTGCATTCATTAAGATGACGTCATCAGCCTGCATTCATTTAGCTGATCTGATGTCATCAGCCTGCATTCATTAAGCTAATGTCATCAGCTGGAATTCATTTAAATGATGTCATCAGCCTGCATTAATTAAGCTGAGCTGATGTCATCAGCCTGCATTCATTAAGCTGATGTCATCAGCTGGAATTCATTTAAATGATGTCATCAGCCTACATTCATTAAGCTGATTTCATCAGCCATTAATCATTAAGCTGATGTCATCAGCTGGAATTCATTTAAATGATGTCATCAGCCTGCTTTAATTAAGCTGGGCTGATGTCATCAGCCTGCATTCATTAAGCTGATGTCATCAGCCTGCATTAATTAAGCTGAGCTGACGTCATCAGCCTGCATTCATTAAGCTGATGTCATCAGCCTTGATTCATTAAGCTGATGTCATCAGCTTGAATTCATTAAGCTGATATCATAAGCCTGCATTAATTAAGCTGAGCTGATGTCATCATCCTGCATTAATTAAGCTGAGGTCTTCAGCCTGCATTCATTTAGCTAAGCTGATGTCATCAGCATGCATTCATTAAGCTGACGTCATCAGCCTGCATTCATTAAGCTGATGTCATCAGCTTGAATTCATTAAGCCGATGTCATCAACCTGCATTAATTAAGCTGAGCTGATGTCATCAGTCTGCATTCATTAAGCTGACGTCATCAGCCTGCATTCATTAAGCTAATGTCATCAGCTGGAATTCATTTAAATGATGTCATCAGCCTGCATTAATTAAGCTGGGCTGATGTCATCAGCCTGCATTCATTAAGCTGATGTCATCAGCCTGCATTAATTAAGCTGAGCTGACGTCATCAGCCTGCATTCATTAAGCTGATGTCATCAGCCTTGATTCATTAAGCTGATGTCATCAGTTTGAATTCATTAAGCTGATGTCATCAGCTTGAATTCATTAAGCTGATATCATCAGCCTGCATTAATTAAGCTGAGCTGATGTCATCATCCTGCATTAATTAAGCTGATGTCATCAGCCTGCATTCATTTAGCTAAGCTGATGTCATCAGCCTGCATTCATTAAGCTGATGTCATCAGCTTGAACTCATTAAGCTGATGTCATCAGCCTGCATTAATTAAGCTGAGCTGATGTCATCAGTCTGCATTCATTAAGCTGATGTCATCAGCCTGCATTCATTTAGCTGATCTGATGTCATCAGCCTGCATTCATTAAGCTAATGTCATCAGCTGGAATTCATTTAAATGATGTCATCAGCCTGCATTAATTAAGCTGACGTCATCAGCCTGCATTCATCAAGCTGATTTCATCAGCCATTAATCATTAAGCTGATGTCATCAGCTGGAATTCATTTAAATGATGTCATCAGCCTGCATTAATTAAGCTGGGCTGATGTCATCAGCCTGCATTAATTAAGCTGAGCTGACGTCATCAGCCTGGATTCATTAAGCTGATGTCATCAGCCTTGATTCATTAAGCTGATGTCATCAGCTTGAATTCATTAAGCTGATATCATCAGCCTGCATTAATTAAGCTGAGCTGATGTCATCATCCTGCATTAATTAAGCTGATGTCATCAGCCTGCATTCATTTAGCTAAGCTGATGTCATCAGCCTGCATTCATTAAGCTGATGTCATCAGCTTGAACTCATTAAGCTGATGTCATCAGCCTGCATTAATTAAGCTGAGCTGATGTCATCAGTCTGCATTCATTAAGCTGATGTCATCAGCCTGCATTCATTAAGATGACGTCATCAGCCTGCATTCATTAAGCTAATGTCATCAGCTGGAATTCATTTATATGATGTCATCAGCCTGCATTAATTAAGCTGGGCTGTTGTCATAAGCCTGCAATCATTAAGCTGATGTCATCAGCCTGCATTAATTAAGCTGAAATGATGTCATCAGCCTGCATTCATTAAGATGACGTCATCAGCCTGCATTCATTTAGCTGATCTGATGTCATCAGCCTGCATTCATTAAGCTAATGTCATCAGCTGGAATTCATTTAAATGATGTCATCAGCCTGAATTAATTAAGCTGGGCTGATGTCATCAGCCTGCATTCATTAAGCTGGTGTCATCAGCCTGCATTCATTAAGCTGATTTCATGAGCCTTGGTTCATTAAGCTGATGTCATCAGGCTGCATTCATAAAGCTGATGTCATCAGCCTGCATTAATTAAGCTGAGCTGATGTCATCAGCCTGCATTCATTAAGATGACGTCATCAGCCTGCATTCATTTAGCTGATCTGATGTCATCAGCCTGCATTCATTAAGCTAATGTCATCAGCTGGAATTCATTTAAATGATGTCATCAGCCTGCATTAATTAAGCTGAGCTGATGTCATCAGCCTGCATTCATTAAGCTGATGTCATCAGCTGGAATTCATTTAAATGATGTCATCAGCCTGCATTAATTAAGCTGAGCTGACGTCATCAGCCTGCATTCATTAAGCTGATATCATAAGCCTGCATTAATTAAGCTGAGCTGATGTCATCATCCTGCATTAATTAAGCTGAGGTCTTCAGCCTGCATTCATTTAGCTAAGCTGATGTCATCAGCATGCATTCATTAAGCTGACGTCATCAGCCTGCATTCATTAAGCTGATGTCATCAGCTTGAATTCATTAAGCCGATGTCATCAGCCTGCATTAATTAAGCTGAGCTGATGTCATCAGTCTGCATTCATTAAGCTGACGTCATCAGCCTGCATTCATTAAGCTAATGTCATCAGCTGGAATTCATTTAAATGATGTCATCAGCCTGCATTAATTAAGCTGGGCTGATGTCATCAGCCTGCATTCATTAAGCTGATGTCATCAGCCTGCATTAATTAAGCTGAGCTGACGTCATCAGCCTGCATTCATTAAGCTGATGTCATCAGCCTTGATTCATTAAGCTGATGTCATCAGTTTGAATTCATTAAGCTGATATCATCAGCCTGCATTAATTAAGCTGAGCTGATGTCATCATCCTGCATTAATTAAGCTGATGTCATCAGCCTGCATTCATTTAGCTAAGCTGATGTCATCAGCCTGCATTCATTAAGCTGATGTCATCAGCTTGAACTCATTAAGCTGATGTCATCAGCCTGCATTAATTAAGCTGAGCTGATGTCATCAGTCTGCATTCATTAAGCTGATGTCATCAGCCTGCATTCATTTAGCTGATCTGATGTCATCAGCCTGCATTCATTAAGCTAATGTCATCAGCTGGAATTCATTTAAATGATGTCATCAGCCTGCATTAATTAAGCTGAGCTGACGTCATCAGCCTGCATTCATCAAGCTGATTTCATCAGCCATTAATCATTAAGCTGATGTCATCAGCTGGAATTCATTTAAATGATGTCATCAGCCTGCATTAATTAAGCTGGGCTGATGTCATCAGCCTGCATTCATTAAGCTGATGTCATCAGCCTGCATTAATTAAGCTGAGCTGACGTCATCAGCCTGGATTCATTAAGCTGATGTCATCAGCCTTGATTCATTAAGCTGATGTCATCAGCTTGAATTCATTAAGCTGATATCATCAGCCTGCATTAATTAAGCTGAGCTGATGTCATCATCCTGCATTAATTAAGCTGATGTCATCAGCCTGCATTCATTTAGCTAAGCTGATGTCATCAGCCTGCATTCATTAAGCTGATGTCATCAGCTTGAACTCATTAAGCTGATGTCATCAGCCTGCATTAATTAAGCTGAGCTGATGTCATCAGTCTGCATTCATTAAGCTGATGTCATCAGCCTGCATTCATTAAGATGACGTCATCAGCCTGCATTCATTAAGCTAATGTCATCAGCTGGAATTCATTTAAATGATGTCATAAGCCTGCATTAATTAAGCTGGGCTGTTGTCATCAGCCTGCATTCATTAAGCTGATGTCATCAGCCTGCATTAATTAAGCTGAGCTGATGTCATCAGCCTGCATTCATTAAGATGACGTCATCAGCCTGCATTCATTTAGCTGATCTGATGTCATCAGCCTGCATTCATTAAGCTAATGTCATCAGCTGGAATTCATTTAAATGATGTCATCAGCCTGAATTAATTAAGCTGGGCTGATGTCATCAGCCTGCATTCATTAAGCTGATGTCATCAGCCTGCATTCATTAAGCTGATTTCATGAGCCTTGGTTCATTAAGCTGATGTCATCAGGCTGCATTCATAAAGCTGATGTCATCAGCCTGCATTAATTAAGCTGAGCTGATGTCATCAGCCTGCATTCATTAAGATGACGTCATCAGCCTGCATTCATTTAGCTGATCTGATGTCATCAGCCTGCATTCATTAAGCTAATGTCATCAGCTGGAATTCATTTAAATGATGTCATCAGCCTGCATTAATTAAGCTGAGCTGATGTCATCAGCCTGCATTCATTAAGCTGATGTCATCAGCTGGAATTCATTTAAATGATGTCATCAGCCTACATTAATTAAGCTGGGCTGACGTCATCAGCCTGCATTCATTAAGCTGATGTCATCAGCCTGCATTAATTAAGTCGAGCTGATGTCTTCAGCCTGCATTCATTAAGATGACGTCATCAGCCTGCATTCATTTAGCTGATCTGATGTCATCAGCCTGCATTCATTAAGCTAATGTCATCAGCTGGAATTCATTTAAATGATGTCATCAGCCTGCATTAATTAAGCTGAGCTGATGTCATCAGCCTTCATTCATTAAGCTGATGTCATCAGCTGGAATTAATTTAAATGATGTCATCAGCCTGCATTAATTAAGCTGGGCTTATGTCATCAGCCTGCATTCATTAAGCTGATGTCATCAGCCTGCATTCATTAAGCTGATTTCATCAGCCATTAATCATTAAGCTGATGTCATCAGCTGGAATTCATTTAAATGATGTCATCAGCCTGCTTTAATTAAGCTGGGCTGATGTCATCAGCCTGCATTCATTAAGCTGATGTCATCAGCCTGCATTAATTAAGCTGAGCTGACGTCATCAGCCTGCATTCATTAAGCTGATGTCATCAGCCTTGATTCATTAAGCTGATGTCATCAGCTTGAATTCATTAAGCTGATATCATAAGCCTGCATTAATTAAGCTGAGCTGATGTCATCATCCTGCATTAATTAAGCTGAGGTCTTCAGCCTGCATTCATTTAGCTAAGCTGATGTCATCAGCATGCATTCATTAAGCTGACATCATCAGCCTGCATTCATTAAGCTGATGTCATCAGCTTGAATTCATTAAGCCGATGTCATCAACCTGCATTAATTAAGCTGAGCTGATGTCATCAGTCTGCATTCATTAAGCTGACGTCATCAGCCTGCATTCATTCAGCTAATGTCATCAGCTGGAATTCATTTAAATGATGTCATCAGCCTGCATTAATTAAGCTGGGCTGATGTCATCAGCCTGCATTCATTAAGCTGATGTCATCAGCCTGCATTAATTAAGCTGAGCTGACGTCATCAGCCTGCATTCATTAAGCTGATGTCATCAGCCTTGATTCATTAAGCTGATGTCATCAGTTTGAATTCATTAAGCTGATGTCATCAGCTTGAATTCATTAAGCTGATATCATCAGCCTGCATTAATTAAGCTGAGCTGATGTCATCATTCTGCATTAATTAAGCTGATGTCATCAGCCTGCATTCATTTAGCTAAGCTGATGTCATCAGCCTGCATTCATTAAGCTGATGTCATCAGCTTGAACTCATTAAGCTGATGTCATCAGCCTGCATTAATTAAGCTGAGCTGATGTCATCAGTCTGCATTCATTAAGCTGATGTCATCAGCCTGCATTCATTTAGCTGATCTGATGTCATCAGCCTGCATTCATTAAGCTAATGTCATCAGCTGGAATTCATTTAAATGATGTCATCAGCCTGCATTAATTAAGCTGACGTCATCAGCCTGCATTCATCAAGCTGATTTCATCAGCCATTAATCATTAAGCTGATGTCATCAGCTGGAATTCATTTAAATGATGTCATCAGCCTGCATTAATTAAGCTGGGCTGATGTCATCAGCCTGCATTCATTAAGCTGATGTCATCAGCCTGATTTAATTAAGCTGAGCTGACGTCATCAGCCTGGATTCATTAAGCTGATGTCATCAGCCTTGATTCATTAAGCTGATGTCATCAGCTTGAATTCATTAAGCTGATATCATCAGCCTGCATTAATTAAGCTGAGCTGATGTCATCATCCTGCATTAATTAAGCTGATGTCATCAGCCTGCATTCATTTAGCTAAGCTGATGTCATCAGCCTGCATTCATTAAGCTGATGTCATCAGCTTGAACTCATTAAGCTGATGTCATCAGCCTGCATTAATTAAGCTGAGCTGATGTCATCAGTCTGCATTCATTAAGCTGATGTCATCAGCTTGAATTCATTAAGCCGATGTCATCAACCTGCATTAATTAAGCTGAGCTGATGTCATCAGTCTGCATTCATTAAGCTGACGTCATCAGCCTGCATTCATTAAGCTAATGTCATCAGCTGGAATTCATTTAAATGATGTCATCAGCCTGCATTAATTAAGCTGGGCTGATGTCATCAGCCTGCATTCATTAAGCTGATGTCATCAGCCTGCATTAATTAAGCTGAGCTGACGTCATCAGCCTGCATTCATTAAGCTGATGTCATCAGCCTTGATTCATTAAGCTGATGTCATCAGTTTGAATTCATTAAGCTGATGTCATCAGCTTGAATTCATTAAGCTGATATCATCAGCCTGCATTAATTAAGCTGAGCTGATGTCATCATCCTGCATTAATTAAGCTGATGTCATCAGCCTGCATTCATTTAGCTAAGCTGATGTCATCAGCCTGCATTCATTAAGCTGATGTCATCAGCTTGAACTCATTAAGCTGATGTCATCAGCCTGCATTAATTAAGCTGAGCTGATGTCATCAGTCTGCATTCATTAAGCTGATGTCATCAGCCTGCATTCATTTAGCTGATCTGATGTCATCAGCCTGCATTCATTAAGCTAATGTCATCAGCTGGAATTCATTTAAATGATGTCATCAGCCTGCATTAATTAAGCTGACGTCATCAGCCTGCATTCATCAAGCTGATTTCATCAGCCATTAATCATTAAGCTGATGTCATCAGCTGGAATTCATTTAAATGATGTCATCAGCCTGCATTAATTAAGCTGGGCTGATGTCATCAGCCTGCATTCATTAAGCTGATGTCATCAGCCTGCATTAATTAAGCTGAGCTGACGTCATCAGCCTGGATTCATTAAGCTGATGTCATCAGCCTTGATTCATTAAGCTGATGTCATCAGCTTGAATTCATTAAGCTGATATCATCAGCCTGCATTAATTAAGCTGAGCTGATGTCATCATCCTGCATTAATTAAGCTGATGTCATCAGCCTGCATTCATTTAGCTAAGCTGATGTCATCAGCCTGCATTCATTAAGCTGATGTCATCAGCTTGAACTCATTAAGCTGATGTCATCAGCCTGCATTAATTAAGCTGAGCTGATGTCATCAGTCTGCATTCATTAAGCTGATGTCATCAGCCTGCATTCATTAAGATGACGTCATCAGCCTGCATTCATTAAGCTAATGTCATCAGCTGGAATTCATTTATATGATGTCATCAGCCTGCATTAATTAAGCTGGGCTGTTGTCATAAGCCTGCAATCATTAAGCTGATGTCATCAGCCTGCATTAATTAAGCTGAAATGATGTCATCAGCCTGCATTCATTAAGATGACGTCATCAGCCTGCATTCATTTAGCTGATCTGATGTCATCAGCCTGCATTCATTAAGCTAATGTCATCAGCTGGAATTCATTTAAATGATGTCATCAGCCTGAATTAATTAAGCTGGGCTGATGTCATCAGCCTGCATTCATTAAGCTGGTGTCATCAGCCTGCATTCATTAAGCTGATTTCATGAGCCTTGGTTCATTAAGCTGATGTCATCAGGCTGCATTCATAAAGCTGATGTCATCAGCCTGCATTAATTAAGCTGAGCTGATGTCATCAGCCTGCATTCATTAAGATGACGTCATCAGCCTGCATTCATTTAGCTGATCTGATGTCATCAGCCTGCATTCATTAAGCTAATGTCATCAGCTGGAATTCATTTAAATGATGTCATCAGCCTGCATTAATTAAGCTGAGCTGATGTCATCAGCCTGCATTCATTAAGCTGATGTCATCAGCTGGAATTCATTTAAATGATGTCATCAGCCTGCATTAATTAAGCTGAGCTGACGTCATCAGCCTGCATTCATTAAGCTGATGTCATCAGCCTTGATTCATTAAGCTGATGTCATCAGCTTGAATTCATTAAGCTGATGTCATCAGCTTGAATTCATTAAGCTGATGTCATCAGCTTGAATTCATTAAGCTGATATCATCAGCCTGCATTAATTAAGCTGAGCTGATGTCATCATCCTGCATTAATTAAGCTGATGTCATCAGCCTGCATTCATTTAGCTAAGCTGATGTCATCAGCCTGCATTCATTAAGCTGATGTCATCAGCTTGAACTCATTAAGCTGATGTCATCAGCCTGCATTAATTAAGCTGAGCTGATGTCATCAGTCTGCATTCATTAAGCTGATGTCATCAGCCTGCATTCATTTAGCTGATCTGATGTCATCAGCCTGCATTCATTAAGCTGAGCTGACGTCATCAGCCTGCATTCATCAAGCTGATTTCATCAGCCATTAATCATTAAGCTGATGTCATCAGCTGGAATTCATTTAAATGATGTCATCAGCCTGCATTAATTAAGCTGGGCTGATGTCATCAGCCTGCATTCATTAAGCTGATGTCATCAGCCTGCATTAATTAAGCTGAGCTGACGTCATCAGCCTGGATTCATTAAGCTGATGTCATCAGCCTTGATTCATTAAGCTGATGTCATCAGCTTGAATTCATTAAGCTGATATCATCAGCCTGCATTAATTAAGCTGAGCTGATGTCATCATCCTGCATTAATTAAGCTGATGTCATCAGCCTGCATTCATTTAGCTAAGCTGATGTCATCAGCCTGCATTCATTAAGCTGATGTCATCAGCTTGAACTCATTAAGCTGATGTCATCAGCCTGCATTAATTAAGCTGAGCTGATGTCATCAGTCTGCATTCATTAAGCTGATGTCATCAGCCTGCATTCATTAAGATGACGTCATCAGCCTGCATTCATTAAGCTAATGTCATCAGCTGGAATTCATTTAAATGATGTCATCAGCCTGCATTAATTAAGCTGGGCTGTTGTCATCAGCCTGCATTCATTAAGCTGATGTCATCAGCCTGCATTAATTAACCTGAGCTGATGTCATCAGCCTGCATTCATTAAGATGAGCTGATGTCATCAGCCTTCATTCATTAAGCTGATGTCATCAGCTGGAATTAATTTAAATGATGTCATCAGCCTGCATTAATTAAGCTGGGCTTATGTCATCAGCCTGCATTCATTAAGCTGATGTCATCAGCCTGCATTCATTAAGCTGATTTCATCAGCCATTAATCATTAAGCTGATGTCATCAGCTGGAATTCATTTAAATGATGTCATCAGCCTGCATTAATTAAGCTGGGCTGATGTCATCAGCCTGCATTCATTAAGCTGATGTCATCAGCCTGCATTACTTAAGCTGACTTGACGTCATCAGCCTGCATTCATTAAGCTGATGTCATCAGCCTTGATTCATTAAGCTGCTGTCATCAGCTTGAATTCATTAAGCTGATATCATAAGCCTGCATTAATTAAGCTGAGCTGATGTCATCATCCTGCATTAATTAAGCTGAGGTCTTCAGCCTGCATTCATTTAGCTAAGCTGATGTCATCAGCATGCATTCATTAAGCTGACGTCATCAGCCTGCATTCATTAAGCTGATGTCATCAGCTTGAATTCATTAAGCCGATGTCATCAGCCTGCATTAATTAAGCTGAGCTGATGTCATCAGTCTGCATTCATTAAGCTGACGTCATCAGCCTGCATTCATTAAGCTAATGTCATCAGCTGGAATTCATTTAAATGATGTCATCAGCCTGCATTAATTAAGCTGGGCTGATGTCATCAGCCTGCATTCATTAAGCTGATGTCATCAGCCTGCATTAATTAAGCTGAGCTGACGTCATCAGCCTGCATTCATTAAGCTGATGTCATCAGCCTTGATTCATTAAGCTGATGTCATCAGTTTGAATTCATTAAGCTGATGTCATCAGCTTGAATTCATTAAGCTGATATCATCAGCCTGCATTAATTAAGCTGAGCTGATGTCATCATCCTGCATTAATTAAGCTGATGTCATCAGCCTGCATTCATTTAGCTAAGCTGATGTCATCAGCCTGCATTCATTAAGCTGATGTCATCAGCTTGAACTCATTAAGCTGATGTCATCAGCCTGCATTAATTAAGCTGAGCTGATGTCATCAGTCTGCATTCATTAAGCTGATGTCATCAGCCTGCATTCATTTAGCTGATCTGATGTCATCAGCCTGCATTCATTAAGCTAATGTCATCAGCTGGAATTCATTTAAATGATGTCATCAGCCTGCATTAATTAAGCTGACGTCATCAGCCTGCATTCATCAAGCTGATTTCATCAGCCATTAATCATTAAGCTGATGTCATCAGCTGGAATTCATTTAAATGATGTCATCAGCCTGCATTAATTAAGCTGGGCTGATGTCATCAGTCTGCATTCATTAAGCTGATGTCATCAGCCTGCATTAATTAAGCTGAGCTGACGTCATCAGCCTGGATTCATTAAGCTGATGTCATCAGCCTTGATTCATTAAGCTGATGTCATCAGCTTGAATTCATTAAGCTGATATCATCAGCCTGCATTAATTAAGCTGAGCTGATGTCATCATCCTGCATTAATTAAGCTGATGTCATCAGCCTGCATTCATTTAGCTAAGCTGATGTCATCAGCCTGCATTCATTAAGCTGATGTCATCAGCTTGAACTCATTAAGCTGATGTCATCAGCCTGCATTAATTAAGCTGAGCTGATGTCATCAGTCTGCATTCATTAAGCTGATGTCATCAGCCTGCATTCATTAAGATGACGTCATCAGCCTGCATTCATTAAGCTAATGTCATCAGCTGGAATTCATTTATATGATGTCATCAGCCTGCATTAATTAAGCTGGGCTGTTGTCATCAGCCTGCATTCATTAAGCTGATGTCATCAGCCTGCATTAATTAAGCTGAAATGATGTCATCAGCCTGCATTCATTAAGATGACGTCATCAGCCTGCATTAATTAAGCTGAGCTGATGTCATCAGCCTTCATTCATTAAGCTGATGTCATCAGCTGGAATTCATTTAAATGATGTCATCAGCCTGCATTAATTAAGCTGGGCTTATGTCATCAGCCTGCATTCATTAAGCTGATGTCATCAGCCTGCATTCATTAAGCTGATTTCATCAGCCATTAATCATTAAGCTGATGTCATCAGCTGGAATTCATTTAAATTATGTCATCAGCCTGCATTAATTAAGCTGGGCTGATGTCATCAGCCTGCATTCATTAAGCTGATGTCATCAGCCTGCATTAATTAAGCTGAGCTGACGTCATCAGCCTGCATTCATTAAGCTGATGTCATCAGCCTTGATTCATTAAGCTGATGTCATCAGTTTGAATTCATTAAGCTGATGTCATCAGCTTGAATTCATTAAGCTGATATCATCAGCCTGCATTAATTAAGCTGAGCTGATGTCATCATCCTGCATTAATTAAGCTGATGTCATCAGCCTGCATTCATTTAGCTAAGCTGATGTCATCAGCCTGCATTCATTAAGCTGATGTCATCAGCTTGAACTCATTAAGCTGATGTCATCAGCCTGCATTAATTAAGCTGAGCTGATGTCATCAGTCTGCATTCATTAAGCTGATGTCATCAGCCTGCATTCATTTAGCTGATCTGATGTCATCAGCCTGCATTCATTAAGCTAATGTCATCAGCTGGAATTCATTTAAATGATGTCATCAGCCTGCATTAATTAAGCTGACGTCATCAGCCTGCATTCATCAAGCTGATTTCATCAGCCATTAATCATTAAGCTGATGTCATCAGCTGGAATTCATTTAAATGATGTCATCAGCCTGCATTAATTAAGCTGGGCTGATGTCATCAGCCTGCATTCATTAAGCTGATGTCATCAGCCTGCATTAATTAAGCTGAGCTGACGTCATCAGCCTGGATTCATTAAGCTGATGTCATCAGCCTTGATTCATTAAGCTGTTGTCATCAGCTTGAATTCATTAAGCTGATATCATCAGCCTGCATTAATTAAGCTGAGCTGATGTCATCATCCTGCATTAATTAAGCTGATGTCATCAGCCTGCATTCATTAAGCTGATGTCATCAGCTTGAACTCATTAAGCTGATGTCATCAGCCTGCATTAATTAAGCTGAGCTGATGTCATCAGTCTGGATTCATTAAGCTGATGTCATCAGCCTGCATTCATTAAGATGACGTCATCAGCCTGCATTCATTAAGCTAATGTCATCAGCTGGAATTCATTTAAATGATGTCATCAGCCTGCATTAATTAAGCTGGGCTGTTGTCATCAGCCTGCATTCATTAAGCTGATGTCATCAGCCTGCATTAATTAAGCTGAAATGATGTCATCAGCCTGCATTCATTAAGATGACGTCATCAGCCTGCATTCATTTAGCTGATCTGATGTCATCAGCCTGCATTCATTAAGCTAATGTCATCAGCTGGAATTCATTTAAATGATGTCATCAGCCTGAATTAATTAAGCTGGGCTGATGTCATCAGCCTGCATTCATTAAGCTGGTGTCATCAGCCTGCATTCATTAAGCTGATTTCATGAGCCTTGGTTCATTAAGCTGATGTCATCAGGCTGCATTCATAAAGCTGATGTCATCAGCCTGCATTAATTAAGCTGAGCTGATGTCATCAGCCTGCATTCATTAAGATAACGTCATCAGCCTGCATTCATTTAGCTGATCTGATGTCATCAGCCTGCATTCATTAAGCTAATGTCATCAGCTGGAATTCATTTAAATGATGTCATCAGCCTGCATTAATTAAGCTGAGCTGATGTCATCAGCCTGCATTCATTAAGCTGATGTCATCAGCTGGAATTCATTTAAATGATGTCATCAGCCTACATTAATTAAGCTGGGCTTATGTCATCAGCCTGCATTCATTAAGCTGATGTCATCAGCCTGCATTCATTAAGCTGATTTCATCAGCCATTAATCATTAAGCTGATGTCATCAGCTGGAATTCATTTAAATGATGTCATCAGCCTGCATTAATTAAGCTGGGCTGATGTCATCAGCCTGCATTCATTAAGCTGATGTCATCAGCCTGCATTAATTAAGCTGAGCTGACGTCATCAGCCTGCATTCATTAAGCTGATGTCATCAGCCTTGATTCATTAAGCTGATGTCATCAGCTTGAATTCATTAAGCTGATGTCATCAGCTTGAATTCATTAAGCTGATGTCATCAGCTTGAATTCATTAAGCTGATATCATCAGCCTGCATTAATTAAGCTGAGCTGATGTCATCATCCTGCATTAATTAAGCTGATGTCATCAGCCTGCATTCATTTAGCTAAGCTGATGTCATCAGCCTGCATTCATTAAGCTGATGTCATCAGCTTGAACTCATTAAGCTGATGTCATCAGCCTGCATTAATTAAGCTGAGCTGATGTCATCAGTCTGCATTCATTAAGCTGATGTCATCAGCCTGCATTCATTTAGCTGATCTGATGTCATCAGCCTGCATTCATTAAGCTAATGTCATCAGCTGGAATTCATTTAAATGATGTCATCAGCCTGCATTAATTAAGCTGAGCTGACGTCATCAGTCGCATTCATCAAGCTGATTTCATCAGCCATTAATCATTAAGCTGATGTCATCAGCTGGAATTCATTTAAATGATGTCATCAGCCTGCATTAATTAAGCTGGGCTGATGTCATCAGCCTGCATTCATTAAGCTGATGTCATCAGCCTGCATTAATTAAGCTGAGCTGACGTCATCAGCCTGCATTCATTAAGCTGATGTCATCAGCCTTGATTCATTAAGCTGATGTCATCAGTTTGAATTCATTAAGCTGATGTCATCAGCTTGAATTCATTAAGCTGATATCATCAGCCTGCATTAATTAAGCTGAGCTGATGTCATCATCCTGCATTAATTAAGCTGATGTCATCAGCCTGCATTCATTTAGCTAAGCTGATGTCATCAGCCTGCATTCATTAAGCTGATGTCATCAGCTTGAACTCATTAAGCTGATGTCATCAGCCTGCATTAATTAAGCTGAGCTGATGTCATCAGTCTGCATTCATTAAGCTGATGTCATCAGCCTGCATTCATTTAGCTGATCTGATGTCATCAGCCTGCATTCATTAAGCTAATGTCATCAGCTGGAATTCATTTAAATGATGTCATCAGCCTGCATTAATTAAGCTGACGTCATCAGCCTGCATTCATCAAGCTGATTTCATCAGCCATTAATCATTAAGCTGATGTCATCAGCTGGAATTCATTTAAATGATGTCATCAGCCTGCATTAATTAAGCTGGGCTGATGTCATCAGCCTGCATTCATTAAGCTGATGTCATCAGCCTGCATTAATTAAGCTGAGCTGACGTCATCAGCCTGCATTCATTAAGCTGATGTCATCAGCCTTGATTCATTAAGCTGATGTCATCAGCTTGAATTCATTAAGCTGATATCATCAGCCTGCATTAATTAAGCTGAGCTGATGTCATCATCCTGCATTAATTAAGCTGATGTCATCAGCCTGCATTCATTTAGCTAAGCTGATGTCATCAGCCTGCATTCATTAAGATGACGTCATCAGCCTGCATTCATTAAGCTAATGTCATCAGCTGGAATTCATTTAAATGATGTCATCAGCCTGCATTAATTAAGCTGGGCTGTTGTCATCAGCCTGCATTCATTAAGCTGATGTCATCAGCCTGCATTCATTAAGCTGATTTCATGAACCTTGGTTCATTAAGCTGATGTCATCAGGCTGCATTCATAAAGCTGATGTCATCAGCCTGCATTAATTAAGCTGAGCTGATGTCATCAGCCTGCATTCATTAAGATGACGTCATCAGCCTGCATTCATTTAGCTGATCTGATGTCATCAGCCTGCATTCATGAAGCTAATGTCATCAGCTGGAATTCATTTAAATGATGTCATCAGCCTGCATTAATTTAGCTGAGCTGATGTCATCAGCCTGCATTCAATAAGCTGATGTCATCAGCTGGAATTCATTTAAATGATGTCATCAGCCTACATTAATTAAGCTGGGCTGATGTCATCAGCCTGCATTCATTAAGCTGATGTCATCAGCCTGCATTAATTAAGTCGAGCTGATGTCTTCAGCCTGCATTCATTAAGATGACGTCATCAGCCTGCATTCATTTAGCTGATCTGATGTCATCAGCCTGCATTCATTAAGCTAATGTCATCAGCTGGAATTCATTTAAATGATGTCATCAGCCTGCATTAATTAAGCTGAGCTGATGTCATCAGCCTTCATTCATTAAGCTGATGTCATCAGCTGGAATTCATTTAAATGATGTCATCAGCCTGCATTAATTAAGCTGGGCTGATGTCATCAGCCTGCATTCATTAAGCTGATGTCATCAGCCTGCATTAATTAAGCTGAGCTGACGTCATCAGCCTGCATTCATTAAGCTGATGTCATCAGCCTTGATTCATTAAGCTGATGTCATCAGCTTGAATTCATTAAGCTGATATCATCAGCCTGCATTAATTAAGCTGAGCTGATGTCATCATCCTTCATTAATTAAGCTGGGCTTATGTCATCAGCCTGCATTCATTAAGCTGATGTCATCAGCCTGCATTCATTAAGCTGATTTCATCAGCCATTAATCATTAAGCTGATGTCATCAGCTGGAATTCATTTAAATGATGTCATCAGCCTGCATTAATTAAGCTGGGCTGATGTCATCAGCCTGCATTCATTAAGCTGATGTCATCAGCCTGCATTAATTAAGCTGAGCTGACGTCATCAGCCTGCATTCATTAAGCTGATGTCATCAGCCTTGATTCATTAAGCTGATGTCATCAGCTTGAATTCATTAAGCTGATATCATAAGCCTGCATTAATTAAGCTGAGCTGATGTCATCATCCTGCATTAATTAAGCTGAGGTCTTCAGCCTGCATTCATTTAGCTAAGCTGATGTCATCAGCATGCATTCATTAAGCTGATGTCATCAGCCTGCATTCATTAAGATGACGTCATCAGCCTGCATTCATTAAGCTAATGTCATCAGCTGGAATTCATTTAAATGATGTCATCAGCCTGCATTAATTAAGCTGGGCTGTTGTCATCAGCCTGCATTCATTAAGCTGATGTCATCAGCCTGCATTCATTAAGCTGATTTCATGAACCTTGGTTCATTAAGCTGATGTCATCAGGCTGCATTCATAAAGCTGATGTCATCAGCCTGCATTAATTAAGCTGAGCTGATGTCATCAGCCTGCATTCATTAAGATGACGTCATCAGCCTGCATTCATTTAGCTGATCTGATGTCATCAGCCTGCATTCATGAAGCTAATGTCATCAGCTGGAATTCATTTAAATGATGTCATCAGCCTGCATTAATTTAGCTGAGCTGATGTCATCAGCCTGCATTCAATAAGCTGATGTCATCAGCTGGAATTCATTTAAATGATGTCATCAGCCTACATTAATTAAGCTGGGCTGATGTCATCAGCCTGCATTCATTAAGCTGATGTCATCAGCCTGCATTAATTAAGTCGAGCTGATGTCTTCAGCCTGCATTCATTAAGATGACGTCATCAGCCTGCATTCATTTAGCTGATCTGATGTCATCAGCCTGCATTCATTAAGCTAATGTCATCAGCTGGAATTCATTTAAATGATGTCATCAGCCTGCATTAATTAAGCTGAGCTGATGTCATCAGCCTTCATTCATTAAGCTGATGTCATCAGCTGGAATTCATTTAAATGATGTCATCAGCCTGCATTAATTAAGCTGGGCTGATGTCATCAGCCTGCATTCATTAAGCTGATGTCATCAGCCTGCATTAATTAAGCTGAGCTGACGTCATCAGCCTGCATTCATTAAGCTGATGTCATCAGCCTTGATTCATTAAGCTGATGTCATCAGCTTGAATTCATTAAGCTGATATCATCAGCCTGCATTAATTAAGCTGAGCTGATGTCATCATCCTTCATTAATTAAGCTGGGCTTATGTCATCAGCCTGCATTCATTAAGCTGATGTCATCAGCCTGCATTCATTAAGCTGATTTCATCAGCCATTAATCATTAAGCTGATGTCATCAGCTGGAATTCATTTAAATGATGTCATCAGCCTGCATTAATTAAGCTGGGCTGATGTCATCAGCCTGCATTCATTAAGCTGATGTCATCAGCCTGCATTAATTAAGCTGAGCTGACGTCATCAGCCTGCATTCATTAAGCTGATGTCATCAGCCTTGATTCATTAAGCTGATGTCATCAGCTTGAATTCATTAAGCTGATATCATAAGCCTGCATTAATTAAGCTGAGCTGATGTCATCATCCTGCATTAATTAAGCTGAGGTCTTCAGCCTGCATTGATTTAGCTAAGCTGATGTCATCAGCATGCATTCATTAAGCTGACGTCATCAGCCTGCATTCATTAAGCTGATTTCATGAGCCTTGGTTCATTAAGCTGATGTCATCAGGCTGCATTCATAAAGCTGATGTCATCAGCCTGCATTAATTAAGCTGAGCTGATGTCATCAGCCTGCATTCATTTAGATGACGTCATCAGCCTGCATTCATTTAGCTGATCTGATGTCATCAGCCTGCATTCATTAAGCTAATGTCATCAGCTGGAATTCATTTAAATGATGTCATCAGCCTGCATTAATTAAGCTGAGCTGATGTCATCAGCCTGCATTCATTAAGCTGATGTCATCAGCTGGAATTCATTTAAATGATGTCATCAGCCTACATTAATTAAGCTGGGCTGATGTCATCAGCCTGCATTCATTAAGCTGATGTCATCAGCCTGCATTAATTAAGTCGAGCTGATGTCTTCAGCCTGCATTCATTAAGATGACGTCATCAGCCTGCATTCATTTAGCTGATCTGATGTCATCAGCCTGCATTCATTAAGCTAATGTCATCAGCTGGAATTCATTTAAATGATGTCATCAGCCTGCATTAATTAAGCTGAGCTGATGTCATCAGCCTTCATTCATTAAGCTGATGTCATCAGCTGGAATTAATTTAAATGATGTCATCAGCCTGCATTAATTAAGCTGGGCTTATGTCATCAGCCTGCATTCATTAAGCTGATGTCATCAGCCTGCATTCATTAAGCTGATTTCATCAGCCATTAATCATTAAGCTGATGTCATCAGCTGGAATTCATTTAAATGATGTCATCAGCCTGCATTAATTAAGCTGGGCTGATGTCATCAGCCTGCATTCATTAAGCTGATGTCATCAGCCTGCATTAATTAAGCTGAGCTGACGTCATCAGCCTGCATTCATTAAGCTGATGTCATCAGCCTTGATTCATTAAGCTGATGTCATCAGCTTGAATTCATTAAGCTGATATCATAAGCCTGCATTAATTAAGCTGAGCTGATGTCATCATCCTGCATTAATTAAGCTGAGGTCTTCAGCCTGCATTCATTTAGCTAAGCTGATGTCATCAGCATGCATTCATTAAGCTGACGTCATCAGCCTGCATTCATTAAGCTGATGTCATCAGCTTGAATTCATTAAGCCGATGTCATCAGCCTGCATTAATTAAGCTGAGCTGATGTCATCAGTCTGCATTCATTAAGCTGACGTCATAAGCCTGCATTCATTAAGCTAATGTCATCAGCTGGAATTCATTTAAATGATGTCATCAGCCTGCATTAATTAAGCTGGGCTGATGTCATCAGCCTGCATTCATTAAGCTGATGTCATCAGCCTGCATTAATTAAGCTGAGCTGACGTCATCAGCCTGCATTCATTAAGCTGATGTCATCAGCCTTGATTCATTAAGCTGATGTCATCAGTTTGAATTCATTAAGCTGATGTCATCAGCTTGAATTCATTAAGCTGATATCATCAGCCTGCATTAATTAAGCTGAGCTGATGTCATCATCCTGCATTAATTAAGCTGATGTCATCAGCCTGCATTCATTTAGCTAAGCTGATGTCATCAGCCTGCATTCATTAAGCTGATGTCATCAGCTTGAACTCATTAAGCTGATGTCATCAGCCTGCATTAATTAAGCTGAGCTGATGTCATCAGTCTGCATTCATTAAGCTGATGTCATCAGCCTGCATTCATTTAGCTGATCTGATGTCATCAGCCTGCATTCATTAAGCTAATGTCATCAGCTGGAATTCATTTAAATGATGTCATCAGCCTGCATTAATTAAGCTGACGTCATCAGC